>JAPWTK010000244.1:0-370000 GCA_029963805.1 Aromia moschata | reverse complement strand
TTTGGGGGGGGGGGTTTTTTTTGGGTTTTTTTTTTGTTTGGGGGGGTGGGGGGGGGCGGGTGTGGGGGTTGGTTATGAAAATAATTTTGGAAGAGGTTATTTAAGGGGAAAAAATCTTATCTTATTTCTATCAAAACTAAAAATCAAAAGAAAACCAATAAAATGATGTCAACAACTTATAAATGATAAACCATGATATACATATGTATGTATACATAATATTATCGTCAAATGGCGTCTTAAGGTAAAAAACAATAAAACAAAATGCTGCACAAAAATCATTAGGTAATAAAGCAACAAATTGAGCATACGCACATTAAACCCGATGTAACAACAGAGAAGTAATGACTATTCATCTACTATTCATTAATTAATGATTCATTAATGATTGATCTATTGTAAAATCGTCGTAATTTTCAATAAACTTTTTCAGTCTATTCACAAATGGTAATGACTGTGCCATTATTGCAAAAATTCACAGAAAGTCAGATAACATGTAAATACAATACACTAACTCACGAGTTAGTCACTCACGACACATAAAATAATTTTGAACTCGGCGTTCTACCGTCCATCCGCTCACAACGAGCTAACGTAAAACACTACAAAATCGGTGCACTCGGCGTGGCCAAACTACATACAAATATTGCGACCACACCCGTACGGGGGTGGGGTACTAGAGTCCAAGTGCGCATTGCTAGGCACGGTCAGCAGCGTACGTATGCACGGGCAAGAAATACACGTGTACATAATTTACACGCTTAAAAAATACACTATGCTTTAATTATCATAGAGTTGTATAGTGCCGACCCTGCGTTGTGACGCACTTTTCGGACCCTAGTAATGACTAATGACACAGTAATGTTCCGTAGTGGCGTTGGTTTCTTAAATCCTGACGCCTATAACCAAATTCGGCGTGGTCGCTACCTCTCAAACGATGCGTCAAACAATCCAAATGGTTTAGCAGAAATTTAATGGGCGACTTATTTTATCAACAGAGAAGTGTCCAACCACGGTCCACTACTACCAAGATGGTCATCAAGATCCTGCGATTTTATGCCATGTAATTTTTTGCAATAAGGATTTCTAAAATTCAAAGTTAATTAATGCCGCACAAATAATAATTCTTTTGATTGAAGGTGAAGCAATTTAAGGTGTAAACAAAATCGCATGGATCACATAAATTCTGAAGGACATTTGGCAAATATTTACCTTAATTGCAATGAATAGGCTTCACGATTTAACAAGTTTACTCAGAATTTTTTTTACAAAGTACAATGTTTTTGTTTGGATTTCTTTATGGATAGATATATCTCTTTAGAAATATATCAATTTGATTGATTGTAATATTTTAAAACTCAAGTTTGTAATTTTTTAAACACAAGTTTTGAAATTTATGACACGATTTTCGAAAAATATGTTTCAGTTATTGTTAACATTATGAATGCAACTAACAACTAATGGTTTTAATCACGAGTTTGTTTGAGTACCTCCCTGTTCTGTTGGAAACTAAAGTTGAAAAGACGAGCTTTCTAGCTTCTTAGTTCACTTGGTTTGTTTATAACGAACCAACGCATTAAAAAAACTGCTAAATCTGATAATTTAGGTTACATAAAGGACTAAATTACAAGTAACTGTTTAAATTGCGCATACGGCTGGAAGAAAATTATTCTCTAGAGATAGAAATACCTAGTGTCAGATAAAACGCCCACAAAACGTTACCTTAGCCGTTCAAGAATTGATATAGGGTCACAGGTCATAAATAATTCACCTGCATCGCTTGTCAGAGTTGATTGAAACCTGATGATATTTGAAATTAATAGAGTTTGGAATTGGATCACGATACACGTTGACGAACGTATGAAATGCGTGATTTTAATTTAATGCTATCTCGCCTGCTTGTAATTTATTCATCTGTCGAGACCGTGACTTTACAGTATTTTATACGTCTATAACATAAATTAAATCTGTTACACGGCTCAAGAATGCAAAACGCACACTTTTATAATTTGATACAAAAGATGTCGTGAAGGAAAGATAAATTGTAATTCGAATGAAAATTTTTTCTTAAAATCACGAATTTAGAACGTGCAGATTCTTTCGCTCAATGGCGAATTTAGATTTTACGTCCGGATAGAAAGATATTAGCATACAGGGAGGTTCACGAAGAACTGTACAGTGTGTCCAATATGTGTTAAAAGAAAGAGAGATGATGTTTACACATTATTGTCCTTTTATATTAAACGAAATATGCAGTGAACAGAATTTTCATATACCTTTTAGTTTTTGAAATACAATTGAAAATAGCACTTTTCGGACACCCTCTCTAACTCACTCTTCTTTTAATTTATTGGAAATGTAAAAATGGACTTCCATACAATTTTTTTTTATAGAATCCAGTGGCGTAATCAGTTCTCGTCTCCCATCGTCCGTTTTCTCAGAATAAAACAACATTTGTTTTTTATTGATCAATGTCATTAGTACAATAACGATTTTTTTTGGCAAATTAAAAAATATATCTATATAGTTTAATTTAATTATAAAAACTGTTGAAGACGATGGCCATTTTCTCTAATTGTATATGTACTTGCAAACTTTTCTTATCCTTCGTAAGGCGTTTAAAATTATTAGTGGACGGTCCCGTAAATAATGAAATGCCAAATGTGTAGCCTTTCGAAGTTCCTCCATGGAACGAAGTCGAGTCTTGTAAATTCTGTTTTTTTAGGAAACCTCATAAAAATTCATCTAAAGAGAGGTCAGGTGACCGAAGAGGCCATTTTTGGGTCCATTATTTGCTATCCATCTTTGAGGGAAGTTATTTTCTAGAAATGGTCGTATTAATTGATTATTGTGGGCAAGAACCCCATCCTGTTGAAAATATATATTATTTAATTGAGCTAAAATATATTGTTCCCGCTAAAAAAATGTTCCCACTCAAATATATTATAGTGATTTTTGTGGGACAATTGCCTAGTGTTATGGAAAAAAAAACTGGACGTTTTCCACGAAACACCGAACTACTATACTTTTCTCGATGCGCGCTTCGCCAACTAAGTTTGCATCTTCAGAAGATTAAAACTTCTGACTAAAATAACTTTTAATCTTCTAAGATTAAAACTAAATTAAAAAGAAATATCTAAACTAATAAAATTAATTAAAAAAAATATCTAAATTTAGAACTTTCTAAATTGGCATCTTCAGAAGATTAAAACTAAAAACTTAGTTTATTTTTTTTAGTTTTAATCCTCCTAATTATTCCTTATTATACGATTTTGGTCGGGGTTATATGTTCCATAACCTCCATACTGGTGTTCTTTAATAATACTTTCTGATATACTACAAGCAGCTAATGCTTTGACAACTCCAAACAAAAACTTTTGTTTTTTTTTTTTAGTAACGCCGCGGTCTACTTACAAAAATTGTATTTTACATTCAAATTGTGAGCTTATTGTTAAGAAAACTTACCAATATACATACTTTTTTGAAGTGCTTAGAAAATTTAATTTTAGAAAACTTAATTCAACTAAATAAATATATACAGGGGGTGTTCCATTTAAAAAACATATGTTTGCTTTATTCTGAGAAAATGGATGATGGTAGATAAGAACTGACTACGCTACTGTAATCTATATTAGTATAATCAATTGTACACAAGTTAGTTTTTACATTTCCATTAAGATAAAAGAAGTGTGAGTTCGAGAGGGCGTCCGAAAAGTGTACATTTTCAGTTTCACACTGTATTTCAAAAACTAAAAGGGTTATGAAAATCCTGTTTACTAATCTGTCGTTTCACACAAAGTAAGAAAGGAATGTGCAAACCGCAACTCTCTATCTTTAAAGACAACTGAGTTATTCCGCAAAAGTGCTGAAAATTGGACACACTGTACATAATATAATAACAGAATGGGGTGACACTGGCAAGTATGTAACCATTAAAAACCATATTCGGCTAGTATCTACGAATATACCGAGTGACACATGATACACATCATTTTTTATATTCACTGAGACAATTTTCAAATCGTCAGCAATTGATATTTATAATAAATGTCTAACTGAGACATATACGACCTTAATATAAGTTCTGTTTTTACCGAAAGTGCTACTAACTTACGATTTTCAAATAGAACACCTCATATATTTATTGCAAATTCAAAATCTTCATACTTACTTTCACATCCACGTAGTGAAGTGGTAATATATATTCATGCCTTTTTTTATTATTTTTTTTATTGATTAAATAGGCCTCGAGATTGTAAATTTAAGCGAAAAATAATTTTCTACCTGTCTGTTAATCTTTTTGTATACATGATAACTCGAGAACACGTTAAAATATCAACTCGAAATTTGGAACACTTACATGAATGTATACCATGATGAAAGGACCCCGCACTTTTCTTATGGAAAATGGCTTTCGGCTAATTTTCTTAAAATTTTGCAGGTTGATAGTTCTAAACATGTAGATCAAAAGTCTCAATGGGCACAAATATACCCCATAACCCCTCCTTCACCCTCAAGGGGCTAGGGGGAATATAACTGATTTCTGAATGTAAAATAATTTATTCTTGTGGTCCACCCGACGGCTACCCCAAATAACCACCCCTTTGACTCTTCAACCACCGCCCATCTAACCCCTCCCCTCCTACTTCTGACCACCCCCACCACGACCCATCCTATTGATTTTCCTGATTACTGAATTACTACCTACGTAGTCAATCAATGATACTTCAACCTCTGTAGTTCAAACCCTCATGTAGATCAAAAGTCTCAATGGGCACAAAGCCCCATAACTTTAGGAACACGTGCGCACGTTGCAAATGTCTTATAGTATTTAGGGTATGCACATATATACAGAATATTAGATACCCTGATGATTCCTTGCTAAACACCACATTGGATGCTGCAAATCGAAATGATGAAAATCTTGGGGTCCAAATAATTGATAAATGATAGATCAAAACACCGTTCAGCAGTAAAATCCATATGGTGGGCTTTGGTAAAGCGGTGGAGGTGAAGTGATTTGAAGAGTTTCGCCAAAATTGGTTGTGGCTGCAACTTTTAAACCACTTTAGGGGGTTCTTTAAGTTCTGACACATATACATACTCTATTAAAAATGTAATGGTCCCATAGAAATTCATAATTCCAGGACCGTGTTACGATCATTCGTATTTGTTTTGTTCATTTAGAAAAGATCACTCATACAGGTATAGGTTTTATTTTACATTTTACATTAAAGTACATAGATGTCACAAATCTAATTCTTTTCATCATAGACAATTAAATTATTACTCAAATGACTATTTATCAGTGGAAGTAGTACGGCTATTATTCATCATTTTTTTTAATATAACATAGTTTTAAACCAGAAACCGAAAATACCAAAGGCGTATTATGAGAATTGGTGCCTACCTCTTGTGTTTTCTCAAGAAAGTTCACCTGGTGTGTGATTTTTACAACAGATGTATGAGAGAATGAGGGATATGCAGGCATAATATACGAAGGGTTTTCAACAAAGATCAGAACTAATATGATAAAGCAATTATTTATTTTCTCAAGTTCCATCATAGCCTCCCCATTAAGCAGTGTACCTTGTCCCAGCAAAATTCAGTTGGGAAGAGATACTTTTCCCAACACTGTTCGAAGGTATGAACAATGGCCATTCATTAACCGCTTGTTCAAAGTCGTCTCTATAGCCTTAACAACGTCTAATTGTGTTTGAAACCGCCGTCTAATAAATATTATTTTGCTTGAGGGAACAGATAAAAGTCGCGAGCAACATCAGCGGTATATGGAGGGTGTGACACACATTTAACACTTTTACCATTTAAAAATTCCTAATTCATTAATCGCGTGAAACTGAATTATCGTGATGCAGTTTCCATTTACCCATTAACCTGGGTCGCTTTCTGGTGATACCTATAAAACTTCTTTATATTAATTTGCAGCTGGTCTGGTACTATGTGGAACTGTCTGTATAGTATCGAGCCAAAAAAAAGAAACGTCATCAAAGTTAGCCGAACAAAAAAAGACGTGTTTCTATTCTTAATGTTTATAAAGGCCGCTTTACAGTTCGCAATTTTTCTTGCGGCAATTTTTATTGCGCAATTATTTATTGTCAAACAGTTGACAACATGTAAAAAATGTCAAATGACACCTTAGAAATTAAAAAATTGCAGCCGCAATAATTAATAATTATAATTACCGGGTATATAAAAATAGAAATAAAAAAATTCATCTCAAAAAGAAGCTATATTTAAAAAAATAAGATGTTATTAAAGAAAATACACTTGATCTCTTCTAATCTATTTAAATACTAAATAAATGTTAAATAAATACTAAATAAAAAATAAAAATCTATATACCCTTGAGATTTTAACTTAATAATGTGCTGCAGTATCCACGATGTGCCATTAATTGTTTCAATTTTATTGACAATGTGTTGCTGAAGGTCTTCCATATTGCCTAACAATATTCCATATCGCATGAGGCCAGACGTTTTTTGAAGACAGCACCGTTATTGTTAAAATGGTTAATAAACTATTGGCAGAACCGTAGGCTTAGAGGTTCGTCCGCTTTGAGAATTTCAGTGTGGATTGCAGACTATATGGATGGAGCTCCAAATCATTTTTCAAAATTCGTTGACACGGTGTAAAGGGCAGATTCACTTGTTGGCTCAGATGGTTAATAGATGTTATTTCTGACCGATATCAAGGATGTTAAAGAGTTGCAAGATAGTTAAACGCAGATCTGTTCCAATAATTACTGCTCCAATGTTTACAAAATAGTTTCATCAGTTAACGCATAAGTAGGAGCTCTTTTGACCTTCAGTAAATTCTTTGTGCCATCTTAAACACGTAGATCTTACCATAGACGATCTTCTTTTTACCAAGACCACAACATTTAATGGTATACGTTCGCTGTATCATTATATCCATCTCGATTTTTACAAGCGCAATAAGAATATCTTAGCTTTAAAGCCGCTACAAACATATATCAATAAAATTTGTAATGTTTGTCATTGTACAACATGATAGAAACCTATTTCGGTAATATTATATAAGCTCTAGAGTTTGCAGAATTATAGCGACCTCTAACAAATTCAGTCTTAGTCTTTGTTAAGAACCCCTCGGACATTTTACGCTTTCCTAATGATTATAGAGATAGATACTGCCTGAATATACTAAAGGTGATTTCTCAATTATTATCGAGCACCAATTTATCAAATGTTCGCGTCAGCATGATTTATTGTATAAAAGTAAAAGTGTAGAAGAAATCAATGTTCAGCTCAAGAAATAGGAAAACATTTAAGATACTGTTAATGAAGATCCTGGGGTGAGCATGAGATAATATGTTAAAATACAGTTAGAAGTCTCACAAAAAGTATGGGAGTTTGAAAAAAGGATACTTTCCGTCATTATTATGTTTGTTATATTTTATTTGTTGTATATATTACATTTATTACAGCATTTGCAAACTCGAAAGCTGAAGTATATATAGAGAGTTGAACTATAGATCAACCGGACGAAAAATATTTACTGGACCGTATTAACGGATAAGTCAGTCGTGAGATATAGTGTACAATGCACGGAACTGTCACGTTTGGGCTGAAGATAATCCATAGGTTAAGAGGAAAATATACTCTAAGCGTAGGTTAAATGTTAACATGTGTTCTAAAATGTTGGTTCATGAAATGTTGTTTCAAGAACTCTAGAACGAATAAGTACCATCTAAAGTATCTTCAAAATATAGTGGCTGGCCTAATACAGGATGATGGTTGATATATTTTCAAGATGGTACTGTTCCAAACTTCATCTACTGTAGTCAGCATCTAGATAATGTTTACCCCAGTAGGTGGATTGGGCATTGTTTCCTTGTTCTACGGTCACCAAAATCACTTAACTTTAACCCAGTCTACTACTTCTTGTATTGGACACCTTAAAAGTTTTCTATAAAGCGAACTGTACTATTCTCATAGTACTATACTAGTACTATGGAAGAATAATCTGAAAAATATTTGATTATTATAATATCATAACTCATAAGGTATTCTTTATGATGTTACAATAAGATGTCCAGATTCAGACGTACAAAGGGAATTCATTAGGATGCGTATCCCATTTTCTCAGTTATTTTTAGAGTTATAAAAAAACTTTTTGAATTATACTTGTCAAAAATTAATACAAAAACTGCAGATTAGAGTTTTTTGTCAGTGTGTCAGTGTTTATGTCAGTGAAACACACGTTAAGGGTCATTGGTAATATAGTAATAATATAACTACTAATGTAGTTTAGGTTCTATTTTACATCCTGGAGTGGGTACTGGAACCTTCGGCGTAGAAACAAAAAACTGGACGTTTTCCACGAAA
The DNA here is from genome assembly GCA_029963805.1 of Aromia moschata. Lineage (NCBI taxonomy): Eukaryota > Metazoa > Arthropoda > Insecta > Coleoptera > Cerambycidae > Aromia > Aromia moschata. Next base: position 361,634 of record JAPWTK010000244.1, on the reverse strand, counting down.
TACCGAACTACTATACTTTTCTCGACGCGCGTTTCCCCAACTAAGTTGGCATCTTCAGGAGAAGATTAACTAAATTCTAACCTACACCGGAGTGGACTGGTGGGTATCGGTCCATTGTCCTTATTTATACTACTGTTATACTTAAATTAAAAGTTTATAAATCATTAAGTGTGACAGTAGTATGAATAAGGACAGTGGTTCGATACCCACCAGTCCACTGTTTGCTCTGGTAAACAAAGACAGATGTTACTGTTCCGTACCATAGAACTACCGTGGCAACAAATGAAGTATAAATAGTGCAAGTGTGTAGGTTTAGTTTTAATATTCTTCTGAAGATGCCAACTTAGTTGTATGAATATGTGGATGGGTTCAATTTTCTACTATCAAAGAAATATTGAGATGTTTTTTGAGGTAGGGGTCAAGTTCTGACCTGATGGGGTCAAACGAACCCTGGATTCGGATTCAGCTATCCCGAGAACATGACTAACATGGTTTGATGTCTGGTACCGACAAGATTTTTTATTTTGTGTGTTTGTGTAATTACATCAGTTCTTAATTAATAACTGATGTTTCAGAGTCAACCGAATGCAAAAAAGAAAATCCTGATTAATATTCAATTTACTCACAAATAGCAAAAAACAATTTACTTAAACAATGTACTATTAACAACAAAAACACGTGTTTATGTCATATCTCGAAAACGAGTCGTTCATCTGTTTTTTTTTGTGACGGCATATTTCAATACAGGTATTTAAAAAACTAGATGAATTTCGATTCGTTTTGTCTCTCCATCAATAAACGATGGGGTTCGAACAGAAGCATTAACCATGTACAAATAATTACAGAACTGAAAAGAAAGTATGACATATAATTGCTAAATTCATTCATTGTAAGTGGCACATACCGTTTTGAACTGTTAAACTTGAAGTTTTCAAGGGAGCTTGTTTCGTTTTCGATACAATTCCATTGTAGACAACGCAACAAAAATGCATTCTTTCCACTACACATATACTGTTCAGTTTCCACGTTCCCAACATAAAAGCGCGTGACACTTGTAACATTCAAATAAAACTTCATTATTGCAATTTACATAATATTACTATTTGCAAAATTAGCTATCATTAGGTTTTCTGGGGTTACTTTTTTCCAATATTGTGACTACACTCTCCGTTGTCATATTCGTGATCTGCATTGAACAACTTACTGTTCTTGTTTCAAAGATTTGCATATGAAAATTATCGATATACCGGGTGTTACAGCGTTATTTATACCAAGACATTACTATTATACTAATAAAGACATAGGAGTGCAACAAATGCCACGTCAGTTTGTTGTTAAAAGGACTGTTAACCAGCATTAAAAATGTTGGTAAAGTTTTGCGATATTTCAATAAAAAAAATTCCCATATGTTGCAGACATTATGGCGGATGCAGTATGTGTCCAGACATGTTATACGTAAGTATGTACATATTTATCTTATCCTAAACATTTATAAACTGACATGCTGGTTTAATTGTTTATTTCGTTTTTAGGCAATCCAGAAATAATGTCAAATATATTAAGAATGAATCCCACTTATGTACGCATGTATGTATCTAGCATAGAGTTATAACTAGCTTTTTTTATACTCATATTTTTGGACTACAGAACAACATTTCTAAATATACAGGATGATCTTTAGTGCATAGTGTCGATAAACCGAACTACTGAATCGCTGCTTTGTCTGTTGCAAGTCTGGTACCCAAAAAAGTTATGATGGTCATTCCAAACCCCAACATCTGACAATAAAAAAAAACCTTTTAATATTTCCGAAACCGCTGGGTTTAAAGTTTAAATATAAGTTATGATACAGGCTTTCGACTCATAATTGTTTGTTCTATACAAATTTAGTAAGTAAAAATAATTAAGGAGTTTAATGTAAGTTAGCCGACGCACATAAGTATACAGATACCCTGTATATGGGACATTCCATGTCTTGACATGGGACTTGACATTTAATGTCCCATATATATATTTTTACCCTGTAGATTACATACAGTACATTTGAAAAATGTGTTAAAAAAAGGGTACAAACAACCTGACAAATTACATTTTAATATTCCTTATGAAGCAACGATTATACAGATTAAATTCGCACTAAAAACGCACCCTGTATAACACCCTGAAATTTAATACTTTAAAATCAAATACTCTCCGATTGTTTTATTGCATCATTTTATACAGTAACCACGTTTTTAAAGGGATTTCAGAAGCTAGTCGTTTGGACTTGGAAGTGTATACACATTTTTTTTTATTTTGAAATAAGTAGGGGAGAGTCAGGAACAGTGGCCACGTTTTAAAAAAAAATGTAAGAAAAGCCAGAATTAACCTTTTTTCTCCATCCTGATAGCAGTAGATGACAAATTCTACATTCTTCTCTATAGATTTTCACTCTAAGACTGAAAAAAATAATATTTTAACTAAAATTTCGGAATTACAAAAATTTAAAATAAAGTGGCCACTGTACCCACTCTGATAGTACACTGGCCATTAGCATATGGTACCGTGGCCTTTACTGTTTAAAAAAATAGAAAACAATGCAAACAGGTGATATTTCTTAGAATAAAGATATGTTATGTTAAAAATATGTCAAAAAAAATAATAAAATAATAGTAATAATGCAGATTAAATTTATTTAAAAAACAACTAAAAAGTATATAGCAAAGTAATATAACTGCTAATCGTTAACAAATACTATACATGGACAAACTAGGGCAGAAAACAAGAATATAATTTAATTTACCCGCTAAAGCCCTTCTAAATAGTCCTTTTTCTAATAGTCGTACAGTAGCCATCCCTTATTAATATGATAAAGTAGTGGCCACTGTACCTACTTTTAACCTGACCATTGTACCATCAACTACATGTTTTTTGAAACAATGGGTAATTACAAAGGTTATTTAATACAATCAAAATACTGTTATATCAATAAACGCTTAGGTACATGTATTAAGTATAAATCGTCACGATTAGTTCACTTTGTAGGTAGTTATTCTCGATGTAGGTATTTATTCGCTACGCATAATTTTCACCGCTCGTTGTATTTTACTACATGTGGTCAATTTAAAGTTAAGTTCATACAAAAAGAAGAAACTTTAAAGTTCAAGGATACTACTAGTTAATAGGACCCCTTTGCAGTGGGTGGCAGCCGCTACTCTTTATAAAAAAAATCGCAGCGTTTTGAAACTATCAGGGTTTCTTTGGGGTATTTTAAGGTTGATTTGATTGATTTTAAAGTTGCAGTCAATATCCTTAGTCTATCCATTACTTGCAAAGTTATGGTAAGTTATGAATGTGTCCTTAATTATGCAATTTCTTATCTATTTTCAATCAACAATTTCGCTTCAAAAAATTTTTTTTTTAGCAAAAATCAATCACTGCAACTTGTAAAGGATACTTTGCTGTTTTCAAAACATTACTTTAATTTTGTGTACATTCATTATTTTCTGAGTAATTGATTATTAAAGTCAAAAATGACTTTTTTGCTTTGAACGGCGATAAATCATCATACAGGGCAGAAAAATAGGTCAAATTAAAGATAATTGAATTATCTAAAAGTGCTTTGCGATGAAATTGTCGAAAAAAAATGTATTGAAGTGCACGGACCTTTTTAAAAGATAAGCAAAATTTCGAAAAAAAAAAATGTTTTTTTTTTATGGATTTCTTGTGATTACTCAAAAACTGCTGGAGCTAAAAAATTTAAATTAGAAACAAAAAACTACAAAAAAGTACAAAAACTAGAAACTTGAAGTTTCGATTTCCTTTTTTTTTTTTCTCTACGACTACTTTCCCAAAGTTACAGCTCTTGGAAGATCACCTACAAATTTGGGATTTTTTTATCTCTTAATTTCTGCGCCTAGTGTATATAACGTACTTGTCTAGTTTTGAACCTAATTTATTAAATATTTTTATGGTCTATAAATATGTTACCAGTAATTAAAAAAAGGCTTACCGGTGATTAAGGTTAGAGCACAAAGGGAGGCGAATGCAGAAATATCTATATCCATCGCATGCAATCCGGTACAAAACTCCATAATTCCATGCAGCCAATCGCCGAACGATCGCTGGCACTGTTGCATTTCCAACACTACTCCATTGCAAAAAGTCAATTTAGTGTCATTAGGATGCGTGCGATACGCTAATCGCAAAACGAACAATTCTAAGGAAGCGGACTGAAACAATAGTTCCCGATCTTCGAAACATATATCGTGAAATCCTGGTATTTTGTCAGCAAAGTTTTTAATTACATCAACAGACGTGGTTAACAGAGTATAAAACTGCTGGATTTTCTCTGCCTCCGAAATGACCGGCTCGATCGGACTGGGTTCTAAATATTGCGAGTAATCTAAATTGGCGAGATCTGGCGTAGTATCTACATGTGCTCGAACTAAAGCTGTGATGAGAGACACTGGGGGACTTGGTGGCGATTCCTGCGGCGATTTGGGCTTGGAAGGTAAGCGCCCCCTTCTGCCCTTAAGCGAATCGGTTCGAACTACCTCCTTCACCATTCCTACAGCTAAACATTTTTGAAATCTGCAGAACTGGCAGCGATTCCTCCGTCGTTTATCGACGGGACAAGCTTTATCTGCCAAGCAAACGTATTTGGAACCCTTTTGCACGGTTCGTTTAAAAAAATCCTTTGCATCCCTCACATGTTCTGACGCCGTAATGTTGGCAAGCCGCCGTATCACCACAAACAGCACACAACTGCGACGGAGATGGAGGAGTTGGACCTTTGGAAGCCGACGAATGCTCCACCGGAGCACCTCCAGGACTACTCGCCGTTGAAGAACAAGCCGAAGGCGCCGGTCCTAGCCTCAACTTGGGACTCTCGCTGCTACTTGTCGATTCCGATCTTTGTAAAGGTAACGAAGCTCTTCGTTGTCTCGAACTCAGAGCTGTACTTACATGCAGCTCCGACGTTGACTGATAAGGAGGTAGCGAATACGATTCTTGAGACATGAGAGCATCGAAAGTCGGAGTGCAAGTCTGAGGGGGAGGGTAATAAGGACTCGCAGCTGATGTATATTGCAACTGTTGACATTCGTAATGGTGTGATGCGGCTACGTGATGTGGCGGAGGCGGATGATGGTAGGAAACGTTGAAGCACTCCTCGTCCATTTTGAGTGGCGGTGCGTTCGGTGCTTGATAACGAAGCGAATAAGTCTCTTGAAAACTAGGCAGGGGTGCCGGAGAAGAAGGTTGCGAGTGGAGAGCTACGTCGGCGAAAGGGTCGAGGTCCTCGGGAGGCAGAACACCACTGGGGTCGTCCGGAAACGGTGCATTCAGCAGATCCGCAAAACTGCTCGAGCTAAACGGGGTCTGAAACAATTAGACACTTTACACATCTATCCATAAATAGCGACTCCGCCGGTCGTTATATTTAGTCGTGTTGATCTTGATCGAGACTGATGTCTAATAATAACGCGATTAAATTCTACCGACAGGTATTATTAAGTGACTTATGCAATACCGTTGGTGTTGAATAACTACCAACCGAGTGGTGCTCCACTTCGCTTTCCGTCTGTAATAGCGACAGGGGAACGCGACTCATGTGGACCATGAAGGGGCGTGGTCAACTACAACTACCTCATTGGTAGAATATTTCACATGCGTCGCCGTCTCCATGAGGCCGCCGCGACGCGTATTATGGCCGAATAAAACTTTAACTGTCGCAGCGAAACTGAGCGACCTAAGATATACAAGCCTATTTTTACCAATAGCTTTTATATTTTATTGTGGCACAGATAATAACAAGAATTTTGAGTAAACAATAGCGGGGAAATGGAGGAATGTACAACTTTCATACAACTCAAAAACACAAAACATATCAACAAATGTTACCACGAAATATCTGTTGCCATGTCATAGCTGCTTTAAGTTGTAAAACGGTATTTTAGTTATATCATCATGAAAGAATGATCCTGATATTTTTTTAGTATGATGCAAAGTGGATATTGCTTCAAACAAATACAAAACTTAAAAAGTACCTACATTTATTGAATTGTAACCTGTTTATTTTGACATCAAAAGTAAGGGTTGTAGCTATGTACCGGGTGTTTCACTACAAATGGACCCACCCCACGTTAACTTTTTTATTTGGCCTTATCTAATCTTGTATCTGTTATATATAAAAGTTGTAGAGTACAATGTTAAGTTTTTTATCACATAGTTTTCATGTATATAGGGTGTTGCAGAAAAGCGCGATGAATAAACATGTATTTTTTTCTAATGGAACACATTGTATATTATATCATTAAATAATTGAGCTCATCTCCCTGATTACGTATATATAGTTTATTATACTTATTTTAAAAATCTAAGCAAAAACACGACTCTCAAATTTACGTAGATACCTATAGTATGCAATGGACTCAAGAATGCGCTTGCAATTGTTCGGAAACCCGTATATCACAAAATCTAAAGAAAAAAAAATGTATTTTCTTGCTTTTTTACTTCATAACCTAATAGTAGTAAAACTGAAAATTAGTTTTAACTGTGAAACCGTAAAAAATGCATAGTTCGGGAAAAAGAAAAATTTATTGAAAGGAATAGATTTTGACAATTATACACAACAAAATTAAAAAAAAAAAACTACATTGCTATTCGAATTTCTTGAAATTCTGAAAATGACCACCGTTCATCTCTATACAGTATGCTTTGTTAAATTTATTAAGGGCTTTGACTACCCGAAGTGAATTTGTATTTATTGTTTACATACCATTTTGTATAATTTCTTTTAATAATACAACATTCTTGTGTTCTTTTAGATATATGTTATTTTTTTCCACGTTTTTCAATCCGGGTTTCATATTTTTCATTAAAAAAAATTGTTACTAAGTCAACAATTGTTACTAAGCAACATTGCACTTCATTTAAAGGCAATTCATCGATTAAATCTTCAATGTCGTTCTATAGCTTGTCAAGGTAGAGATCACCGATCAGCGAATGGTTAAAAAAAATCGGACTTAAGATTTTATTCTTTTTTATCCCACCCCACACGTTTACAGATAGGCGGAGAGAATGTTTGCTATTTCGAATCCCTGCAGTGCTAAAACAGGACTCATCACAATATTTTATAGAAGACATTTGAATCCCCTTTGGATTTCTAGTTTTTCTAACATGGTACCTGTACATGAAACCTGTATTTTTTTAAAGTTCCTTGTAGAGTTCCTTCCAATACCTTGTATATTATTGTATTTTTTGTATTCTACGACGAATAATTCTAAGCAACTTTTATCTATATTTCGTTCCTAAGTTTGACAGTTTTATTTTACAAAATTGCAAAATATTCAAAAATTAACTTTTAAGTTACGTCTTATACAAAACAAATGAAGGTGGGGTTCAAACTAATACGATATTTTTTTGTTAAAAATCCGATATTAAAATCCATAGGCACTTCTGATCGGAAATTTTTTTGAAAAAAAAAGTTATTATTCGTTTTTTATTTGGGCAACTTTAAGAACATTCTAACATTAAATAATTAATTAAACTCAAAAACCTATAAATAATTTTAAGTACCAGCTGTGGCTATTAAATAACCGAGATGATGCTGCTACCAGTGGGCTGCGAGCGTATCGCGACAAGCTTGAACAGAACTGTGTCTGGTGATACTTTCCCCACCTTGAGCTCACTGGACAAGCCAAAGGGTCGCTCAGTTTGACTGTAGCAGTCGTTCGAATAAGTCTACTCACCAGTGAAGCGTCAAAAAAATATTAAGTGTTTAGATGGAGCAACGAGTAAATCTCAAGTTTCTTGTTAAACTGGGGAAAACTTTTACAGAAGTTTTTTTTTAGTTTACAGAAGAAAGTGTAAACGGTTTAGAGAGGGGCGTGAAACGACCAAAGACGATCCATGACCCGGACGGCCCTCAACGTCAAAAACGGAAGAAACCATTGAAAGAATTAGTAAATTAATCTGCGAAGATCGTCGTCTAAGCATCCGAAGGCTTGATGATATAATAGGAGTCGACAAGAACGTATTCGCCAGATTTTGCAGGAATCGTTCAACATGCGCAAAGTTCGCAAAAATGAAGGCAAACCATTGCGCTGACATTCTAAACAACGTTACCACTGATTCAGGCTTGTTAGACAAGGTGATTACTTGTGATGAATTGTGGTTTTTTACTTACGACCCCGAAACAAAGATCTAATCCATGCATTGGAACAGCCCGAACTCGCCAAGGCAAAAAAAGCCAGGATGAGCAAATCCAAATTCAAAGCGATGGTGATCGTCTTTTTTGACATTCGAGGCATTATTTACTGGGTCCCTGAGGGTCAGACGGGCAATCAGTATCAGTTGTATCGAGGTTCTGACGGCCCTTCGTGAGCGTGTGAGAAGACGAAGACCCGATTTGTAGAAGACCAAATCATGGAAGATTCACCAAGACAATGCACCGGCCGGCCCATTCTTATTTGTCTGTGAAGGTGTTTTTTTTTTTATTTTTGAAAAAATACGGCATTACTGTGTTGGAACATCCACCATACTCGCCCGAAATTGTCCCCTGGGACTTATTTATTTATTTTCCAAGGTCAAATCGGCGCTGAAGGGGACCAGATTCGAAAGTGTGGAAGCGGTTAAAGCAAAAGCGACAGAGGTTCTGAACCAGCTGATTGAAGCGGACTGCTTTCAACAATGGAAAAGTCGTATGGAGCGGTGTAGAGATTGCCAAGGGGAGTACACGGAAGGCGAAAAAGTTGGTACTGTAAATGGTAACGAATAAAAAGTGTTATGACAGCAGTTCGGTTATTTAATAGCCACACCTCGTATAGGAACGTACATAAAAAAACTGGAAACTGTTTCAAGAATACGAATTTTGATTAATTGCATTAAAATTATTACTCAATTTAGCGATAAAAAATTGACATATTTTATAATGTTAGCCTTTAATCCTTCTGTTATGAGTTACAAATATCGTATCAGTTTGAATTCACATTTATTTGTTTTGTATAACATTTAACTTAAAAGTTATGTAGTACATGTAACCTAAAAATTTTTGACATTTTTATATACCATTTTCTCGAAAACTGTCAATCTTAAGTGTAGCATTCCCTACAAAATAACGTTGATCATACTTCCGGTTAAACCGGACAGGACAGACAATTGTTTTTAAGCTGAAATTTTGCATCTATTTAAATAATAGAAATCCCCAACGTCTGAAATCGGATTTAAATTTTCATACCTAAGCTTGGCCACTAAACTCCCGGTCACCCGGTATTATGATTTCACCAGTTAAGGAAAGTGCAACACTTGCTTTTGGAAGATATGTCCAAATTCCTGACAAAATTTTAATTGCAATAGCTTCATCACTACTTTGAATTGAGATATTATGCCACTTAAAGAGTACATGATTTTGATTATTTGCAATGTACTGCCATTTAAAAACACACTCATGTATTTTTTTCATATACGTTTTATACACATTTGTGAATATGGCGTTAATAGGTACATATGTTTAATGAAACCGGACATACGAGGTGTGTAAATTAAGTAATGAGGATGTCAAAATAAATTCCTTGGGAGGCCACACAGCGCTGGAGACGGTTCTTCCATTCCTCATAGCAGTGCTGGAACTTATATACTAGAATAGCTTTCAGCTGGTTGGTTACAGCCGTTTGAATGTTTTCGATGGTCCCAAAATGACGTCCCTTGAGGTATTTTTCAGTCTCGGAAGAGAAAAAAGTCACAAGGACTCAAGACAGGCGAATGAGGCTGAGGAGCCACAGGAATGTTTTTACTGGCTAAAAACTCGGTTAGTGAAATGGCTGTGTGACAAACCGCGTTGTGGTGATGCAACATCCGACATCCAAGTTATTCTTGGTGTTTGGTCTCGCACGCATTCTCACCTTTTTTCGAAGTTTTTCAAGAACCTCTCTGTAAGTGTCGATTTACTGTTTGGCCTGCAGGCACAAACTCTTTGTGGACAATTCTCTGGCTATCAAAAAAGCAAATCAGCATGCATTTTATCTTCAACTTGCTCATTCTTGCTTTTTTGGGTCTTGGAAAAGTGTGCCATTCTATGCTTTGGCGCTTGGTTTCCGAGTCATACTCAAACACGATCAATAAAATGGGGATCATTTTCAATAGATTCCAAAAAGTCAAGACACCTTTCTCTTGATGTCCTTTTGTTACTGCGAAAGGTTTTTTGGAACCATTTTTGCTCAGATTTTTTCTTCTCCAATTCGTTAGTCAAAATCTGATAAACAGTGGTGTGATTCAAATTTAACCTTTCCTTGATCATTCTTGTCGTCAACCGACGATATGAACGCACAAAATCAGGTATGCTATCGACATATTCATCGGTTCTTGAAGATGAGGGCCTTCCGCTGCGTGGTTCATCACTCTCTTCCTTCTGAGAATACCTTAAACCGCTGAAAAACCTGGGCTCTTGAAAAAAACACTGTCTCCGTAGGCATGTTGAAGTTTTGCAAAAGTATCCGTTGCGCTGTTTCCAAGTATGAAGCAAAACCTGATAGCACACCGTTGCTCAAGTACAAGTTCAAACGTGTACTGAAGGTGCCTTACATGTTAACCTACCGCCCTTCCTCCGTCTCCGCAGTGTTGCTAGATCGGGTGCTACATTGCCAGTCTCATTACTTATTTTATACACCTCGTACTTTAATACCAGAATAAATAAGTATCATGTAATACACATGTATATGATCGACGAACTCTTTGTTTGAGAAATACTTTAAAAAATATGCATAAATTTGTTTAGGTATAACTCATTATTTTTATTTGACGAAATTGCGGTAATTTATAAAAAAACTTACCTAATTTGTTATGAAAAAACTTAGCAGATTTCAGAAGATTATATAAACAGAAAGCGACGTGAAAGTAAGTAATGTAAATCTTATTAACGACATATTCGCCATAAACTGCTAACTTGAATAAGTATAATTACCGTACGCTCATTGTTTTATGTTGAAGTGGTAATACTTAAAACTCAGTCCTAAAAACTGGGTATGTATGTAGTCAATGTCTGCTATCTAAAAAGGAACGTGAGATTTCAACGCCTTAACAATTTACGATAATCTTCCATGAAGATGGCACAACTGAAAGGGTCCCATATATGTATTTTATAAAATATATACAGACTGACAAAAGGCTGCAATTGCAATTTATTTTTATTACACACTTTTTTCAAAAATTTCTGCCAGTAATATCTGCCGCAGTTTTACCCAAAAAAAAGAGCCACTAGTACTGTCTTGGTTTATATTATTTATTAAAACTTATAAAAATGTCATAAGGAACAGTTTTTTGTATTCATGCTAAAATGTTAGGCGAGCGAAAGGTAATTTTGAATACTTAATAAAAATGCAATAATTTTGAAAATATTTACGTTGCAGCGATGAGGCTTGATGGATTAAAACGAAACAATTTATGAAAATTGAAACAATCCAGATAATAAAAGGATGTTATACATTTCATTTAAATATGTGGGTAATGACAGTCACGTGGTGGATAACCACGAAGAGAATAAAAACATCTGAAACATCTTCTACCTAACTGACTTTTATTGAACACAAAAACCACAGATACAATTCTTTGCTAATCCTAACCATTGCAAAGTTTGTGCAACCGATCACCACATGCATCACAGATCACAGGGATACCACATTTTGTCTTTTCCACATTCTGCACACACCAGACACCTTATCTTCTTCGTATTCATATACATTCTGTAGATCAATATCTATCTATTCGTCATTCGCAAGTGTTTTCGTTACCTATATCACATTCCCTTTCACTCGATGTCCTATTACCTATATCACATTCGATTCACGTCGAAATTACGACTTTAATTGAGACGGATCACCCTGTCATGTTCACATATTCCCTGAAATCGTCGATATATATTTTGTAAACGCCGAAACTGTGAAAGACATTTAGATTCGAATAAGGTCGTTAATGTTCTGATACGAATTTTAGGTGTTTGACATATTTCGCCTCCGATATTGATAGCTAGTAAGCGGTTTTTGCAAACAATGGCTAAAAGTATAGAAATAGTAGTAACACGTACATGGTCCTCTGTAGATGTAAAAAATAATAATGTACTGACGTTAGTGACAACAAACAATTGTTAATGTTCAATACAAACGACTCTGCGAAATTCATGAAAATAATGTGCGTGGTGTGTCGTCCTCTGACCATGTGAACTATTTTGAATTTACACTTTAACTTCAGTAGATGTGGAATGATCATTTTCCTTCTTTCAACCATATGTACAGGCCAAATCGCACAACGGATGCTTAAGCAATGAAGACAGTCAGTGTTTCTGAATGATACAAGCGATATGTATTACTATTTATTATATATTAGTATTTTTACTCCTGTCTTTTTGATTTCTCACATGTCCTTCTGTCAATGACATGATGGATTACGAGTCGACCTTGCGTTGTGGCACACTTGCCAGACCCTACTTATTAGTGTGATTACCATTTGCTTCATTGAATACGAAATTTTATTAAAAAAAATCCATAAAAAATATTTTAAAAAGTGCGTTAGGTGATGTTCTGTTTTCTTAAAAAAAACTTAGGTACATTTAAAATATATTTTCTGGTTTACACTTTTTATAACCTACACACTATAAATATTTTGTATATGTCTTATTCCCAGTATACATTGACAAGCTACAAAAAGTTTAAAAACAATCCAAGATTGTTACAGATTTTCCTTTCAAATTATTGAATTAATTCATTTGTAGCTGTTTTTCCTAAAAATAAACCATAAAGCAGCAAATTTCTACTAGTAACATTGCAAAATTCTTAAAGCAAATTTCTACTAGTAACACAAAAATAATCTTTATGAACTCAAATAGTTGTATAATGAAGCCAAATAATGTAAAAAAAAAAACGGAAAAACAAGTCAAAAATTTTCCATGAGACTTATCTAAGCACTTGCGCGAATAGAATTTTTGACTATGGATGCGTACAGTGAGGACGTTAAGACTTGCATAAATTAAATATTTTCCAGACTAAGAGTATTTTGTAAAAATCCTTGGACACGTCAATTTTTATTTCCAATTGCACATATAACGCTCTACTTAGAAGTAGTAGTGACAAAGTATTAGAAGTAGATGTATTACGAATTGGAGAACGCACTATTTTTTTTTCTACTTTTGGTTTCATCAGTAACAGCCCGATTTTTTTAAACTATTTTTCGGCCTCTGTACATTTTTTTACACGTCTCAAACTGGTTTAGATGGTGGAATGAATGTCTGAAGTTTAATTTGCTATGGTCAGATATGTCTTAATTTTTTTTTGGTGAAGCAAAATGGCGGTCAGAATGAGATATTTTCTTTTTCAACTTGACAAATTTTTTCTCGAAAACTATAGACTTTTGCCAAAAACTAAGAACAAAAATGTCTTAAAATTAGTCAAGGAACACGCACACATTTCAGAATGTTTTGAGACAATTTTTTGATTTTTCTGAAAACACGGAAAATCCAATTTTCCAAAAATTTCGCAAAAAAATTCTTAAAAAAATTTTGCGTGTTCATTGACTTATTTTAAGACTTTTTTTGTTCTTATAAGGCAAAAAATGGGCAATTTTAGATTTTTTCACTTTTAGCATCACCCAGGATCAACGACGTGGACGTAGCGAAAACATAATCCCTTTGGGGTGCTTGATTTTCGTGAGTCCCCTTGCCTCTCACGTTTCAAAAAGCTCAGTTTTGTAACTCTTTTTGAATATTTTTCTTTGGCTACTATTGCACAGTGAATATTGGATCTTAAATTTTTGTTAACAATCTGATAATGAATTTAATTATATTGATAGAATTTATCTTATTTTTTTGCCATGATATTTTTTCAGAACAAAAAAGAACAAAAAAGGCTTTACATTAGTCAATGATCACGCAAACATTTTTTCAGAATTTTTTGCGAAATTTTTTGAAAAATGGATTTTCCGAGTTTTCAGAAAATAAAAAAATTGTCTCAAAAAAATTCTGAAAATTGTGTGTGTTCCTTGACCAATTTTAAGACATGTTTGTTCTTAGGAGTTTTTGGCAAAAGTCTATAGTTTTCGAGAAAAAAAATTGTCAAGTTGAAAAATGTCTTACTCTAACCGCCATTTTGCTTCACCAAAAAATGTTTAAGACATATATGACCATACTAAATTAAACTTCAGGCATTCTCTCCATCATCTAAACCAGTTTGAGATGTAAAAACATACAAGGCCGTTTAAAATTCCAAAAATATTTTCATTTTTTTTTAATTTTTCCTTTCTAACCATCACCATTCGAGAGAGCACCCTCGAAAACATAGGGTAGTGATTTTAATTTTTTTTGGCTCGATTTTAGTGTAGGGTATTAATTCAAACTTGATCGTCAAAATTATGCCATTCAGGGCTTAACGGTTTAAAAAATTTACAAATTTTATGGTCTAAAGTGATTCATTTGAGAACTTTAGACCACGAGTGTTATAATATATTTTTGGAACTGGCTGTTACTGGAGAATCTGAAAGTTGGAAAAATAATATTTAGTAGGTAATTATATAAATATAAGTATATATAAATAAAATAAGTAAATTAATAATATTTTCCAAAAACATATAACTCTTATAGTATTGCGACAATTGATGAGACAGAGAAACAAGAATTTGTTTCTCTAACATCACTGTTACTTCTGGTGACGTCACTGTTACTTCTAATTGTAGCATGACATGCGCAATTGAAAATAAAAATTGACGTGACCAAGGATTTTTAGAAAATATCTTTAGTTTGAAAATATTGAATTTATACAAACATTTGTGTTCATACTGTATACTTTTCTATGTTTTAAGAAATAGGTAATGGTAATTTGTCACGATCGAAAATTTCACGTGACATATTAGTGGGGTTGTTTTCTTGATTAAAATTGCGCCATAGATCAATGGCGAAGACAAAAAAAAAGGGTAATAAAAAAAGTCCCATATGTTGTAGACTTGCTGGCGGACACTGTATACCTCGACGACAATAATTAGTGCATCTTATGTGCCTGTACGTGTTTACGGAACGTATGCAGTGTAACAAAAAGCAATGCCAGTATGTGGTTCAGCCTTCAAATTCTTAGTGCGTGGCTCATTTCCATTGTTGTTCCGCCATTCGATTAATATACCTACATATAAATACACGCATTATTTATTATAACAGTCGATGCTTAAACCTCAAAAGATCGAATGACAAAAAAATGTTTTAAAAATGGCCTAGAAAGACTCTAATCTATACTATCTGCATAACGATATACCCAACAGCATTCGATAGTTAGGTAGGTACCTATTTAATATTCACATATTTTTTTCATATCAATTAAGAAACGAATAAAACAACAACGGACGCCCTTATATATAATCAGGGTCTGAGCTGTCAGAGAGTGATATAGCTGTCTATAAGAGTCCATTTTTCTGATTGATAAAAATGATAAACGACAAAATTTATGGCTTACTGAATCGTAACGGAACCCTTAGTATATTCAACGTTTTTTATATTTTAACATATATATTTTATTTAACGTATTTAATACCCAAACTCCCGTGCGGATAGTCAGGATACTATAATGCACTTTAGCCACGCCGAGTGCGCCGATTCCGTAGTGTTTTACGTTAGCTCGATGCGAGCTGATGGACGGTAGAACGCCGAGTTCAAAATTATTTTATGTGTCGTGAGTGGCTAACTCGTGAGTTAGTGTCCTGAGCAGACTTCGGACAAAATGTGGTTTTAAGGGGGCTTTCCCGCTTTTCGGTTTCAAAAAATCGTTTCTTTGTTTTTTACTGAAATCGATGCGTTATATATTCAAATTTATTGTCCTGAAATTTTAAAGTGATCCGCGTATTAGATTTCGAGTTACAGCCGGATTAGTGACGAGGGTTACGGCGCTTGAAAAGAGTCGCGCACGGAAAATGGAGGTGGACAGTGTTCATTGTAGGAGGTGGACCGATTCAAGGAAGTGTTTCAACGATCATAAGAAAATAATAATGTAAAATATGCTCAGTATATTGGCGATGGGGACAGTAAGGCGATAAGGTAATGACTTCAAGGTGATTTTGGATTTGGACCCGTACAACAACGATCCGAAAGTAATGAAAACGGAATGCGTCGGTCACGTGGAGAAACGCATGGGAACCTGGCTTCGTAATGCGAAGAAAACAAACAAGGGACTCGGGGGAAGAGGTCCAGGAAAACTGACCATCAAAGTAATAGGCGAATTGACAACTTATTACGGTCTGTTACTTATTATCCGTATTCGGTGAAATGCGGATTCAGTGAAAAACATGCGTGACGCTATCTGACGTCAAGCCAAAAGAGGTCTACAAGGCAGAGGAGGGTGTCCTATACGGGCCGGGAATTCATGACGACATGTAAGTTAAAAAATGTCATAGTTAAATGAAAAAAAAAAAACGTAAAAAAATCTTTAGACGCATTTTTCTCAAAACAACGTTTTTGAAACTGGAATGAGATTTTTCTCGAGCACTAATTAACCGATTTTTATGATTTTACTTTTACAATGTTCACAAATGATGCCATTAGTGATCAACATAGGATTTTTTTGATATTGCAAAAATTCGATTTTTAATAACAATTTAAAGGTAGAAATTTAAGGTGAAACTCATACTTTTTTTTTCACAGTTGCACCAAATTGCGTAAAATTTGAATTTCAAAAAACCCCTATGATAAACACTAACAACAACCCTATATTTTATAAAAATGTTACATTTTTTGATTTCACATGAATAGCGTCGTAGAAAATTCTCATTTACATGAGACATGTCCGCCTGAAGTAGCTACATTGGAACAAGGATCAACGGCCGCCATTTTGGTTAAAAAAAGTAAATAATTAAATAAATGCAACCTTCATACCTCTATCTTTTAATTAAAAAAAATTGTCTCAATCCGTTTTATACTTTCTTAAAAACAATACCATAAAAACTTTTTTTTTTTCAACGAAAAAAGCGGGAAAGCCCCCTTAATCTTGAACGGCTGTCAACCTTACGTTTTAACAGTGACAATTTTTTAGTATATTTGGGTATACGTGGTCAAAATAACTCGTTTATGTTCAAAAACCTTAATATATTTGAATACAGTGCAATTTTCGTTTAAATAATACTTGTCTGACAAAAAAGGCACATCGTACTCCGCCGATAATATTTGGTATTTGTTACATCATACCAATCATACGACAACCAACTCCACATATCAATCATACGACAACGCATCATACCAATGCAAATATCCCATGAACAGAAACTGTTCAGTTCCAGGAACTGTCAGTCCATTCCTAAGAGCCGTTCAAGGTAAAAACCATGTTTATCCGAAGTCCGGTCATGAGTGACTAACTCGTGAGTTCGTATATTGTATTTACATATTATCTGATTTTTTGTGAATTTTTGCAATAATGGCGCAGTCGTTACCATTTGCGAATAGACTGAACCATTTGATTGAAAATTACGACGATTTTACATTAGACGGATTACATATTTTATGTATTGCTTGCAATCGTCGGTATATGTATATTTCGTAGACGCCGAGACTGTGGAGGACATTTAGATTCGAATATCTGTCAATAGAATATCACTGGTACTGTTACAAAAGAGGAATTTTGGTTTGATTTGTGCATAATGTTTTGCGCCTGTAGCCTTTCGTGGAACGTGATCGACAACATTTACTTTAGACGTTTTTTTGCCAACTATGTATTAGATTTTTCATTACCTCGTAGTCATTATCGCGTAAAACATATTTACGGAAGACATATCAACGTGTCATGGGATATATCAAAGAAGACATACGCAATAAATTTCTGTGGTTGACAGTGGACGAAACAACAGATTTTTGCGGTAATAAGGTCGTTAATGTTCTGATACGAATTTTAGGTGTTTGAGATATTTCGCCCCCGATATTGTTAGCTAGTAAGCGGGTTTTGCAAACAACGGCTAAAAGTATAGAAATAGTTGTGACACATGCATTGTCCTATGTAGATATAAAATATACTAATGTACTGATATTAGCGGCAACAAACAACGGTTAGTGATAAAAAAAACAACTGTGAAAATTCGTGGAAATAATGTGCGTGGTGTGTTGTCCTCTGTTCATGTGAATTATTTTAAATTTGCACCTTTAACTTCACTAGACATGGAACGATCATTTTCCTTCCACAACTAAATTGCTCATGTTTAACGAGAAGAAAGGCAGACAGGCTACTGGTTGTGACAACGTACGCTCAAGCGCTGAAGACAGCTGGTGTTTCTGAATGACACAAGCGAGAGGTATGTACATTATTAACACATTTTTACTCCTGTCCTTTTAGTCTCTCATATGTCCTTCTATCAATGACATGACGTATTACGAGTCCACCCTGCGTTGTAACACACAGCAAAACGTTGAGAAAGGTTTTTTTTAACTTGCGACAACTCCTTAAGTGTCGCAAATCGGCGGCGCACAGTGGGCGAAAACGGCAAAATTTTTCTCAAAATAATATATCCCCACAGAAACCTCCGATAATTGTGATTTTTTTTATTATACAGGGTTTGGACAGTAGATTAAAGGAAAATTGGTCCGACACACGTTTGAGGTTTAAAGAGGGGGGAGAGACACCCCATAAGGGACCCCATATCCCAGTAACATTACAATAACGCTTTTAAGCTCCAATAACCGCATACCTCCAACTTTTAAACCCCCCTGACCTTATAACATAAGCTTTCAAAATACCGTGACCCCATAACTTGAAATTTTATTCCCCCATAACCCCATAACCTCAACTTTTAGACCCCCATCTACACAAAAATCAATTATTCGAGCCCGACAACTCTAAAACTGAAGCTCGTATGCCCAATATCTCTATAATCTAAGCTTTCAATCCACATGACCCCATAACTCAAACTGTCGAACCCCCATAACCCCATAACCTCAACTTTTAGACCCCCATGTACGCAAAACTCAATTTTTCGAGTCCGACAACCCTAAAACTAAAGCTCTTATGCCCCAATATCTCTATAACCTAAACTTTCAATTACCATGACCACATAACATAAGCTGTTAAACTCCTATAACCTCATAACCTCAGTTTTCAAACTTCAGAACCCTATAACTAATGGTTTTATATTCCTACAAAGAAAACCTCCTAAATCAAATCTAAAGGTGCAGAACTGAGGTTTGGTGTTATAGGGGTTTAACAGCTTATGTTATGGGGTCATGCGGATCAAAAACTTAGGTTATATAGGTATTGGGGTATAAGAGCTTCAGATTTAGGGTTGTCGAGCTCGAAAAATGAGTTTTGCATGAATAAAAAAAAATTTATTATTAAATTAAATATTATTTAATTTAAAAATTAAATGAAAAATTTATTAAATAATAATTAAATTTAAAAAATTTATATTTTAAAAATAAAAATATAAAGAAAAATTATAAAATAATAATATAATTATATATTTAAAAATATAAATTTAATAATTATTATATAATAGGCCGCTTGACTGTCCGTCATTTAAATTAATAAAATTTTTTTATTAAAATTTAATAAATTATGAGGATCTAAAAGTTCAGGTTATGGGGTTATGGGGGTTCGACACTTTGAATTATGGGGTCATGTGGATTAAAAGCTTAGGTTATAGAGATATTGCGACGGCTATAGAGATGGGGGTCTAAAAGTTGCGGTTATGGGTTTATGAGTTCACGTAGTTTTGAAAGCTTATGTTATAAGGTCAGGGGGGTTTAAAAATTGGAGGTATGCGGTTATTTGAGCTTAAAATCTGTAATTGTAAAGTTACTGGGATATGGGGTCCCTTAGGGTGTCTCCCCCCTCTCTTTAAACCTCAAAAGTGTGTCGGACCAATTTTCCTTTAATCTACTGTCCAAAACCTGTAAAATAAAAATCACAATGATCGGAGTTTTCTGTGGGGAGTTATCTTATTTTGAGAAAAATTTTGCCTTCGTCTTGTCTTCGTCCACTGTGCGGCACCTTGCGACCTTACTGAACCAGTTTTGACTGAAATGTTTGTAGTCATTGGATTAATCAATATTGCGGAACGGCGATTTTAACATCAGTTTGTTTTGCCGTAGACATCAGTTCTCGATAGGTAATTTTTGAAAGACCTGTTAGTACTAACCTGTGTCTGCAGTAGAAGCATACTTGACTGAGGGCTACTGGGAGCGGAAGGGTGCGCGCTTGCCTCCACCAGCGGAGCACTGGAGACCTCGCCCTGTACTAGTAGTGCACCTGCAAATAAAACAGTTTGATCTATATTATACAAAAAAATTATTTTATTCAGCGCCGATTAATTATCGTTAATAACCAGACTTCGGACATACGTGGTTTTAACCTTAAATGGCTCTTATGAGAGATATCGCCCTGGGAGAGTTACAAACATTATAGGCGTCAGAATTTAAGAAGTCAGCGCCACTGTGGCAAATTTTGGAATTAATTACTGTGTCATCATTACTTCTCTGTTATTACGTCGTGTTTAATTTGCGTTGTGGTTATGTTCAATTTGTTTGATGTATATTTGATTGATTTTAATGTAGCATTTTATTATGTATTTTTTACCCTAAGACAACATTTATGATACTACAGGTATATATGTATATCACGGTTTATCGTTTATATAAGTTGTTGGCATGATTTTATTATTTTCTTTTGATATTTAAGTTTTGATAGAAATACGATAATAATAAATAAGGTACGTTGGATAGGTTTATTTTGAAAAAGTAAAACCATTTCCTAAAAAAACAGATATACCAGAACAATTTCGTAAGAAACTCAGAAGTTTTTTACGAAATTGTTCAACATTAATTATATTTTTAAGTAGAATGTCAGACATCAAACTGAATATCTTCAAACTTTTATTTGAGAATTTATTTCTTAATTGAGATGATCACTTCTTTCATCATGTTATTTTGCAAAGGTAATTTCTTTGAAGGTATCAGAGTTTTTTCAATTCCGCTTTTTTAATCCTTGGTTGAAAGAGATAATACTTAAAATATCTTTACTTTAGCTTTAAAATACTAAAACTTACATCGATAAAAATATTCATCCTCAGTAAAATGAAGAAAACAGAGAACAGACTCTCATATATTTACTACCTGGCTTTCCAATCTTCAGTTTTATTTTTTAATACCCAAGTCTTGCGTCTATTTATGCGTTGCTTTTCACCAAATTTATGCACTACAGAAACTTGATGTTTTCTTTCTTAAGGAATACTGATTCATACTGATAAAACGAGTATTTTAATTTTTAATAGGTACACAAATAGAAACCAACGGACATTTCAGTAAACCATGGCACAGTAATTATTTTGTTGAGGGACCACCAGGTGGCGTAACGCTTATATTGAATCCTCTATCCTTGAAGTACAGTGTGCCTTTTTTGTCAGAAAATTATTATTAAAACGAGAATTGCAATGTATTCAAATATATTAAGATTTTTGAGGAAGTTATTTTAAACACGTATATCGAGATTATTAATTAAAAAATATCACTAACTAAAGTATAGGGCTGGACATACATCCGATGGACATACATGCATGTCCACCCGTTCAATGTTAAAACCATGTATGTCCGAAGTCTGTTAATACCTGTCACTAATCGTTTATTTATTTTCGTCTATTGTTTCAAGTTTAGTGATGTGAAAAATTGTGATATACTCTAAAGCTAGCGGAGTTAGAGATACGATTAAATAGGGAAATATTTGCAGTTTTATGAAAGCAATTTAAAGCATTGTTTGGCTTTATACAATAAAAAAAAACGTAGCTGTCTACTTGTTCGAAAAAATATTCTATACATTGGTTAAATGCAGGTGTCTCTTATTATGTGTTTTACAGAAAAAATGTAAAGGAGAGAATTGTAGAATATTGTAGTCTATATAACTTTGTTTATTTATTTTGTATGTTATATATATATATTTTGTATGGGCTCATACAAAATTATAACCCTTTCAGCGATATAACACTTGAGATGGCTGTCTTCAAAAATCAATTAATTTTCCATCATCATCATTTCTCTTTTAACATAAGTACGAATTAACATAATTAATCCGCCCGTCATTCACTTGTCCATAACAAGTTGACGCTGCGCGCCTTAACTTGTAACTTATAATATGTTGATTATTAATATGTGTTATTCGAAAATTCGGCAAAATATCGAATTTGCCATGTCGATAAATTTTTAAACATTTACTCTAAGACAAAAATCCTTTTAGACTGAAAATTGTGGTCAAAAAATTGTTAAATATTGGTTAAATATATTAATAATATATTAAATATCTCATCACACTTTGAATTTTTAATTTCAAGAATCAAAAAATTGAATTTGCCTTGTCAATAAATATAAAAGTAGTTACTCTCAGACAAAAAATCCTTTTGGACTGAAAATTATGGTCAAAAAAATGGTCAAATATTGGCCCTATCTCATAACACTTAGAATTTTTAATTTCAAGAATCAAACAATTGAATGGTCAAATATTGGTCAAAAAAATGGTCAAATATTGGCTCTATGGCATGACTATACGATTTTTTTAAATTCTGGACCTCAAAAATCGAATTCAGCGCACCGAAAAACATTAGATTAGTCAATTTCATACATCAAAATCCGAGAGTAATATGCTAAAAAAATGGCAAAAAATGGACGAAAATGGCCATTACTCTTTCTCCGACCACTTTCAGATTTTGAGATCCCGATATTTGGTTTCAGCGGATCATCAAACGTAAAGCTCGCTAATATTTGCAAGTAAAATGCTTCATAGACAGAGGTCTACATGCCGGAGATTGAGCTATTTCTTGAAATATCTATATATAGGCATCACGTTTTTCCTCAGCGCTTATTTTTGGGCAGATCACTGTACCGGTCGACATGGAATATCCCATATATATATACAGGGTGATTTCTCAGTTAAGTTATATTTTTTAATAGTGTATAGAACTATTCAAAACAATTTTTTCCAAATACCATTCAATATTCAATAAACTCAAAAATAAAAAAAGTTCCCTTATTAATTTCGAAAATAGCATATATCCTGCCTTCAATTTAATGGAAACTTAAATTCGAAACACAGCAGAAAAACATACCTATCTTATACGTTTTTTTTATTAAAAATTTCGCTGTAATACCCTTTTTTTTTTAAAATTTAAGGCAGGGCTGGATACATGCTATTTTCGAAATTAATAGTAACGTTACTCTTTTATATTTGGGTTTTTTGGAAAACATGTTTATTTTGAATAGTTCTATACGCTGTTAAAAAATATGACAACTAAGGAATCACCTTGTATACATAATAATACATAAGGGGCGTGGCTTTAAAATATTCGATAAAGGGGTTACAAAAATAGTCGCTAATTTATATGATATAGATAGGTATGAGCAGAATCTCAAACCGATCGCCGTCACGATCCTTACGGGACGGAAAGAAGTTCGTTGAAAATATTATGTATGCTTTTTAGGGAACCGTCTGTTCGTGCACACTGCTCGCAGCGAAGCTCGATTTGTCGTTCGGTTCGAGGTTCTACTCATACCTACATAATATCTATGCATACTCGGATAAGATATATAAAAGATATATAAGATTTCTCATCTGAGTCAAACTGCCCAGATATTACATAAGAATTCTGAAGGATGTAGTAGTGTATTTTATTACACTCGAACCCCTCTTATTTCACCTTCGCTTAATTCACATCCTCTGTTATTTCACCACGTTTCCCCCTATTAGGTCGCGAAACCGTCCCGGTTAAGTCGCCGCTTGTAAAAGTTTTAGAACTACGTTTGGAAATTAGATTCTCGCATGAATATGTACAATTTTTATTGAAAAAAATGAATGTGTAATACATTTATTGATTTAAAATAGGTTAGGTATCTTTTAAAAATATTTAATCTTTAAAATATTCATTCAAGTGGAAAATTCAACTTTGTCACGCACGACTGGGTATACTTTCATTGATTTTTCGTTCACTTGGCTCATTTTTCGTTATAACAAGTGCTGTGGTATCTCTAAATATTTCTTTTTGCAGTTAAAACACAAAAAAAGTTGAGGTTATGATCGCGACTTAAGAGAGGCAAAACTTCGCGACTTAATGCACGGTAATGATGCACGGATTTGGCGACTTAAGAGGGGTTCGAGTGTATGTTGTAATAACATTAATCATCTACTAGCTCATCCTATACTGATAGTGTATTTGTGACTAATTGTTAGTATAAAAGTACTCTATATTAGCCTTAATGATGGTAATACAACTACGACCAGGGACCTATTGCAAAAAGGTGACAGAGTGATGATTAATAGAATATGCTGCCCGGCTTCCCGAAAGGCGTCATCCAGAAGCAGTAAGCTTTAGGAGAATTTTTTTATCGCCTCATTGAAACAGGGAACGTGAATTATAAAAAGGAAGAAATGAGAAAAACGGTGACAAATGAAGAAAATCAATTATCATTTTATTGCACGTTAACAGAAAATGGAAATAGTAGGCAGACACGTGTGGAAAAACAAGATGGAATAAGTGATACGCCAGCCCAGAGAATTCAAGAAGTTTCATCCGTACCACATTCAACTGTCAGACTTTAAGTGAAAATTATTTTCAGCATAGGGCAGAATTTAGTACGTGAGTACAAGTACTTCATTCGTACGATTCAGTACGATTACTATCTTCAAGAAAATCCAATTTTTTATGAAGGTCCTATTTTGCGACGATGCTACATTTTCGAACAATGGATGCGTTATTTTCCATTATTATTCTGTCGAAAATCCACTAATAATACGGGAAATAGATCACTAATATCGTTGGTCAATAAATACATATCATAGACCCATATTTTTTTTAATGTACACCTTTCCACCAAATTGTACCCCCAAATAATCAAAAACAGATGTGGTTACAACATGATGGAGCTCCAGCATATTTTGCGCAACAAGTGAGAGCCCTATTAGATAATGGGTACGAAAATCGTTGGGAAGAGATATACGAGTTAGACAAGGTAGGTCGCCTGACTTGAAAAAAATGATTTCATTTTATGGGGGGCATGTAAAAAACATTGTTATAAAGTGTACAAACGTTGGGTGGTGATTGTACATCTCAAATGCAACAAAAGTTGCTCTTGACCATGGTCAGATTGTCAAGCATAAGAGAGAAATTTCAGGATTTTTGTTTTGAAAAACATGATTTTTTCGACTAAAACTAACCATATCTCCTGAAATATTGGTCCTATAGCAAATTATTATAAAATCGCAATTATAATAAAAATTGGTCCTACAGCAAATTTAGACAGCAAAATTGAGAAAAGCTCATTAAATTTTCTTGAGGGAAACATACTTATCAAGATTTCCATTTAATTCTTATAAGCACAGACACAATTCTAAATTTTAAAAATTTGACTAATCAAAGATTTTTTTGTCTCTTAAGTGTGCACATTTCACAAAAACTTTTTTTATAAGCTTTCCAACGGTGTCCTCATTTTTTTGAAAAATTCCGTATCGGGTAGAAGAAATCGCATTTCAAATGTATGTAAATGAACGTAGCCAAGATAGCAGGGGAAAAGGGGGCAAAAGGCAACTCCACATGAGTTACAACAAGCGATGACGGCAAGAGTCACCAGAACAGTGAGACGGAGAGCGTAAAGCGTAAACGTGTGTGAGACAAAATGGTCATCATGTCATGGAGCAATTTCTCAACTAAAAGACTGTTCATTTGCAAGTTTATTTTTGAAAAGAGTTGATTCTCCTTAACTTGAGAAACAATTAATTCGTACTTGATTTCAAAAAAAAAAATACCTAAATTAAAAACTTGAATTATGGAAGAATGTTTTGTTAGGCTTTCTTTGTTTATGGAACTATGGAAGTATGTTTCCTTCAAGAAAATTTAATGAGCTTTTCAATGTTTTTTTTTTAATTTCCTGTAGGACCAAAGTTCAGGAGATATGGTTAGTTTTAGGCGAAAAATCACGTTTTTCCGAAAAAAAATACAAATCCTGAAATTTTGTACACTTTATCACCAGTCACCCTATATAAAGAACTCAGTGGAAGTATGAAGAGTGCGTGAATGTTAATAATAGATTGGATGACTACTTCTCACTACTCGAAGTTCGACAACAGTGGACAGAGACGAGTGTTGCTGCAATAAAGATGTGGTAATTAAAAATAGAAAGGAATAGTGCCATATATTTTACAGTGGCAACATCTAACGGAATGAATTTGCATTTGGATATTTGAATTATTAATTTTATTTACATACATTTAAAGTTAACCAAAATGTTTCTATCATTAGGTTTTTAAGAGTTAACTTGTTCCTACGAAAGAAATAGAAATACGACTGTCTAGAAAATAATTAATGTTTATCTTATCTTCTATCTGTCTAGAAAATAATTATAATTTATCTATCATTTCAATGCGACTAATATTTTCTTATTAACATATTTCATGTAGAGATTCTAAGGTAATGTGATGTGGTAAATAATCGCTCACTTCAAGATAAAACTTCTATACGGTCACTAAAATGAGGGTGGAAAAACCCTTAATACGTTCGCTGTCGACTATGATTTTTCTCGTAGGTGGTAATCCGGTCCGAGGTGCCTGGTTATGAGGTAGAACGTAGTGTGCGTTTTGATCTTTAAACTCATATCGAGGGCTTACTGCAAAAACCCGTTAAGTCCATAATATTTGACCAAACTACAGATATGTAGCTGCACTATTAAGCCAAAAAATAGTAGAATAATAAGAATAATTACAATGCAATTTGTACTGGCCATTTAATGAGCTTTTTTAGTTTTTCCTAAACTAAATAGAAAAAAACATTTTTTCTCTGAAAAAAAAAAAAAAAATGTTAATGTTAGATATCTCGGCAATAACTTTTTTCGGCCTTCACGGATTTTTGCAGTATCTAACCCCACGATAAGAGATTTGTTGTAGTAAATATGTGCAAATAGATCGTGATTAAGATTTTTACATTATTTGTTAAACAAAAAATAGAATAATGATAAAAAATGTCAGTGTATCATAAACATAGTAGCATTTAATATCAAATTAAGAGAAGAAAACAAATGCTTTTGTTTTCTTTACAAAAAAGCATTTGTTTTATTTTCTTAATTTGGTATTAACCGGTTCACTGGTACAGTTTTTGTCACTGTTCGTGTCAAAACTGGTAGCCTCGAATAATTTACAAAATCAAACAATATTTGGAATATAGGTTTTTTTTGAGTTACTGAATCGATCCCAAAGGTTTTTTTTTGGATCTACCACTACCGAAGGGTGAAAAGCCCTAGGTTGAGGGTGAAATATTGAGTTTTTTCAGTTATTTACCAAACCCTTCCACATTTTGTATGCAAGGGTTCTTTGTGTCTAATTCGATTGCAAGAGTTATTTTTTTTATCTGCCACCCGAAGGGAGAAAAATTGGGGTTGGGGATGAAATTTTGAGTTTTTTTTCAATTCTAGACGAAACCATTCTAAATTGTACACGGAGTTGTTTGTGTCTTTAATTCGATTGCAGGAGTTATTTTTTGATCTGTCACCCGCGAAAAGTGAAAAATAGGGGTTGAGGTAAAATTTCGAGTTTTTTCAAAATTTGCTTTCAGATTTGTTATCAGTAACCTCATAAACCTCATATATAGCTTTTCAGATTCGCACAAATTTTTAATTTTCGTCCGTCATCATCGGCGTAGCTAGACTCACTTTTCAGGGGGGGGGGGGGGCATAGCCCTAGTACTTGAATTAAAAAAAATCTTTTTGACCTCCGGTGAAATGAATGGAAAAAAAATAGGCTATAATAGTGAATATACTACGTTTTTTTTATACGCAGTTTTTTTTATTAGAATTTTGTTATTAGAATCTTTCAGGGGGGGCAGAGGTACATCAGGGGTGCCCCCCTTCCCCCCTAGCTACACCGTTGTCCGTCATATTAAATCCGCCATTTTGAATTCTCACAATTTAATTCCAGATTCGTAATGAGTGATCTAAATAATCCCTTACATGCAGTTTTTCTAAAATTCCGATAAATATTTGATATCGACTGTCATTTTGGATCGACAACTTGAAATTTAAAAATCTGATTCCAGATTCAGTAACTCCAGAAACTGTGATCAGCAACCTCGAAAAACCTTTATCAAAACAATTTCCGGTTCAGACTCAACAAAATAAAAAAAATAGCTCCGCATATTTTATATAATTTTATATAAAAAATGTAAAGATTTTTAGTTTAATAGGGAGGGGGCGGATGGAGTATTTAAAAGTATTTAAAATAGGTCAAATAATTTTTTTAAAATAAATTTAGTGACTAGTAAGTGCACAGAGATCTAAAAAAAAACCATTTAAAGGGGACTAGTATATCAAAAAGGATGAAGGAGAGTAACGAGGTTTAACAGGACAGGGAGGAACAAGAGGAGGTCAAAGACAAGGAGGATATAAAAATAAATCGGTTCACATCGACAAGCGCAAGGAGGATGTGAGACTAAAAAGGTTAATAACAAAAGAAGGCCAAGGTGGAGTAGGTCAATGTAAAGCAAATCAAGAAGCTCGGGGAAAATTAAGGAGACTAAGGTGAATATTCTAGAAACGTCAAGGGTCAAAAAGTCAGACCCATTTTAAATAATTCTAAACAGCTAAGGAGATCGAATGATACTAAAAAAGTAAGGGGGTCATGGAGGATAAGAAGGTGAGATATTATAAAGTTCAATGCCAAATATCACAGAGGCCAAAAAGACCAATAGAAAAAGGAAAATTAAATATGGCATAGAGATCAGAAGGTAAAACATTTCAAAAAAGGAAAACGTAGTATATCTTAATAACCTAATATCACACTTTTAAGAATATACTCTAATGTTGTTAGCGAGTTACTCTAAATGTTGAAAAATTGAATATTTCCACATCCAATTCTTGTAAGTAGTAATTCCTTAGAAGTAGAGATGCCTTAGGCCTTAGGCAACAGGTTTTTAAGTCGTTTAATAAAAATAAGAACACACTATAGATTTCAATGGGAATAAGAACTAAAAATATAAATTATATTGAATAATCACAAAAGTAGCGATATTATAAAAACCAGTTCATCAAGCCTGAAAAAAGTGATGTTATGTACCGGGTGACATAGAATCCTAGTATGTCAACTTACGATTTTCTCGCGTCAATAACAACCTATATTGTTATCCAAACTTAGCAAGAATGGAAAGATCTTCGTTTATTAAAAAAAAGGGTCCGCTAGAAATTATGAAATATAAAAAATAAATAATGTGGGAGAAGATGTATGTATTTAATGGATTTGACTCAAAAAATTTACAAAAACTGTACGCAGTTTGTAAACTTTTGAATGATATGTTGATAAAGTATACTTTTTTTGAAAACGGTAGAAAATTCCTGCAAAAAAGTAAAAAATATAGAGGTTGTTCCATTTAAGAAAATGATTTTGGACATAAATATAGAAAATTATATATAGTTGAAAATTGACTTAGGTCGCTTTCCAACTAGCGGATAAGAAACAAAATAGATTGTGATTTAAAAAATATTTTGAACGTGAAAAACAATATCAATACGAAAATAGTTTCAGCGAATGTACCATAACTGAAATCGCCACACCATTTCGAAGTATTTCCCAAAAACAAATTTCAATTAATTTACCGAACTTATCCTTATCCCTAAGTCCCATATTGTGTACACCTTATGGAAAATATGTATATATATATTGTTGCTAATTGTGGCTTATATGGTTATTTATATATACTAGCGCCCGCCCCGGCTTCGCCCGGTTTCTCTACTATAAGTGTTTCTCTACTATAATATGCATGTATTATACATATACCTTCCTCTTGAATCACTCTATCTATTAAAAAAAACCGCATCAAAATCCATTGCGTAGTTGTAAAGATCTAAGCATACATAGGTAATAGAAAGATAGGGACAGACAGCGGGAAGCGACTTTGTTTTATACTATGTTATGATTAGATATTTAAAATATCTCTTAAAAATCACAAAAAAAAGATTTTGTTTTGCAGCACGAGGTCACCACGCGCCGCTGATTAATAATTTTATTAACAAAGTAAAATACTTTTAAATTGTATTATTCCTGTAAAAATTGCAAAATAGCCATGCGTATTATTTTAAAATGCAATAGACATACTCCAATACATATAATGTTGGACGCATTACAGTGGATGCCCATATCTCTTCGTTTGAAATACTTAACGATGATTTTTATATTTAAAATTTTAAACAACCTCCTTCCTTCGTACTTTAATACATACATTGTTTATAATAGAGAAATTCATGACTATGGTACAAGAAACAGGGATTTATTATATATCAATAAAACAAATACAACCAAAGCAAGAAACACGCTATTCTACAAAGGCTTAAATGATTACAACAAATTACCTAGTGACATAAAAAGTTCTCAATCTGTTAATACTTTTAAAAGAAAATTGAATTCTTATTTAAGGGACAATACTGATTAAAATTATTATTACAATAAGTATTACTTCTTTTTTTATATAAAATCATTTTTCATTTGTTGTATATTTGGTATATTTTTTTTCATAATTCACTATTATTTAAAAAACTGTATTTTTTGCACATTTTTTTATTTGTAAGTAGGTTTAATATATTGTGTAACATAAAATTAATATATGCACTAGTATATAGTATATGGATAGATTTAAGTAATAATTGTTTACCACTTGTAAACACATATGAAGTTTGTGTATATTAGGTTTCCTATTTGAATAAAGATTATTATTATTATTATTATTATTATTATAAACGCGCAGAATAGGGATTGCTGTTAATCGAAAACTTGTTGTCGAACGGTTAACATGTATGTTTCGGAAGTACGTTTTTGTGTCAAAAGTAATCTAGTAAATGAGAAATTATGTTAGAATTTAGTGATTGCTGATTAACTTTCAAAATAATCAAAATATTTATTTAAATGGAAATACGAAAAAAAAAATCGTAAACGTTTTTTTGTTTTTTTTTTTATTGTATGAAATAATTTGGTTAAAAAACAATGAGCAATTTATGTCCTGATTAACATTTAATTTACAAATGCCTACAATTATGTTTGATTTCATTTGCAAGGTTATTTTAAAATACTATAAAGAAATGAATCTTTTCAGACATGTTTTACATTTTCCTGACATTTACAACAAGCAAAAGAAAACAATTCCAGGGCAAAAACTCATTTTGAGTCACCCAGACCATCTTAAATGAAATCCCAGTTAAAAACACTGCCCTCGTGGCACCAATGAGGGATCACATGGCTTGAAAGCAAATTATTACATACACAACACACGAGGTGTGTAAATTAAGTAATGAGACTGATTTTTATTTTTTTTCTTCGAATATAATTACAATTCAGTATTGTTTCCTTGAAAACAACTTCTTTGTGAAGCCACACAGCGCTGGAGATAGTTCTTCCATTTCTCATAGCAGTGTGGGAACTTATATACTGGAATAGCCTTCAGCTGGTCGGTTACAGCCGTTGGAATGTTTTCTGTGGTCCCAAAATGACGTCCCTTGAGGTGATTTTTCAATATCGGAAGAGAAAAATGTCACAAGGACTCAAAATAGACGAATGAGGCTGAGGAGCCACAGGAATGTTTTTACTGGCTAAAAACTTGTTTAGTGAAATGGCTGTGTGACAAGGCGCATTGTCGTGATGCGAGTCCGAGTTGTTCTTGATGTTTGGTCTCACATGCATGACCCCTTTTCGAAGGTTTTCAAAAACCTATCTGTAAAAATGTTGATTTACTGCTTGGCCTGGAGGCACAAACTTTTTGTGGACAATTCCCTGGCTATCAAAAAACCAAATCAGTATGTATTTGATCGTCGACTTTTTTTGGGTCTTGCAGAGCTTGACGTGTGCCATTCCATGCTTTGGCCCTTGGTTTGTGAGTTGTACTCAAAAACCCAAGTCTCATCACGTAATGACACGTTCCATAAAATGGGGATCATTTTCAAGCGATTCCAAAACGTCAAGACAACTTTCTCTCTTGTCCTTTTGTTTCTGCAAAAGGTTTTTTGGAACCATTTTTGCTCAGATTTTTCTCTTCCCCAATTCGTTAGTCAAAATCTGATAAACAGTGGTGTGATTCAAATTTAACTCCTTCCCGATCATTCTTGTCGTCAACCGACGATCTGAACGCTCAAGATCCCGTATTCTATCGACATTTTCATCGGTTCTTGAAGATGAAGGCCTTCCGCTGCGTGGTTCATCTTCAATCTACTCTCTTCCTTCTGAAAATGCCTTAAACCACCGAAAAAAAAAACGGGCTCTTGCAAAAACATTGTCTCAGTAAGCACGTTAAAGTTTTGCAAAAGTATCCGTTGCGCTGTGTCCAAGTCTGAAGCAAAACCTGATAGCACATCGTTCAACTTATTCTTATTATAGCACATCATTGAAATAACAAGTTCAAGCTTATACTGAAGGTGCATTACATGTTAACCTACCGCTCTTCAAAGTCCCGTCTCCGCAGTATTGCTAGATCGGGCGCTACATTGCCCGTTACTTAATTTACAAACCTGTATGTACTTCAAGGCCCAAATTTCTGAGGTACATAAACGCATGTCTCATGGTAGCGAGCGTATTAATATTTGCTCGAAATATAAATCTATACTTTTTTTTTATATAAATCTATAATAAGTTAAAAAATATTTCGTAAAATGAATACTATTTTAACTAAAGGATTTGAATTTAATTAAATTGGAATTAGAATATATAATAATAATGTATAATGTAAAACATAAACGAACAAGGACATCAGCTTTTGACTATAACTGCAAAAAAACTTATGAGTTCACAAGACAGGAAACCAGCAGTAGTTTTAAAGTTTTTATATTAAATGCAATAACAGTAATGTTAAATCAATAAAATGGACCAGTATATAACAACTAATGTACTATAACTAATTTTCATAGAAATAACAATATTAATACTTTATATATAAAACTACTTATATAATAGTAAGACTATTGCACAATAATTTACATAACAGATATGAAATATGTATACCGTGAAGACGTAAATGTTGGAACAAATTAAATAAAACCATTACAGGACGAGCAAAAAAATTTGCGAGGACCAGTCAAAGTATATTTTTAACTACGTAAATTTTGACATACAAATATTTATATGACGTCAACATTGTCGCAAATATGATGTCACCTCCTGTTTTTTCAAATAGAAACCCAATTTTTGATAGCGCCATTTCAATGGGCATGTTTTTCAGCATACGGAACGATGACCTTTGAGGTAGGTAACATTACAAATTTTTGCGAGAAAAAAATATTTTGTGTATTCTTTACAATGTTTTTACATTCATTTACATTTGTCAATGTATTCACTTATTTTAAACGTAGTCAAGTATTTTGTTGGAACAAAGCCTTAATGACTTGAATAAAAAATCAGTTTTTACTCATAATATAATCCATATATAAGGGGGTGATAAAAGAACAATAAAAATGTTTGTTTATAGTATCAAATTGGAACTAACATGATATGACAGGTTCCTATTAGATTAACACACTTTAAATTTAATAAAAATAATACTGGCCCATTCTGCAGTACTACAGTTAACCTTAATTTTCTCGAAAACGGCGCGATTTAGCGAAGAAGTGGTACAGGGGGTTGTTAACACCCTGTACGTTTCACGCGAGAAATGACATCATATTCATGTTAGGCTATTCCAAAAAACCCCCTATAGCAATTTTACGTGAAATTACTTAAAAATTGGATGATCCCATGATAACTTTGGATCAAGAAATACACCGAAAAATTTTACAGTTGACGAATTAACAATTTCATCCATACTTCTAAGACTAAATATCACGGTCTCACTTTTGGATAAATTTAAGCTAAGTTTATTAGAATTAAACCAGTCTTTTATAATCGATTGTAGGTGTGGTAATTCGTTTAACAATTGATTGGGACAATTTTATTATTCGTTGTCATTACCGTTGTAAATTCCGAAAATAAAATATTCAGTGTATCCTCTTTGTTCAACATGGTAGGAAGATCGTTGATATATATTAAAAAAAGTGGTAAATACAAATACCTTATCGTTTGAAATTAATGGAAGTGGCACAGACTGTGGAGCCATCTGCCGACTGGAGGTGGAATTAGACACGGATATATTTATTTTCCTCTTTTTGTTAGTAAATCCGTTATCTGTTTTATTGTTGATATTATTTTTCTGCATTTCTAATTCTTTCTGTAAATTAGCAACTTTTTCTTCCGGAAGTTGTTTAATTTGTTTTAATAGATTATTGTTTTCTCTTAGTTCTTGGATAAGTTGTTTTATATCAAAGCTTTCTTCATTTACAGATTTTAACGTAGACTAGTTTAACATACCTGGACTCTTGCCGAGATTCAATTCAGGCAAATTGGCGGGAATGTTACAAATGGAACATAACCAAGGTTTTCCATTTTCCGTGGATTTATCTTTATTTAACTCTTGCACTTGCTCAATTGTTAAGCTGGCACAATCTCTGTGATACCAGTTACTGCATTTGTCGCACTGTACTTTATATGCGTTTGTTTTTATTGCTTTTAGACACTTTATATTACCACACAATATATCCGGCATGACGGATTTTGAACGTTCGAACATTCCATTCGACCTTCCGAAGAACTTATTAAAGTGAATACTTTGAAAAATCATTTTTTTTTCAAACATTTTGTTGTAGTTGATGTAAATTACCTCAAAGGTCGTCGTCCTGTATGCATAAAACCTGCCCTTTCAAATGTCTCTATCAAAAATTATAGTTTTCGTTTGAAAATATATACCTATATAAGATGTCATAGCTGCGACAATGATGATGTCATATAACACGTTTGTAAGTCAAAATTTCCACATTCAAAAATTAAGTTTCAACTTTTGTAATTAGTTCCAACTTTTAAGTCCTTATGGTATAATAATTTACAGAACCGACAATTATAAGTATATACGGATATCGTGATGAATCAATAATAGAATTTTGCTCTGGTTGGTGAAACATGAGTCTGATACATATGTTATAGTAAAATATTTTTTTCTATTTACATGTAGAAAGTTCTGTATCTAATATCGCATGTCTACATCCCCTTTTATTGATGAATCAAATTTAGTACGGTGAGGGATGTATTGTTCTAAATATGCGTGTAATTTTCTTGGAACCATACATACATAAATAATGTGTAATTGACCACAGTTTCGTACAGTATGAAACAAAAATCCATTAAAAGTATGTGAATGGTAAACAGTTAATAAATGCTAAACTTCGAATTTTAGATGTTAATTGTTAACTGTTGTTATTTATACAATGTCACCAAAAAATCTACACCATATGGAAAATTATAATTGTTGACTATTTTGGTCAAAAATGTTTTTCGCAATGTTAATCTCTGCAGTAATTTCTACCAAGGAAATTTTAGGAAAGAGCTAAAAACATTGGTTCTATGTCGCTGGCAACCCCCGCACATTTATCATTTGAAATTTCAACACAGGGAAATGCCATACAGAGCAATTAAGATGTTAAATATGACATACAGTGCAAAACATTTTGGCTCTTTCAATCTATTTTGAACACGTTTTTACAATTCAATTGTGTTCATGAAGTACATTTTTGTGTTAGTAATATAAAATACTGTTTTATTTAAGGAAAAACTGCATCTTAATCAACAAAATCTTTGGTAAAGAAAATCTATAGTAGAATCTGGGAGTATTTTTAAATTTGCAAATTCTTGCTGCAGAATATTTGATGCAGGGTTAGTCACTTATATGAAAAATATTTCCAGTTTGCTAAATGTTCTTTGTTTAAGTATTATTAAAATAAAATAGAACACCACCCAAGTACGAGGCTTTTAAATTATTTTTTTAAGGAATTTAGCATATATTCAACAAGACCTGCTTACTTACAGTTGTTTTGGGTTTACTCTGGTCACAGGTTCAAATAAGCTGAAGCATAACATTTTTCAAATCTAGCTTTTCTCACCGAAAAGTTCACATAAAGAACAGTTAACAGTTCGGAAATTTAAAGACAACCCAAGATTGTCCTACAGGTTTTCTTGGCAAACGACTTTTATTTATAATTAATCGTAATTAAACCTTTTTACTAAAGATTAAAAAGCATTATGTTGTTTTACTAACAAAAAATACTTCATAATCTCAAATGAAATGCAAAAATTTGCTAGAATAAGTAGCTGTGCTATTAAAAAAAAAACAAAAAAATAATACAAAAAACTAATACAAAAAACGGAGTCACTTTCACACAATTGACTTATCACATTCAATGTGTGCTTATTAGACTCAAAATTCACAAACTTCGTATCAGAAGCAAAAAATCAATACTGCAGTATAACAATTATCAGAATTTAAGTAACTTTCAAAAAAGTGGATGTATCATGGTCCAGTAAATAAGCCGGAAAATACTGTAAAATCTGGAAAAGTTGATAAGCAGCTCCGATTAAAAAAAAATGTTTGTACGTGTTCTTTATACCCTCAGTAACATTCATCACTTGCTATGAAAAATGAAAAAATTATGGTAGTTTTCCCACCCCCAAAGCTTCCCCAAAAGTAAAAGTGTAAACATTTTAAAAATTCAAAATTTCACCTCGGAAATCGTCTCTCGGAAGTTTTTGGGGTCGCTGATTACGAATCCGCAATGGAGTGAGGGCGATTGCACCCCTTTAAAACCACCTCTAGAAGTGGCAGAGATAAAAAACATCCGAGAACATTTGAAAAGAGTTTACTATCAAGTGCACTCTTGGA
The DNA here is from genome assembly GCA_029963805.1 of Aromia moschata. NCBI lineage: Eukaryota > Metazoa > Arthropoda > Insecta > Coleoptera > Cerambycidae > Aromia > Aromia moschata. The sequence goes on along the minus strand of JAPWTK010000244.1, from coordinate 324,923 downwards.
TAGGATTATTAGTAGATTCAGATCACAATAGAACCGCAAAATTAAACCCAACTGATTGGGGTTGGAAAGTTATGGACGGCGTCCTGAATCCCATAAGAATGACAGAACCACCTGCGCCAAAAAGTATTATGGATGCAATAACATGTGGATGTCAAACTGGTTGTAGTGCAGCTTGTGGTTGCAGGAAAAATGGCGTATACTGTTCACAAACGTGTAAATTTTGTTACGGATCTAACTGCACTAATTGCGAGCCACCTGCAACTACTGGCATTAAAGAGGATGAAGTGATTTGCCCGGCTGAAATGATAGTAGAACAAGATATAAGTGAAGATGAAGAGGGACCCACTAATACTGCATCAGCAATGCTCGAAAACGACTATGATTACGAATGATGTCAACTATATTTGTAGATTGTAAGCTCATTTTGTGTACCCAGTTTTTTTTGAAATTAAAGAAAACTTGAAAAACGCTTTTATTACACTCGTAATTTATTTTTTTCAATTATTTAACTACATTAAAACCAAAATTTGCGTGCATATCATATTGAGAGTTTAGTTATTTAGTCCTCAGGGTCTAAAGAACACCTACAAACAAAAATTTTTTAAATCGGAGCTGCTTATCAACTTTTCCACATTTTCCGGCTTATTCATTGGACTAATGATTTTTATTGCTGCTTTATGTGATGAGATGAGTGAGGTTGACGGTTTTACTGTTATTAATAAGTACCGACTATTTAGATACATATGTAAATACAAGGTTTTATCGACGTACTTGGTTAAAGGAATTAAAAAAACTGGGTATAAAACTGGTTTTATTTTAAGACTTTGTTATCAATAGGTAGCTAATACACATTCTAAATATACTTATTATTTTTTTTAACTGTTTACAATTAATGATTTTATGGTAAGGTAAAATTCAAAAATAGCTTTAATAAAGAAAAATTAAATTGTCACTAAACTTTACTTCCACATCCACGTAGTGAAGTGGAAGTATAATTATTTAACTTGGCGAAAGGCCTACAAGCTCAGAAACGTTGAGATTTTAAGTTTAATCGAAAAAAGCTGTCTTTCTACAACTTTTTTTGTGTACACGATAACTTAAGAACGCGTTAAGATCATTATTATTATACGAGTATTACTGATTTGCCGTGATGAGATCTGGAGCTGATTAGATTTTGAGCATAATCGGTAAAGGGGTTGACACATATAATGTTTCCTTTTTATTTAATTAATCCTGGGGCATATTTCCTCAGAGCCCCTTTCGTGAATCTGAGAGTAACTACCCGGCACACCCTACTCGAGTCCAGCTGATTTTTTTGTAATTCTATCCGCACGCCAATGAAGTGGAGATTGCAAGTAGAGATTGCTTAATTAAAATTTTGTCAATATCATAACATAGTATAAAACAAAGTCGCTTCCCGCTGTCTGTCCCTACCTATGTATGCTTAGATCTTTAAAACTACGCAACGGATTTTGATGCCGTTTTTTTTAATAGATAGAGTGATTCAAGAGGAAGGTTTATATGTATAATACATGCATATTATAGTAGAGAAACACTGATAATTTTAGAGGTTTCTAATGTGATGTCATAAACCGTGCGAAGCCGGGGCGGGTCGCTAGTTAATCATAAAATCAGGTGCAGTTAAACTATGACATGAGGTAATGAAAGAGAGTTGTTTTGATCATAGGGAATTAAACTATTAATCAATCTACCCCTTATTCGTAAGTTGAATCATCGACAAAGATCGAATGTTTCCGAAAATATGTAGTAAGATATACCGATAGCTTCATTTCATCTTAGCAAATACTAGAAGTGAGTCAACCAAGTGTGTTGTGGGCGTTCTCGAAGATGGGCATGGTCTAACATTACGTCACAGAAGTCACTAACCAATAAGATTATCGTTAACCATAACCAGCTACGCATTTTTTGATATGACACAAGTATACAGGGTCACTCATATAGACTATAAACGTTATTGTCAATATTTTTCTCATAGAATCCCTGAACATCACTGAATTTTTGAATTGTTCAGAAAAAATCTAAACAAATGACAAATACCCCCTTGCGTTGTTGAACTTCATATCTGATTTAATTTTTTAATAATTATTCTATACTGTTGGGCTTTTCATAACTTCATATTTTAGATAACCCCACAAAAAGAAGTTAGAAATATAGAAATATACTAATAGTATATATTTGGTAGGGTTAAAGAAATAGGGGTTAGGACAAGCGACCTATCAGGCCACTCTAAGTGACTTCTTCATCCATCGATACGGAAATACTTTGTTTAAATATTGGCACACCTCGTTACTAAAGTGTGGAGGCGCACCATCTTGAAATCAAATTGAATCCCCTGGAATGTTTAACTTTTTCTGCATTTTATGATATTCAATCGTAAATTTCGCGATAAATGTTGACTTTAGGTGTAAGGTATGACATATTAAAAATGTTTATATATCTTGCAGAATTCAAAAATTCAGTGATGTATGCATAGGGGTTCTATTAGAAAAACATTGATAATAACATTTATGACCCCACATGTCTGTCATGTAAAAAAAATGCGCAACTAAAAATAAAATTTAGGACTTTTGACCCTCACTGTATATACTTTTTAAGTTTATAATTATTGTATTTTAGATTGCTCAATATTTTGTCTACTCGAGCATTTGTTATATTTGGCGTTAAATTTTGGAGTACCACAAATAGACCAGCGAATATACCGTGTGGCCCATTAAGAACTAGAATACTCCTGTAAGTTTTTTTTGTTTACAAGATATCCAATGTAAACGCTTTGGGTATCAAAATATAGGGCGCAAAAATTATTTTGTAAATGACACACTTCATATCTATAATCCAAGGCCTACTATAATATTTTAGGGGATTGGAAATTTAAAAAAAAAATACAAATGAAAATGACTGAAAATAAATCGTACTATCACTACGTTTACACAGACCTCAGAAAGACAGAAGGTAAATGTTAAATTAGAAATTTTTTTGTAGGTGATGTCCTCAGATTCATAAAAAATCAGCAGTTTACGAAAAATACTTAAAAAGTTAAAAAACAATATAATGGAATTGTGGGCCTTTTCGGCAATGTCAATTAATATCAATTTTGTTTATAATCCTAAAAATAACCTACAGACGCTTTTGGGCAACCCCAAAGACAAAATCGACACCTCAAAACAAAAAGATTTATTTTGACTAGATTTAAAGAACACATGGCTCATTTAAAATATGGCAGAACGAAAAAATCTTGTGTTGCCCAACATGCTTTTGACAAAAAATGTAGGATAGACATAAATAATTTAAAATTAATTAGAAATGTAACAAACAGTAGGCAGTTGGATGCTTTTGAAAGTTTAGAAATCAATAAATCTAACGAACAGTATTATGAATAAGGACAATGGTCCAATACGCACCAGTACACAAAGAAAGATATTACGGTTCCAATTAAGTATAACTAGTGCAAGTGTGTAGGTTAGAATTTAGTTTTAATCTTCTGCTGAAGATGCTAACTTAATTGGGCGAAACGCGCGTCGAGAAAAGTATAGTAGTTTGGTGTTTCGTGGAAAACGTCCAGTTTTTTTGTTTCTACGTTGAAGGTTCCAGTACCCACTCCAGGATACAGTGATATTTGTATAACTTTCTTTTCAAATATTTAATTTTTTCTACTTCTACAAAGTAAAAGCACCGGAAGTCGCACTAATTACGAGGAACAGAGACTACAAGAAAACCGTGATCTGCATATTCCACTGAAACACAAAACCGTGTTCCCCAAAATGCTAACTTTTTACAGTGCCATCATATTTAACAGTGATATTTACAGTGTTATCATGTAAACACAACATATTTTTATTGCGAGTAATTAAAAAAACAGCGTACCTTTATATCTTACATCAATTGGGGATATTATTTCGTGAATTTAAAAAAAAAAGACAAATGGTCAAATATTATTTCATACCGTAGTGTAGTTCAAAACTATTAGAGTATTACTTGAATCAGTTTTTTTTTTACTTTACATTAACTGGCACACAAGTATTTAACACACCTTTTGTTATGAATACTGAAGACTGCCACACCGCACAGGAAAATCAAATTATTAATAAAGTCACTGATATATATGGTACTGCTTATATAAGGACTGGGCGGAGCAAAATAATTTACAGCGCACACTGTGACGATGTTCAGGTCTCTTGAGGGCTAGAATCGGTGATATTTACAGCCCCTGGTAATCAGGGCGGCCAAAGAAGGTTATGGCCCGTGACGCTCGCTTTATAAACGGTGCATTAGATTGTGTGGGGTTTCATCACAGTGATAAAAACATATTGATATAATGATTTCATTACGGTTGTTCCTATTATTTTTTTTATTGCTACAGGGAATTAGCTAGCAAAATTGTATCTCGAATTAGTTGATTATGTAGTGGGTACTGAAACCTTCGGCGTAGAAACAAAAAACTGGACGTTTTCCACGAAAACACCGAACTACTACACTTTTCTCGACGCGGTTGGCGAAACGCGCGTCGAGAAGTGGTGATTTCTACAGTCGAGAAGTGGTAGTAGTTCGGTGATTTCTTGGAAAAGGTCTTTTTTTTTTTTTTTTTTTTAATAGTTGATTAGTAAAATAACACAGGTCTCCAAAAAAAATGTTCTGTTTTTGCTATGAGACCGATTATTTCTTATGTATTTTGATGCGCTGGAACCAGATTTGGCAAAAACATTTTCTACCGCGTCAATTCTATAACCAGAAAACTCAATGCTAGAGATTTTTTTGAAAAATCTTTAATTATTGTTTATGACCTTTGTATGTATGTTTTTTTTGAGTTGTTGATCACGAATCTGTCAAAAATACATTTCCACTTAATGACAGCTGTCAACAAGCTGTCAAATTTCCACTTAATGACAGCTGTCAACAAATTAAAGACAAATACTAAAAAAAAACATGAACAAATACTAAAGGCTACAAAAAAAATAAAGAACAAATTATCAAGGGGGCCTGATAGCATTCCATCAATTGTAGTCAAGGATTGCATTCACTTTTTTTACAACCACTCAAATTTATTAGATGTTAGAATAAATTAGGTGAATTAGATCAGTTTTTAGAATAAGATTAAAATATTATTCTAAAAACTGGAGTCTTCCCAGAACTTTGGAAAATTTCGAGAGTCTGTCCAATTTACAAACCTGGTTCAACATCTAATATCACTAACTATCGGCCTGTTGTTCTTATATCTGTATTTTCTAAATTACTGGAGATAATTTTATCAGATCTGCTCTATGCACATATTAAACCTAATATCTCAGAATCTTGGTCCTCTCATTTTCATTATTTTCATAAATGATATAACTGACCACATTAAGTCTTCAAAATTATTATTCGCGGATGATTTGAAAAGTTTTAAGAAAATAGAGTGTAACTGAGATTGTCACCAGTTACACCGCGATTTGACATCCCTAAACGAATGGTGCACCAAAAACCAATTGCCACTTAATATTCAAAAATGTAAAATAATGTCAATTACTCGTAAAATTAATATGATAACATATGATTCTCAGATTGATATTATGTTGCTGAGCCGAATTTCAGAAATTAAAGATCTTGGAATTACTTTTGATTCAAAATTATTTTTTATGTGCATATTAATAATATTGTTTCCGAGGCTATAAGATCATTGGTTTTGTTATAAGGAACAGCTGGATTTTACTTCTTTGCAAACAATTAGCACACCTTACTATTTATTAGTAAGAAATAAATGAGAGTGTTGTAGAGTAATGGAATCCGTATTATGAAAAGTACATAACACTTCTTGAAAGTGTCCAAAAAAAGTTTTTAAAATTCATGTATTACAAAAAACATGGTATTTATCCGGTGAGAAACTATGAGTATGATCTCTTACTTGACGAATTTTCTTCTGTTTCTCTGAAAAAAAGACGTTAACTAGCAGACCCGCCATTTTTATACAAAATTGTGGAAAGTTACGTAGATTCGTCAATTTTATTAAGTTATCTTAATTTTAATGTACCTCGTTTATGTTCTAGAAGTGACAATACTTTTAATAGTACGGTTTCTAACTCATATCCCATTTTCATTCCCCAATATCTGTTATGTGTAGGAGCTACAATAATTTAAAAGACATTGACATATTTTTTCATAAAATAGGGCACTTCAAAAATAAGATTAGTGATTATTTGTCAAACTAATTACACATTATTTTATCATACACTCCTTAAATAGCTGTAAAGCTGCTGGATGTATTAATATAATAAATAATAAACTATAAAATTTCACAAAAATCTAAAAAGTTGATATTAAATGCTTTTTATTAAGCTTTTGGGTTTGATGATTACGATTCTGGAGTCAAAAATGAATTTTGACATCTGAATTTTACAGCGTCAGCAAAGAGCGACTTCAAAAATAAGCTATTTTTCGTTTGGCCACATTCGAAATCTACCTCCAAATATATGCCAAATTGTAGTTTACGATAAGACTTTAACCTTCCCGCAATTTCAGGTTGAGCCTGCATTTGGTCCTTGAGATACTGGAGATCAAAGTTTGAATCAGTGATTATTTGAGAACTAATGTTTTTTATATCCTGAACACGGATTCATCATCAGAATTTGGCCATAATCCTTTAGTCTTCAGCAAACCGTTAAGGAGCTTTCACAAATCTGGAGGATTGCGGATCATAATAACTTCGGGAATATTAAAGCGACGTGTAATAAAACATAATGCAGGAGGACATAAATAAAAAAACTTACGCAACAAGAGCTCGGATACCTAGAAGCGGCAGGATTGAGAATGGGCAAATAGGCTTCCATCGGTGGAAGCCTAATGCACCGGAGTTGAGACCCTTGGCTCTTGGTGGAGCTAGGACTACAAGCCAACAAGTAGATGTGAACCCTCGTATTTGTAAGAATTATCCAGATAGTTTCTGTTATTGTGTAGTGAAAGCTTTGATCATTGTGTTTCTTTTGAAAGCCTTCACTCCTTTCAAGGTGGGGGGGCAATGTTAGGGTTCCATGGAGACAGTCCACGTCAAGGATTTTTTGTTATAAACAAGTTGACATTTTAAATTTTAATATCCGCTTATTTTTGGTTTTTGGGTTTTTAAAGGTTTCTTTGGAAAAATTGGCAGAAAAAAAACAGTATATATAAACCTGAGTCTCTGTTATATAAGCCACTAGTTGACTTAAAAAAAATAGATTATCTGATCGTGAAAGATTTATGCGATCCTACCAAATTTTTTTAGGAGAATTGCTTCATTGGGGACCCAATTTTATCTGTGGAGCTGGTGTAAAATGTTAAAAAAATTGGGATAATGGAAATAATAAGTTGAACGCCGGCGCCGGTAAATACAATATACCAACTATATAGAGAAAACCTGCGGGCCCTGAAGATTATTATTTTTGTAAAACAATTGTTTTACCTGTATAATTTACTGTTTAAAGTTTACGATTTTAAAATAGATTGTTCGAGATATTGGCATTTCTGAGACTAAGCATTGCGCCGTGGCAGAGAGGAACGATTTTTTTTCAAATTTTAATGGAAAGAAAAGAATACCTCGGGAATGGATGTGTTTCTCGCCGAGCTGCTTGACACACATCAATTAAACCACAATTGAAGCCTGTTTACCAAATATAAACAAAATCATTGACATCCATGGCAGCCGATGATAGATTTCACTTGGAATATCCATATTACAGCATGTAAAAACCTGAAAATCTAAAAAAAAATTGTTGGAGGCCTACCTAAAACTAGAAGCCCTACGGTATAACAATCAAATCTTAGTAATTTCATTTTCTGGTAGTGATAATCCACATCCAATTTCATTTTACGAAAAATATAGGAGACCACTGAACCGATGTGTTGGGAAGGCCATGTGAATGGCCTCCTCGGTCACAAGACTGCACTCTATTAGATTTTTTTCAATGGGGATACTTAAAAAAGTAAAAGTTTATCTGACAAAATCAGAAAACTTAGATGAAGTGAAGGTCCTAATATGACATCATATGCGTGAGGGAAAATGTTATTAAAGGAAAATGGCTTAAATTTTGAATATTTAATGAATTACATTTAAATTTTACCTTCATGTATTTTTCTTATATAGATAAACATTTTTAGTTATTGATTTTTTTTTTAGTTTAGTTACTGTTGAACTAAATTATGATCTTTATGATTTTGCTAGTTGTTTTTCAAACAAAGGTACAAGTACTTATATTGACATACTCCAACCAGAAAAATGTAGGGTTGGCATTAACATTCTCACGGTTTTCGTGTGTAGTTCCCTCATCCAGTGAGGATTTTCTCTTGACCAGTAACGACAGCTTTGGCGTTTAACATGGCCGTAAAGTGTAAATGTAGATTCATCCGAAAATAAAACATTTTCTATTTGTAAAGTATTGTCATCTATCATTTGCACAATTTTTTCACAAAAGAGAATTCGTCTATCACAATCGTCTTCCGCGAGCTCATTAGTAGGTACCAGTTTATATGGGTGCATCTGATTTTCTGACAAAACGCGGAGAATCGAGGAATGGCTAATATTTAATGCTGAATCTGTTTGACGACTCGACGTATGTGGATTTTCTCCAAGCATAAGCATTACATCCAATTTCTGATCATCACTGAGTTTATTGGGAGGATTTTTCTTTAGCTGCCGTACATGTCCACGTTCCCGAAACTGCTTCTCTATTTTACTTACGGTACCTTGAGATATCGGCGGCAACTCCGGATATTTTTCTTGAAATAGGCGAACAACTTCGGCCTCCCTTCGTGTTCTGTCTCCGTAACCAATCATCTGCATAATCGTTATCTTATGCATTTCTGTTAGGTATTTATACCATCTCTCTGAATTTCGAAAACACGAAAACTAAAGCAAAAAGTTTAACACTGATAACTGTTAACTACTGTTACAATGACAAGCACGTTTCTAGGTAATTTCACTAAAGCTGATAATGGCCAACTTCTTAAATTTCAGGTTAGTCTTTTGCTGCTTGCTCGTTTTTGTCGTTCGACTTTCAAACAAAAAATTGTACGTATTTATTAGTAAGTTTTTATCTTATAGTAGGGAATGTCGGCGATTATAGACATTTATTTTTTGTTATTATTAACATTTCAGAACCTAAAATTGACAAATAGTGTTACTTGTAAAAGTTTTATTTTAATGTAACGAATTTCCTACGTTGGAGAAACTTATCTTTTTGCTTGTTAATTTCTGCAATAAAATTTAAAACCATAGCAGTTTTGAATACAGAATGAAAAGACCTTTCAAATGAAGTATCACAATCCCTTACTTCCAATTTGAAAATTTAGGGGTTGTAACTGTCACCTGAAGGGGGTTGAATTTAGGGATGACATTTTTACGTCGCAAGATGTCATTTTAGAATTAGAAATTGATATGTCTAAGGATTTTCTAAAAAAACGCATACTAATGGAGCTACTGAATTTATTCCATTTGGCTGTTCCACACTGTATATGGAATCGTGTATTTTTCAATATGTCTTTATTTTATTTCACACTTCATTTACATACTCTAAAGTCACTAGAAGTGGTGACAGGAAATTATATGGTGACTAGTCGCCACAGAGAGATTTGCTAATACTCCATTAATGATACACAATAGTTTAAAATCTATTTTTGAATATCTAAATTTGCAAAGGAATCTTTTAGATAATTACGCCGTTTATGTGATTAATTTAAAAACATTTGAGATCGTTATAATCTTTAGGTGAGAATGTAAAATTATGGGACAAGTTAATTATTTATTTATAAGAAGTATGATGATGTCACCGGGCGAGACTGGGACTCTCTATCAGTATAAATAAGATTTAAAGTGAACAAAAGAGATATTTTATACATTTATAAAAAAAATAATAGGGATTTTAAATTTAAATAGGGCTAATAAATTAAAGAATAAAATAAAGAAAGAATTCATTAACACGACAATGCATGAGTCTGCTTATATTACTGTGATGAACACTAGAGAATTGGAGAAATTAGTTTCCCTATTTTTAAAAATAAAAAAAATGTATTAAAGAATTTGAAATGTTTTTTTTAGATATTATATGGGTGGTCCTCCGGGAACTGCATCCATCGATTATGGGAAAACTATAATTAGTAAAAATCTGACAATTTGGTGACATACTTAGGTCGATGAGGGACATACGCCTAAAATATTTTTACGTTAATCGCACTTCCGGTTATACCGGAAGTAGATGACAACTTTGTTATTTTAAATGGAATGCCCTGTATTTAGATTCTTTGGTAAATTCTAAGAATATTTCATGTATAATGTCCTATACCTAAATATAAGCGGTTTTGAGATATTTAAGTTTTTATGTCAAAAATGACGTCTGCAGGCCCTAAGATAATTACCAATTTTTCCTATAAGAAAGCCTTTATTATTCAATTTGGGTCGGATTACTTGTTGAAAAGGATCCACTTTAATATATTTTTGTAATATTTTGATAACTATAATTACAGGGTGTTCAAAAAATGAGATCAAAAATGAAATTGAGAAAAAAGGCCAAAAATCAATTTTTTCAAATGGAAAACCCCAATTTCCATAATTTTATCTTATTTAGCATTAAAAATAAGGGTAAGTTTGTATAAGGTTGTTTATTCGAAAAATTTGTAGTTTTGCAAATATTGCCAATTTAAATTTTTATATGGCGATTTTGCTGCGGATTTTAAGTGCAGCTATTTCTACTTGGCCATGACGAAAATGGCCATGTTGAAAACATTCGATTGCTATGTTTGTTTAGACAACTGTCACTTACCGTTTATTATTAAATTACTTACCGTAAATTATTATTAATAATCATGCCGCAACGCTTAAATTATACAAAATGAAGATTATTTAAAGTTATTTATTATTTATGGAGAATGTGATCAAGTTATTTCAAGAACATATGGATACGATGAACGCGATATCCGCAGAAAAAGAAACCAGCGCCAAATTCTGTTAAACGTATTATAGAAAACTTCAAGAACTTTGGATCAGTTAAACCTGGAGTACATAGAAATAGACCAGTTGTTGCCAATGAAAATATTGAAATCGCAATTTTGGGATATTTTGCCGCATATCCAACAATTTCTACAATGCAAGTAGTATTCGATATCAGGGATATCGAAGACATTAGTTTTAAGAATTTTACGGAAACACAGGTTTCATCCATATGCATTTTCCATAGTCCAACATTTAAAAGAGACCGATTTTCCACGAAGGGTGGAGTTTTGACAATTTATTTTACTTAGATCACAAAAAATCATTTCGTCGGACGAAGCAAAGTTTACAAAAAATGGAGTGTTTAATAGATGCAATTCTCATTATTGGAGCGACTACAATGTACACCCATTTAGAGAACGGAACTTTCAAGAATCTTGGCAATTTTATGCTTATTGTGCCATAAGAAATGATGGCGTCGTGGCCCTGGAGTTCTACCAAGATAATTTAAATGGTAAGTTGACCATTTTTGAAGTATTCTAGATATAAATATGTGTTTTACTTGTAGGTGAGCGCTATCTTAACATCTTAAGAAATATTGAAATTAACTATTTAGACAACCTGCCACTGGCTGATTATAGAAATATATTTTACCAACATGATGGGCGCCTCCGCATAATGGTCATTTAATCAACAATCACCTGCAGAACTTATTTTACGATCAATGGGCCACATGTTTGGCCACCACGGTCCCGCGACCTATCAGTACTTGATTTTTTTATTTGGGGAACAATCAAAAAATAAATTTTACAACACCGCATTAACCACCAGAGACGACTGCATGCGGCTAGTCAGAACAGCCTTCCAAGACCTTGATCCTCAATCGATAAGAAGAGCTCATGAAAATTTTCTGTTTAGGTGCGAAAAATGTCTTGAAGTTCAAGGACATTTTGACCATTTATTAAAATTATTTTTATATCTTTTTTTTAAGAATTTTCAACATAGCCAATTTCGTCATGGCCAAGTAAGAGTAGCTCATTTAAAATCCCACAAAATCCCATATAAAAATTTTAATGATTTTCAAAATTACAAATTTTTAAATAAAGAACATACAAATTACCCTTATTTTTAATTAAATAAATAAAATTAGAAAATTGGGTTCCATGAATTTATTTTGGCTTTTCTATTTGTTTTTTGAACACCCTTTTATAGTTATCAGGAATATTAGCAATTTAGTAAAATTTCAACAGAATATTTTTATAGGAAGAACTGGTAATTATCTTAGGGCCTGCAAGCGTTATTTTTGACATAAAAACTTAAATATCTCAAAACCGCTTAAACTTAGGTATAGGACATTTACATGAAATATTCTTAGAATTTACCATAGAATCTAAAAATGTATTTAATACAGGGTATTTCATTTAAAATAACAAAGTTGACATCTACTTCCGGTATAACCGGAAGTGCGATTAATGTGAAAATATTTTAGGCGTATGTCCCCCATCGACCTTAGTATGTCAACAAATTTTCAGATTTTTGATAATTATAGTTTTCCCATAACCGATAGATGCAGTTTTCGGAGGACCACCCTGTATTAATATAAGACTGATTTTTTCACATAGACGCTATTTTTCTCAATACATTTTTTATACCGAGAATACAATTTTTATAGTCCGGCAGTATACCACGGCGTGCCCATTTACGCCAGCCAGTTGTTGACCCACGTTTTCACTCCCTCGTCTGTCTCAAATAGCTCACTACCCAGTTGGGCTTTCAGTCGAGGAAACAAATAGAAATCACTTGGTGCACGATCAGGTGAATATGGCGGATGACCAACAACTTACTACTTGAATTTGGCGAGTAAATATTGTGTCCTTTGAGCTGAATGGGGGGTATCAAGACATCTTTTGATAGCGGCGGAAGACTCGAAGGTTAGTCAGAAATTGACAGTACCTGTGTGCATTAATTTAGTGCTCCCTTTTCCAGATAATCAGCTAACAAAACAGCGGAAGAATCCCAGAATATGGTCGCCATCAGTTTTCCAACAGTGTGTCACTTTTCCTTTTTTCGGCGTACTCTCACCTGGTGCTTTCCACACCATACTGTGCTGTTTTGTTTCTGGAGTTGAATAATGAACCCATGTCTCATCACCTGTTATGATACGCGAGTAAAGTTCTTCGCCCTTAGGTTCAACCAATTCGACAAAATTTCTGGCCGCCGCACCTTGCAGACAATTTTCGCATGTTTAGCTCTTCTTTATAAGTGCTAGAGACTTTGTCGAAGATGTTAGACGGTAAGCAAACAACAATTTCATCAATGGTAAGCCAATGACATACCATTTCGATACTCATACACTTATCACCATAAACACTAGTTAATTCACATTGAATATTCGCTGCACTTTCACCTTTGGCAGTTAAGAAACGGATAACCGCGCGTAATTCACAAATCATGTTTCCATGTTTACAAGCTAAGTAGTATCAGCTACAACATCGCACCCCCATTAAACTCTAAAAGAATTGCCAACACAAGGCCATAAATGTTTTTAGTACCCCAGAATCACGATATATGGCTTTATTTGGGAGAAACAAAATAGGGAAACGTATTTCGGACTGACCATCGTATTGCATTATTATAAGTTTTTGTAGTTCTCTATTAATAAAATCATAGCATAATTAACACCTTGTAAATTTTGCTTGAACTGCCTTCAACCTAATAATATGTCGTGTAATACTAAAGAACCATCTAAAAAAAGGTGATTTGGCAAGTGGCTGTCACAATTATAAAATAAGTAGTGGCTGTCATATAACGTAACAGCCTTTACAATTATAGCTATTTATGTAACAAGTCTATAATGCAACGGACTATAAAGCCGGACGACTGGTGTACTTGGCCAATATTTGCTATTGGCGCATACTTGCCAAGTCGTGCGAGTGGTTAACTTGTACAATCACTGGTGAGTACTGGCTAGTTTCCCATCGTCTGTCGGTAAAAATGACACAAGTCAAAGGCATTACTATTATTGGTACACTTGACGAGTCCATACTTGTCTATACTTGTAGTATCACTCACACAATCTGTAACAATAAGCGTACGGAAGAGGCTGTGTTAACATTTCTCCGTTATATCGCTTGTAATTAAAAATTAATTTAAAAAAAATCAAATGTAGTGGTCAAATAAAGTAGTATTAGTTTTTTTTTTTAATTTTAAATAGCACCTACTCATAACTACAAAAGCCGCGCAAGCAACTATATTTTCAGAACGACCGCTATCCATGATGGTCAACACTCGTCTATTCACTCGACCAACATTGTACCAATTTGTTGGCTAATACTTGCACACGTCGTGAGAACGCCTAACTTGTTACTGGCCTTCGCGAGCTGGCTCACTTCACAAATACACCAATTTTGGTGTATTTATCAAGTACACCAGTCGTCTGAGTCCGGCTTAATATAGTCCGGTTTATCATCATATATAGGGATCATCAGGAGATGGTTAAAAACTTTTTTAAATCCCAGCTTTTAATCGTCTCCAGATGATGTCAACATGGTTGGCGAAACGCGCGTTGAGTGCAATAGAGTGACTCGGTGCTAAGTGTTTAAAAGTGCTCACTCAAGTGTGAATTAGTGTATTCTTCTTTTGTATGGGGTTATTTGTTGTAGGGAAAAAGTGTGTCATATTCTAAAATATTGCCGACAACGTTGGTAAATACCAGGTGATCAGGTGAAGTAATTCTGTGACGGTAAATAAAATGCACGAAAATAATTGCGTTGTAAAAGGTAAAGGCGAAATCCGATTAAATTAAATAATCAGATAAGCATTTACTTACAACGTAAAATCTATTTTAAAATGAATGTAAATTTTCTATCCAAACGTCACGAGTAGTTTACCTAAAAAATCATTTGATAGGAATTTAGTTAGCACTGGGACGGGTGTCAGCTGGAAAATTAGATTATATACAGGTTGTCCCGTAATGAATGGAACACAGCAAAACTGCATATTTTTTAAGTAATAATTTTACGATTTATTCAAATTTACCTTAGTCCAAAAGTAAGTACAAAAAGTCCAATAGTATCTACCAAAGTTACGGGGCATTGAAGTTATTATTTTATTTTATATTTCTGTAAATACATTTTTTTGAAAACCAACATTTTTGCACAACATTTGGTGGTTGGGAGTTGAACCCACTGTATAAGTAAGTATATGGTGGTAAACGTCATCACATACATTTTCTCGCTCAAGAGTTCGCGTTTCGTTATTACAGCAACAGTCGCGAACTCGTTCCAAAGGAACTGGTTACTTTCATTTATTTTGGTTACAAAATAACGTTTCACACGTAACAATCCATCCCTACACCGTAGGCGTAGGTGCGTAACAGATTAAGATAAAGACATATTCACAGGCGTATTGTTTCCACTTCCATGTAGTGGAATGTAAGTAGTTTTGCAGCTATTTTTTAAACTTTTTTATTACCTAAATAGGCATCAACTGTACTTAAACATGTAAATTTTATATTTATTACAGCAACAGTCGCGAAAAAATTATGTCTCTCTGTCTGACTATTAACATTTTTTGTGTACTCGATAACTCCAGAATGTTTTCAGATATGAACACTTATTTGTCATGGCGAGATCTTGTACAGGAGTAAGTATTGGGTTGATTCATAATCATGATTATCCGCTATTTGTATTGGAGCATTATTTGTTAGTGAAAATCGACAATCTTTACTCTGTTTTATTCAAATATTGAAAATCATATTCATATTCGTCAAATTATGCTTTACCACTTCAAGAAAGGATGGAAAACAGCGAAATTTTTGGTGAAGGAACCATTGGCAAAAGAGAATGTCGGGAGTGATTTACCCGCTTCAAAGCAGGTGCTACCTTACCAGCTTGGAGGGGAATCCAGGAAGATGCCGACCATCGAATTTCGACAATTCAGGCACTTTCGACAGGCATTTCTGGCAGCCGTGAAAGGGGACATGACAACTCGAATGTTGGCCGAAGACTTCAGTTTCGGATTCCGGCCAAAAACAGCAAACGGAAATTCAATATCAACAGCGCGGTCTATCTGGCTTAACTTGATCGCCTCCATGCTGCAATCCAGACGAAGAGAGCGCGAAAAAAGAATAAATTCGTTTTCCATTATTATGCATATCCGCGTGTTGAGCGTCGTGTCGTATCCATCGCCAATAGGTAGGAGCCGCTCCCTCATCCACCATACTCTCCCACAGAGGCGTCTATGGACTATCACCTTAAACGCTCACTGAAAAATTGGCAAGCATGATTTTGTTAAATTTGTATGTTTTCTTTTTTCATAATGGATATTGTTTAAAAAACGGCGGATAACTATGAATCAATCCAATACTATAAAAGAAATGCAAGTGCAAGAAATATTACTGAAATGTTTTGATTTATTTGTTGGAAATTTTATGTAAAGGGGGATTTAAACACCGAACAGGCATCGGGGAGCACTTCCATGATCGGAGTTGAGAGTTCCATCTCTAGGAGAGTGTAGTCGCATCCGTTCCGCGTCAGTAGCCAAGCAGACGTTGCTATAAAAGTTTGTACGAGTTTGTAATGTCATTTCTTGCAAATTTTGCTCGCTGGCATTGTGATGTCTAATCATATCGAATTGAAAAAAAAAACTGCTTGAGATTTTGCTGCCGGCCTTTCAGGAAGAAGCACCGAGTTGTTCCCAAGTTTTCGAATGGTTTGCGTTTTTCAAAACAGACGAAATGAAAATCAACCGCATTCTGAGCGCCCCTCAACTTAGTCCAAGAATTATAAGCAAAAATTCACTGCAACCTCAAAAAAAATCGTGTAGTCGTGAAATTTACAGGTTTTGTTCAGAATTTTGTGCTCTTTTCAAAAACGTCGGTTCCAGGAAAATCCCATGGTAGGCTTTTTGTATAGTGCTGCCAAAACTCAAAATTTCGAAATTTTCAAAATTTTATGACTTTACACGCTATTTTCTAGTATGATGCAACAAATTGGATTAGTTTGAGTACAGAATAGTCTAAAATTAGTAACAAAACAGTTTTGTATGAAAAATTGCAGTTCCGATTAGAGCTGTCAACGTTATTTTTCATACAACGCCAGATCGTGTGCGTTTCCGCTGACTTTGATAGCTACTAGGCGTCATTGTTACATAAAAATAGAACACTATGGCTGGAAAAGAGGACTTTAAGGTAATAAATATAGTGATGTCAAAGAAAATTCGAATCCCATGAACATAGAGCTGTAAAGATTTTCGTATTTCTTTCATTACAAACGACCGCTTTCACTGTGTTTCACGTGCTACTCTATTTATTCTATTTTTGCTTGGTTGAACTGTTGACCAGTTGTGAGTTTAACACGGCATAGTGCTGTTGACATCGCAAACTCGGTCATAATATTATTAATTTCCAAGATAACTTTTTTTTTTTGTTTTTTGGCGTGGAAATGGAGCATTGATTATTGTGTGCACATGTTGGTGATGGGTTACCTCCTGTGGATAAGTCAAGTGTTGTTGTCGAAAGTGGCTTATCGACTATCAAGAAAGTGAGTGTTCTGAAGAACGACGGGCTTTGCGATCGTCTTAAGGATACCTCTAAACTTCAGGTCCATGTGGTTAACCAGTCGCATGTGAAACGCTAGTCTTTTTCTCTACATGAATGTTCAATGTTCAAGATCAACTTGAACAAGATCATCTTGAGGTGCCTGTGAGCGATTTCCTGGCTTATGAGTTAGCACCTCGTCCTCTATCGATTTTTGATGGCAGCAGCCTCAGAAAGAGAGATAAGAGTGCTTTGGAAAAAGCTCTTTGCAAACTACCTCAAAACCGACAAAAAATCCGGTGGTGAATGGTGGGGGAATTCATATCCACCTACTGAGTGGGGATGGAGAAGTGAAGGGGACAGACTAGTCCCAGAGACATCTTCTCGTCCACCGGCTCCAGACCTCATTATGAAGATGGTTCGCTGCGGCTGTAAGAAGGGCTGTGAACGGGCGTGTGAGTGCCGCCGCTCCGGCCTTCCCTGTATCCAGATGTGTTCAACATGTGCTAGAGTAGATTTCAGTAATATACGAAAGGAAATAGAGGCAGATGATCCAGATGACCCTGAAGACATGGAGTAGTATGAAATTTAGATGTCATTAAATACTTATCTAAAAATATTAAGCGAATTAAGGAAAATCATTACTTTTATGATACTTGTTCCTTTTGACAGCACTATACATTTTTTTAAATTACAAAATACCGAAAGGTTGCAGATGAAACAGTGAAAGCGGTCGTTTGTAATGAAAGAAATACGAAAATCTTTACAGCTCTATGTTCAAGGGATTCGAATTATCTTTGACAGCACTATATTTATTAGCTTAAAGTCCTCTTTTTTCAGCCATAGCGTTCTATTTTTGTGTAACAATGACGCCTAGTAGCTATCAAAGTCAGCGGAAACGCACACGATCGGGCAGCACAAAAAATGGCTGTAAGTATGAAAAATAACGTTGACAGCTCTAGTTGGAACTGCAATTTTTCATACAAAACTGTGATTACTAATTTTAGACTATTCTGTACTCAAACTAATCCAATTTGTTGCATCATACTAGAAAATAGCGCGTAAAGTCATACAATTTTGAAAATTTCGAAATTTTGAGTTTTGGCAGCACTATACAAAAAGCCTACCATGGGATTTTTCTGGAACCGATAAATTTCACGACTACACGATTTTTTTTTGAGGTCAAAACCTAAATTCTTGTACTAACTAGAATATTAAAAAAATTCAATAACGCTGGTCGCCGGTACACAATAATTATTGATGATATTTCGGAAGCTACAGATGTGAGATGAAATTTTGATCATAATAACGAGCCGTTAAAACAAAAAACGTCATCAAATCTGGCTATAAATGAAAGATATGGTAATAGCATTTATGTCGAAGCTCGAAACGAAACTTTGTTGTCAAATTTTTGAAGTGATTATCACAATTGTATATCTAATAATGGAATTTATTTTTAATGAAGAACAGATGCATGTTTAACTTGAAATTAATTTTAGAAATAACAATAGGAAACGAAATATTGGACGAGAGCTGGATGTGAAGATGTCAGGGAATTTTTTCAGATGCAATTATTCATATTGATCATATTAGCCGGTCAGTAAAGCGTCAATCGGAAACAAGGAAGTGGGAGACTCAAAGTACGGACAGAAGAAAACGTTTAAATGGTTGAACAAGTGATAACGGACAATCCAAGAACATAAATTGGCCTTCTGAGTCAACAACCGAATCTGCCCTATAGAATTATTACCATCAGTGATTTTAATTTTAATAGAATGAGAGCAGCATCTTAAGGCAGTGTCCAGTGCAACTCCTATTTTTTTTTTTTGTAAGATGAGAACACTCTAATTTTGTACCTCCTATTTTAATATTTATGGTATGCCAATAAAAGTACGTGATTTACCAATACAAGAACCAAAACAGATGACTTGCTAGGATTTATTTTAAGGTTATATTAACTTTCGATTAATTGTTGTAGTCTTTTTGAGGATTTTATTAGTTTTTTCCCAGTTGTCAATTTCAAAACGTATACAGTGCCATCCATAAAGTTTGCACCATATGACAAAAAATTTTGTGTTTGCATTTAAGAAATTCTTTTGACCGTCGGTTCTTTGGGCATGTCTCTAAATTAAAATATCGTCCATCAAACCTAGTAAAAAGTTCATAATATACGAGTAGCATACGAAAACTGACGGTCAACAAAATTTCTTAAATGCAAAAACATTTTTTTTCCCGTATGGTGCAAACTTTTTCTGTGCAAACAGAGCAAAACATATTGTTCGTTCTGTTTGCTAACCTACCATTTCGAAAGTAATATTTCAAGAAGAAAAATTTTGTGTGGTGGAATTCCATCTTATTATAAATATGCTTTACAACTTGACCTGTATTACTTGAATTAATTTAGCAACTGTCACTGGTAAGTCTACTAACCATTAATAGAGAATTAATGGACCATTCCGCTTCAATGGACTGCACTGTTTAGGTATATGTAGGTACTTAAATACCTTATGGTGGTAATAATTGGTATTTCTAGGTGAAAAAAAAACACATTAAATACATAGTGGATGCCACAGATAAGGGAAGAAAACCTTGTACAATTTAAAAAAAATCGATTTTTTTGTTTTTTTCTTATTTCGAAAGTAAATATATTGAGAGTATACTGGAAAGAGGAAAAATCTAAATATTAAATATTTACGGAGTAACCGCACATATTCGAGAGCGCCAGGGCTCTACCTCATACCGCATACTGTAAACTAACGAGTCAGGTAGCCGGAGCACTTGGGGGTGGAGTAACATTTCTTTCATAATACTTTTTGTGAAGACAATACAAACTTTTCGAGGAGGCTGAAGGTTTGATGCTATGAGGCTATGAACCTGGAATCGCTGATTGATCGGTAAGTCACTAAAACTAACAGTTTTAATGTATTGGAACTTTGAACACGATTATCTCGGAACTGTACCTATTTTCAAAAATCTGTAACTCAAAAAGTTATTGATCGATTTGGCTGAAAATTTGAGATTGATTTTGAGCTGATTTTTGTCTATACTATTATCGGAAGGATGTACGTAAATTTTTAAACATATCGCGTAATTACATTACTTTTTTTAAGATAAAAATTGTCGAAAAAATAGTCGAAATTTTGAACATTTAATTAAACAGCCTACTTAATTTTTGGTTTTATATTTTTTTATAATACTATAGCTTTGTCCTTCCCCTGCACGTGTCAGTAACTGAAAAAAAAAATAGTTTTTTGGTTTTCGATCAGTAGAAAAATTATGACAAATCCAGCACTTTTCGATGTCACGCCAAAGACGCCTGTAGAAAAAACTTTTTCTACTCTTCAAAGTTGTAATAAAATAATGCTAAAACTTTAAAATGGTGTGATTATTTTATCACCTTTAAAAAAATTCATAAAAAACTCATTTTCGGGCGTCCAAA
This sequence comes from Aromia moschata, assembly GCA_029963805.1. Classification (NCBI taxonomy): domain Eukaryota; kingdom Metazoa; phylum Arthropoda; class Insecta; order Coleoptera; family Cerambycidae; genus Aromia; species Aromia moschata. Next base: position 304,001 of record JAPWTK010000244.1, on the reverse strand, counting down.
GGGTTTTCCCCCCTTAACAACGAGCATTTTCCCTGATGTACTGTATTATTATGTACGATTTAGATGCTATTCTGAGAAATTTACATGCACCTACTTAACTAGCATTTTTTTTATAACCTGCAATTTGTTAATTTGGTTCACGATTTTGGAGATAACAATAATCTGTTTTAAATATCATGAAATGCTGCGGCGCAAATTTATCCACCAAATATATTTGTTTTCACCACTAATTGATAATAAGATTTTGCATTTTTTATTCATTAATAGGTATGTATTATACTAGGTAATAAAATAATATTTTGTCGAAGGGACCTCACGAGAGATCTCAGGAGTTGATATCCTTATTTTTCATATGCCCACAGCAAATTTTAAAATAAAAACATAAAAAAAGATAAAAAAAACCTATTACTAAGTGAGGTTTTAAAATGTCAATGGGTAGTTGATATAGGGCGAATGTATGGCAACGGAATAAATAGTTATTTATTATACACTAGCGACCCGCCCCGGCTTCGCACGGTGTTTACGACATCACATTAGAAACCTCTAAAATTATCAGTGTTTCTCTACTATATTATGCATGTATTATACATATAAACCTTCCTCTTGAATCACTCTATCTATTTAAAAAAAAAGCATAAAAATCCGTTGCGTAATTTTAAAGATCTAAGCATACATAGGGACAGACAGACAGAGGGAAGCAACTTTGTTTTATACTATGTTATGATGATTTAAAGGAAAAAAGTATTAGATTTTAAAATCTAATACTTTTTTCCCGTGTTTATACTATAAACAAACTTTTTTCCTGTGTATAATACACTATTTTTTGGTGTGACGGGAAAAACGACGATTTACTGTTGAAAGAACATATTATTACAATATATTAAAGTCAGAAAACTATCGAAGTGAAATTTGAAGTTTAAGACAGTTTAAGACAGCGGGAAGCAACTTTGTTTTATACTATGTTATGATGATATAAGGGAAAAAAGTATTAGATTTTAAAATCTAATACTTTTTTCCCGTGTATAATACACTATTTTTGGTGTGACGGGAAAAACGACGATTTACTGTTGAAAGAACATATTATTACAATATATTAAAGTCAGAAAACTATCGAAGTGAAATTTGAAGTTTTGAACTGGTAGGCTGTTGTACTTATAGTGACAATTACACCTGCGTTGCTAAGGAAACCTTTAAAGAAATCAAATATCTGTCAATATAATTCTGTGATTTGATTTAAAAAATTGCGAACTTAGTGGTTGTTTAGTAGTTATTTTGAATAATATAAAGTTAAAAAATGTCTGATTCCGGGTTTTCTCTGACTCCACCGGAGTTAGTAGAAGCAACGAAAGTAGCGTCACAAAAATTATTATTAAATATCTAACCTTTACTTATATGTATATATGGGGCATTTCACGCCAACTAAGTGAGGTCAAAAAAAATTCAGATCATTCAGAATCGGAAATTCAGATTCAGAACATATCAGAATCGATAGTACTTGCAAAAAAAACTAACTTCCTAAAATTTTAGATTTTTTGAGCCACAAGGAGAGGGATGGTGAGGGTGAGAAAATACAAATTTTCGTTTCGACTCTAAACTTTCAATTGTTCTCGGTAAACAAATGAAAACCATTAAAAAAAAGGTTGCAATGGTTTTCGATGTGTTTTTTTTTTTGCGTAGAATACGATAAAAATATATTCAAAATTATTGGGGTAGTTTTCACCCTTATTTTGAGGTTTGAAACTATGACACGATATTTTTTCATTTTATTTTTTTAAATTTCTTTCTTTGTTTTTGTACTTTCGATTAATTTTTAATTCATAATGGGCGTCGACCAGGAACTGGCCCAAAAAACGGCCCAAAGGTGAAAAATCGTGGTTTTAGTGTATTTTCTCATCCTCTGAGATAGTAAATGGCAAGTGCATAATATATTCCACGGTTTTTGGGGTCGCTGATTACGAATCTAACGTCAGATTTTCAAACAACAAAATGGCAGATCTAGTATGGCAGTCAACTTTTAAAAAATGGCTAAATTTTGAAATTTAAAAGATGAATTTTTGTCAAGAGCCACCGTTATCAAGAAAAATTTTACTATTTACTATTAACTATTAAAGGTTTTAATTATTCGTTCTAACTGGGTTTAAGATCTTTATTAACTACTATAAATATGAAATACATAAAACAAGTTAACATATAACACAATTTATATACATTAAAACAATTTATGTATGAGCTGGAATCGGAGTAAGCTTTTGCTCTTATGCAACCATCATTTAAAGCAATTAAACAATGTTTTTTCTGTAAATTTTTTATTCTTTTACTGCACTCGAATCTTTTATTTAATTTTTCCACGCGTTCGGGCATACAAGTTCGTCATCTTCAACGGCTAGTTTATTTACATGACGAATTACGTCTTGTTAAATTATCTACGTATATATGACTGACTAGCTTAGATAAGTATATGTTTATAGTAGTCTGTATTTACTATTTTTGTTAAAAATATTAGATTAAGAAACAAACAAAGAAAACTATATCATGTGAGAACTTAATATATCTTTTGAAAATCTCATGTCAGTTTTGTACTCAGCGATTCTAGGAACGTAAGAGATGTCGATTAATTGTTTTAAAAAAGATCTTAAACCCAGTTAAAAAGAATAATTTAAACCTTTAATAGTAAATACGGTATTACCAACATTTGAACTTTATGAATTTTTTCTTGAGAACGGTGGCTCTTGACAAAAATTCATTACATACATTTTCGACTTAAAATTTCCCGTAGAATACGATGGTATTTTTTAAATTTCAAAATTTAGCCATTTTTTAAAAGTTGACTGCCATACTGGATCCGCCATTTTGTTTTTTGAAAATTTGACGTTATATTCGTAATCAGCGACCCCAAAAACCTTGGAATATATTATTCACTTGCCATTTACTATCTCATAGGATGAGAAAATACGCTAACACCACGATTTTTCACCTTTGGGCCGTTTTTTGGGCCAGTTCCTGGTCGACGCCCATTATGAATTAAAAATTAATCGAAAGTACAAAAACAAAAGAGATTAAAAAAAAAAAAAATGAAAAAAATGTCGTGTCATAGTTTTCAAAATTTCGATTTTAAACTTTCAATCCTCAAAATAAGGGTGAAACTACCCCCAATAATTGTGAAAATATTTTTATCGTATTCTACGCAAAAAAAACACATCGAAAACCATTGCAACCTTTTTTTAATGTTTTTCATTTGTTTACCGAGAACAATTGAGAGTTTAGAGTCGAAACGAAAATTTGTATTTTCTCACCCTCACCATCCCTCTCCTTGTGGCTCAAAAAATCTAAAATTTTAAGGAAGTTAGTTTTTTAGCAAGTACTATCGATTCTGATATGTTTCAAACATAATTTTTTTTATCTCACTTAGTTGGCGTGAAATGCCCCATATGTATGTACATATATCCGTGAAAAAAATAATTTCATAAAAAGTGATATTTTGTTACCTGTCAACAGGGATAAAATGTCAAACGTTTTTCCCGTCACAGAAAAATAATTATTTTTTTTGTTCTGTTGTGTCATAATTAAAATACTCTATTTACCATTGATATTAAACTATTACGTCATCTATCTTTGCAGTTGAAATGCTTCGTTATTCATTGCTTTGAGTTGTTTATTGCACATTTTAACATTTGCTATGGAAAAAATAATTATGCTGACTTAGATATCTTTAGAACTGTTCATCTTGAGGGGTGAAACCTTAGAGACGAGGTATGTTTAGTTCAGGGAAGTTATTTTTAACTACATTTATTTACTGGTAGGTATGGTACTTTATTTGGAAACACTCTGTATATGTATACATCCGAGTACACAATTTATAAATTATTAGTGATTTATATTTTTTATTTTATTATCCCCGCCAAACTAGTTTCTGTGAAACAATTTGGAGAAAACTGGGGAAACTAACTATAATTACTTGTGTAAGTTGGGGCTGTTGTATCTGTTAATCTAAACAAATTGTTATATCATGCAATTGACCAATTTTTAAACGAATTTGAATGGAGACTGCTACCCAGAAAACAAGGAAGTATGGAAGAAAAGATAGAAGTATGGCTTTGGGCTAAACACAAGAGAATCAACTTGTAAATGTAATTCTATAGTGGGTGTGTACAGGTACTAAGAATGCTCCATAATTTATATACATAATAACTAGGCGCAGAAATAATAGTTGTAAGGACACTGCTGTAATTAAATATAGTAATAGTGAATATAAAATGTGTATTATCATTTCGAATATTTGTCAGTATTTATATTATTTAGGGATAGAGAACCTACATCATCCATATAAACAAAATATATTCCTATACAGGGTGTACCAATAATAATAGAACACAGCATAAATGCAAATATTTTGTGTAAAAACTAAAAATATTTGGAATTTAATCAAAATTATCTTAGTTAAAAATGTAATTTATAGTAACCAAGACACAGTTATAATGTGCCAAAGTTATAATTTTATTTTCGATTTTAAAATAACCTTTGCTTCTGTAAATAACTTTTTTTTAAACAACATTTTTGCATAAAATTCGGTTAGTATGACATTTTGGGGCGTGGAATTTTATTTTAGCCACAATTTTAATAGTAGATAGACTAAAGGGGGACATTTTTAGTGCATATACATTGATGTAATTTTTTTTGCTCCTTAGTTTTTATGTGTATATTAAATATCAATGTTCTCATTATTTTTTCACATATACTTTAATAGGTATGCCATATGCACAAAATCTGCATTTTCACTTTTCTTTCCATTAGTGGCGGCCGGTAGAATTTGACATGCTCGTATTTTCGTAAGGAAGAATGGGACTCACGCCATATTTTAGGGGGTGGTTACTAGACCTAAATAGAAGCTTAAAATGTAACTTAGAAAGCAGAAAATCTTAGAAACGGTTTGCAAAATGTTTGCAAAATATTTCTTTTCATAATCATCGAGTAAATACTTCGTCTTTTTATACCTGCGATTTTTTCAAAATTTTGAGATCTGCAAAAGTTATGCAGATCTCAAAAGAAGCATCTCGTCTTTGAAATTTTACTGTAGCTGTATGTACACAAAACGAGAATTTTGCAAAAAGCACAAGGATAAAAAGTGTTTGTTTCAAGTTGGTAATTGTGAAAAAAAAATTCCCAAATATTTTGCAAGCCGTTTCCAAGATATTCTGTGGAGACACATATATATAACAATATGTTGAATTATTAAACATATTAAAACTTGAGTTTTGTGCGTTACTTTAATTTCAATTGTTTTCTTACAATCTTATATAAGGGTTGATCTAAATATAAGGGCTGATCTCCCAATCCGGAGAAGGATGATAACCCAAGAATTAGTCAATTAAAGAAGCAATTCTTGGGTTATTACGGAGTTGGAGTCGTTTAAGGTATATTTAATGAGATAAACATCATTTGATATAATTACCACTTCGGATATATTTGACATTTGATCTAATAATGATATGGTTAACGAGTGGTACAATACTTGTCTTCTATATGCCACTTTAGTGCATTTATGCATTTAATTTACCTGCACGTTACGGCAAGATGATATCGTCGTAAAAAATAATTTATTTATTACTTTTATGAGGTATAGGATTAGATGATTATGTAAAATGACGACAAATTAATAAATTTCGAGTTTGACAGTTATTATTAACCACATATATCGAAACCTCACATGTTACGTCATCAATCGTTAAGTTCGCTGTTACATGACCAGTAACTTTTGCTAATGTTCTGCTGTACTCATGTCAGTGGCGGCTGGTGGAATTTGAAATTCTCGTATTTTCATAAGGGAGCATGGAACCCACCTATACTTTAGGGAGATATTATTCGACCCAAATGGAAGGCTGGAATATCAAACACCTTCAAATAACCCTTGCCAAAAAATTTTCAAAAAACGTCTGCATCACAGATTTTGGAAACGGGTTTTTTAAGTTATTTTACTTAGCGGTTTTATATTTTTTTTATTTAGCAAATTTTTTTTTATTCTTACGGTTTTCGCAAAATTTTTATTTTTGTTATAGTTATGGATAGCTATTACAAAATTTCAGAAATCAAATGCTGGTGTGAAATAAAAATTCAGAGGTCCCATAACTTTAACAGATCTTGAAAATTTAGAAAAAGATGAAAAGACAAAATGAGATATTATTTAAAAGAGTATTTACTTGATGAAACAGAAAAAAAATATTTCGCAAAATGTTTTTGCAAGTTTCGTTTAAAGTTTTTTTTTTGGTATTCTAGTCTTCCATATAAGTCCACTGTCCCGTAATATTAACCGGTTCACTGGTATTGTATCGTATATGATAAAAAAGTGACAATTCTGGTATTGTATCCTTTGTATATGATCAAATAGAGTTACTTTCTTAATTTTCTAGGTACATATTTGAACCAAACTTGTTATACAATAGTTTTTAGGGACACTGAATCTGCCATCAGAATTATAAAATTCAATATGGCGTCTTTAACCCTTTAATGCGGAGTAAAGTTTTTTGAATCTGGACCGGAAATTGTTTTGTTAAAGGTTTTTCGAGGTTGCTAATCACAGTTTTTGGAGTTGCCGAATCTGGAATCAGATTTTTATTTCAAGATGTCTGATCGGAAAGAAAAATTCAAGTATTTTCGGAATTTGAGAAAAACTGCATGTAGGGGATTTTTTCAGATCACTTAGTCGAATCTGAGATCAAATTGTAAAAATTCAAAATGGCGGATCTAATACGGCACATGAAAATTAAAAATTTGTGTGAATCTGGAAAGCTATATTTAGGGGTTTATGAAGTCACTGATAACAAATTAGAAAACATATTTTGAAAATCTGAAATGGCAGATCCAATATAGGGGTAAAAAACTAAAAATTTGTGCGAACCTGAATAAAAAACAATATATAGAAGTTTTTGAGGTCGCTGATATAAATCTAAAATCAGATTTTGAAAATTTAATGTGGGGTATCCAATACCGCATACAAAAGTGAAAAACTTCTTGAGTATTAAATACAACAGTAATTTGAACATTCAATATGTAATTCGAATGCGAAATCAAGCTTGTACCCACATTGTTGAAAAAAGTTGAATGTTTCACATGAGCTCCACGTTTTCTATCCTTTGGAGGTAGTAACAAAAATAACTCTTGAAATCAAATTAGAGAAAAACCCTTGAATATAAAATGTGGAATGATTTGGTACAGAATTGACAAAACTCTAAATCTTATTTTTCACCCTTCGGGGGTGGCATATAAGAACATAACTCTTGCAATCGACACAAAAAAAGCTTTGCATTCAAAAATTCATCCTCAACCTTCGGAAACGACTCAGTGACTCAAAAAACCTCTATATAGTAAATACTGTATGATTTCGTAATTATTCAAGGGTACCAGTTTTGGCACAAGCCCTGACAAAAACTGTACCAGGGAACTGGTGAATAACCCCATAAAATCTGGGTGAGGGTTCCATCCTTGATTACGAAAATATAAGAATTTCAAATTTCAATAGTATTCATGTGTATAAAAATATGATGCCGTTTATCAATAGTTAACTTTAATTCCAAGTTATTGTATTTTTTAAACTTTGTTGAGTTATGTGCACCGACAAATCTGTATGTGTCGAAAATATAAAGTGTTATTTACTTTCTCTTGAACTTGAAAATTCGCATCATCTGGGATTAAATTCACTTTTGCTGAAATACCAGTTTTGCCTTTCGATTTTAATTTAAAACACATCTCGCGACCATGTCCTGTTTTTTTTTTGCACTAACCATACGTTGTATTTTTAACACAAACACAGTTGGAGGCTTGATGCCCTTGTTTACTGCATTTAAAACAATGAACCAATCGCTGATGTTTGCGACAACTATTTATGGTCGTTTCGTTGGTATGTATTTTGAAATAGGCTTCTTGCCGCATGAGACGATGCCCAAGGGTTCAACGTCCCAAAAAATACCTCGTTAGGTTCGTTCTTTATTGTTAAATAAAGCAGTATTTTGTAAATGAAATTATAAATAGTTATCACTGCAATGCTTGCAATGCAATACCTGATTACTAAATACTCTGTGGCAAAAGTATTCGGAATAATTCTTATAGTATTCTCATTCTGTAGTACTCATCGAATGGTTTCATTATACATAGTGTCCAAAAATTAGTGTACATAATAGCAGGTATTACTAGGGTCCGGAAAGTGTGCTACAAAGCAGGGTCGGACTCATATCTGTAATGTCATTCACGAAGGACATACGAGAGACCAAAACGACAGGAGTTAAAATTCAGAAGTACCTACTGCTTGAGCGTGCTTTGCCACAACCAGTAGTTTTTCGCCATTTCTTCTCGTTAAACGTGAGCGATTTAGACTGTACATATGGTTGTAGAAGGAAAATGATCGTTTCACATCTACTGAACTTAAAGGTGCAAATTCAAAATAGTTCACATGGACAGAGGACGATACACCACGTATGTTATTTTCACGAATTTCGCATAATTATTTGTATCATTAACAGTTGTTTGTTGTCACTAACATCAGAACATTATTGTTTGTTACATCTACAGAAGACAAAGCACGTGTTACTATTATTTCTACAGTTTTAGCCGTTGTTTGCAAACCCGTTTAATAGCTATCAATATCGGAGGCGAAATATCTGAAACACCTAAAATTCGTATCAGAATATTAACGCCTTACTACCGCAAAAATCTGTTGTTTCGTCCACTGTCAGCCACAAAAATTTATTGCGTATATATTCATTGATATATCCCGTGATACGTTGATATGTCTTCTTTAAATAATTGTTTTACGCATTGTATGACTTGACATATTTGGCAAAAAAACGATTAAAGTGAATATTGTCGATCACGTTCCACGAAAGGCGCAAAACATTATGCACAAATTAAACCAAAATTCTTCTTTTGAAACAGTACCAGTATTATTTTGTTGATGAATATTCGAATCTAAATGTCTTTCACACTCTCGGCGTTTACAAAATATATATCAACGATTGCAAGGAATACATAAAATAGGTGTCCGTCTATTGTAAATTCCTTGTAATTTTCAATTATCTTTTTCAAACTATTCACAAATAGTAACGACTGTGCCATTATTGTAAAACCCACACAAAATCAGATAGGTAATATGTAAATGTAGATAGGTAATGTACACGAACTCTAAAAGAAGACTCTAAAACACGGTGCAAAATACGTATGTACACTAGGGTGGTCAAAAAAAAGTTCTTCCGGCCCTAGGCTTAAATCATAGTATTTGATTAGTTATTACTAAATCCAGAAGATTGGCTCATTTAATTAAGTTTTAGAGGTCGCTCATTGGTGTTTTGTTTTCCCATTCAAATTACATGGGACATGCGTCATTATTCGTTCGTGGTGCCGTTTCACGAACAATTAAAGAAATCTATGGCAGCTCATATTATTTTCTGGTAGTCGGGGATCGTATAAAACATTTTCAGTGTCGGTAATGTAGGTCTCTTTGTATTCTGTTGGAATTTTTTATCCTAATGGCAGCGTTAAACGCACCAGTAGCGCAAATCTCTGGACGACAGTGTACTACGATACTCAACGCTCAAATTTTCGAATGTTCTTTGTTATAAGCCAGGGGTATTCAACTTAAATAGGCCAGAAAGAAACACGTTTAAATTACTACCGATGTCAACGAGAGATGGCGCATTTATTTGACCAGGCCTCTCAGTCGTTACAACAGAACTTTATTTTCCGATTTACGATTTATATACACTCGATTCCCTCTTAATCACCAAATCCATGCATCATCTTCTCGCTTAAGTCGGGAAATTTATTCTCTCTTAAGTCGCAATCATAACCTCAACTTTCTCGTGTTTTTAATTGCAAAAAGAAATATTTAGAGATATACCACAGCACTTATAATGAAAAATGAGCCAGCTGAACGAAAAAACGTCAACGTAAGTATACCCAGTCGTGCGTGACAAAGTTCAATTTTCCACTTGAATAAATATTTTAAAGGTTAAATATTTTTAAAAGACACCTAACCTATTTTAAAGGTGTCTATATTTAATGTATTACACAATCATTTTTTTTTAATAAAATTGTATATATTCATGCGAGAATCCAATTTCCAAACGTAGTCCCAAAACTTATACAGGCGGCGACTTAAGAGGGACAGTCTCGTGACATAATAGGGAAAAACGTGGTGAAATAAGAGGGAATGTGAATTAAGCGAAGGTGACTTAAGAGGGAATCGAGTGTATTTATTTTAGTGATGCGCACAATCAGATGTTTTAAATCATAAAATTATCAGGTTATGAGTGGTTTCAAAAGTCAGATTATAATTGAAAGAAAACGCAGTGATGGAGATTTTTAAGACATATGTTGGAAAAATTTAAAAAATCTTGGTGCAATTCTTGATAAAGACATTTTGTCGATTTTGTCACGGAAAGATCAATTTACATTTTCGAAAAAATTTGGGATTTGACTGATTCGATTACTGACTTTTTTTGAGATAGATCCTAAGCTTTGGGAAACAAACGAAAACTTTTTGAAAGGAGTGAGTTTGCTGAAAAACCTTCATGTTGTGAATGATGTTGCCGAACGAGGAGTAGCTTTGATAAAAGAATATAACGCCTCTCTTACACGGAATGAAGAACAAAAACAATATTTATTGCAAGTTGTGAGTCAACACAGAAAGGAATATAGCAGTTGCAATAAAAGCAGTTTCTTGTAAAGAGAGACATGTTTCAAGTAATATATGTATATCTGTACTTATTCATTAACTCAGGTTTTGCTTTTTTTGAATAAATATCTACGGAAAAACTTTGTAGTTACTTATTTGATTCAAAATTTTTCCAAAACAATAAAACTTGAACGTTAAGAGCTTCAGTACACTGTCGTCCCGAGATTTGCGCTACTGGTGCGTTCAATGCTGCCATTAGGATAAAAAAAACTCCAATAGAATAGAAAGAGACCTACATTACCGACACTGAAAATGTTTTATACGATCCCCGACTACCAGAAAATAATATGAGCTGCCATAGATTTCTTTAATTGTTCGCGAAACGGCACCACGAACGAATAATGACGCATTTCCCAGGTAATTTGAATGGGAAAACAAAACACCGATGAGCGACCTCTAAAACTTAATTAAATGAGCTAATCTTCTGGAATTAGTAATAACTAATCAAATACTATGATTTAAGCCTAGGGCTGGAAGAATAACTTTTTTTGGACCACCCTAATGTACACATGTTTATTAGTTAATCACTCGCGACACATAAACGTACAGGGTAACTCAACCCCCTGGAGAACGTAGTGCGTATTACCAGACACGGTCAGTGGCGAACGTATGCGCGGGTGAGAAGTACACACGTATATAATTTAGAAGGCGCTTAAAAAATGCAGTTTATATTTTAATTGTCATAGAGCTGTAAAGTGCCGACCCTGCGTTGCACACTTTCCAGACCATAGATAAACTTTACATAAAAAAACATTAGTTTACATAAAAAAAATCGAGACTCTCAACATACGATAACATAATTTTACTTCATCTTAACAAAATAAATGCCAAAAATGAGTGCATCAATTGTCATTCGCGAAGGTCGGCGTGGCCGAACATTACATCACAGAAGCCACTATTCAATAGGAACATCGGTAATTATAACAACGCCTACTCATTATGTTACTATCTGTTAATTTTTTCACTAATTTTTACTCATCATATTAGTAACTTTTGGACGTACAATTTTGAAAGTTCCTTGCTTTAAAGATATAGAGAAGGTACAGTTAGTTTTGTTCAAAGAAGGATTTTTTTAACAGTAATATAACGTCCTCTAGCAGCTAAACAAAGCAAATGTGGCTACGTGTAATGGCGTAAATATACAGGGGGTCTAGTTTTATTTACGTATAAAATCCATATAATCCTCATATTTCAAGACAATCGATTGAACTATTTTTCTGTTTTAAAAGACATCAAAAACCGCTTCTTTTGACCTTACATCGCCTTTAAGAGACAGCTCCATGGCCTGCTACGATTTTTATACTTCCGAAATTCAGTAGAACCATTTAGTGATTTTTTATTTAAAATCTGAATCCACAGCGTTAATCGGGACAAATTTAAGCCCACATACGAGAAATTTGAACGAGAAATATACAAGGCGTTCCTTGCTGTACGAGTTCAAAGTTGAATAATTTCCGCTAGATGAGTCAAGTGTGCCATGGAATAATGTCGACAGATTAATGTTCTCTAGAACCAATTAAACTTAATTTTGACCTAACTGTAGTAGACAAAAAATATTTTTTGTCTAGGTACTACACAGTTTTTTTATTGTAAGTGTATATTAATATACCTAAAAATAGGTGGGATTTTAAAATATTCGTAATAATAGTTTAAAATTGACGTTTATATGGCCTAATAATTGGTTTGTAAAAAGAATACATTGAAATGAAACTAAAGCAAACCTTGCTGTGCAAAGGTGCTGTGGAAAAAATATTTTATAAATATATAATATAATTTTTTGGCGCACATAAAGAAAATAGTGAGCCAAAAATTACGTTTAGGTTATTCCAGATGACTTTTATCTGTCATGGTACACTTGAATTGTCTAGCTGCTATCAAATTCGATTATTTTTGACGTTATGGGTTCAGATTTTAAGTAAAAAAATTGATAAATGATCGTGGTGAATTTCGAGGGTATAAAAATATCGTAGCAGGCCATGGGGCTGCATGCGAAAAACTACGATGACTTCTAAAACAAAAAAAAATCTACTATCTTGAAAAATAAGAATTATATGGATTTGTACATAAATAAAAATAGACACCCTGTACATATATATTTTTTATTCAAAAAATCTCGGCTATTACGTTGTAGGTACACTCATTTACCGGAGATCGTGTATTTGAATACAGTATTGAATTATTATACAGGGTGATTCCCAAGTTGAGACATATTTTTTAACGGCATATAGAACCTCAAAACTAAAAAAACCTTGTTATTAATTTCGACAGTAGCATTTATCCTGTCCTCCACCATACAAATTGACATTAGAAGTTCAACAAGACAAACAAAAAACCTTTTAGAAAAGAAAATACTAGAAAAGAATGTTTCGCAAAAAAAGGCGTTAAACATTAGGTACCTATGTTTTTCGACCGAGTTCTGAATTTAAGGCAGGACAGGATAACTCCTTTCGAAATAAAAATGGTAACATTTTTATTTTTGAGTTTATTTTAAAATAATAATTGGAAAAAAATGTTGGTTGTGAATAATTCTAAACGCTGTTAAATAATATGATTTAGCAGTCTCCCCCTATTTTATAGAGGCATTTAAAATAACCTTATCCCTTTATTATTAAGATGATGAAACAACAAAAAACTTTTGCAGCATCCAACTCGAAGCTGCAAGAAGCACTTTCCATTGGAAGCAATGTTGTTCTATTCTATTCTCGAACAATTTTGACATTGACAATGACATTTGTCTACAATATGAGTGACCCTGGTTATTTGTCTGTCATGTTAAAAAATGCGCAACTAAGAACAAAACTTGATGTGTCAGTGCGTTTTTATGTTTCCTTTAATTTGTATTTAAATTAAGAGCGACTTTTGGCCCTCACTGTATATAGGCATGTATTATACATCACGTGTGAAAAGTAGGGTATACGTTCCAAACGATGAAACGTTTGAAGAGAAAAGAGCTTTTTTGTACGAGTTTAAAATTTTCGTTTATTGAAAATGATGTATATTATTGACAATAATATGTTTGTTGTATAGTATATTTATTTCAAATTATAATTTACTGTTACACTGACACAATTTTAAAAACGAATTTCACGAAACTATTTCCTGTAACTGCATTTTTAGAATTTTTGTTTCCCAATGTGGAAGGATGTTGATCCGAGATGTTGGTATTTTAAGCATCTGCAACATTCATTTTATCTGAAGCAGAATTGTAGACTTAGTAGCTACCTGCCACACTACTGGAACTGGTTTAAATATCATCAACCAAAATCCAAAATAAATCAATTTATATAAAAAAATATTTATCGGCCATATTGTCTGGCCGGAAATAAGCGGATTTTTTATGGATATTATAAAATTCTCCAGCTACCGTAAAGCTTCGTGCGGTTTTTGTTTTATAGTTGGATACGAAACTAGTAAAGCCGATTGTAAGTCTTCTAGTCATCGATTTTTATAAATTATATAGCTCTTCTCAATGGCACGCACCAGATTAACCAAAAGATTGTGCAACCTGTAACAAATAAAGACTTAAATAATAGGTTTCTTTAGTAATTTAGTATTTAAACATATTTTTTAATATGATTTATAAACAGTGTATCATTGGATGGGGTACCGCATTATTGCAAACTTTCTTATTCTTGATTTAAAAAAAGTGATTCTTGATGAAAATTATTAAACCAAAATTAAATAAAGCATAAATATGTGAAAAATAAATAAATAATTAAAACTAGAACTATTGGATCTGTTGTCCTTTAAGTAATACACACTTTTCAATTATTTTTTTAAATTCCTCATACACAAATGAGGCTTTTTGGAATTCAACGACATAGGCTTTTTGATTAAGTCCCCAGTTGTCTTAAAACAGTCATAAGATAATTAAAAACCTTTTTTTTAACTATTCAGTTTTTAAGTAAGTGGTACTTAAACATACCTGTTTGAAAACAACTGTAGAATACACTTAGGCACACAAGGCACTTTGCGTAAGAAAAGAAGAAAGAACTTTTAAAATTTTCAGTGTATCGAACATTGTGTACATTTTATCACACGTTTGACTACCTGCATCTCAGGATAAGCAAAATTTTTTGTAAGAACTTTTTATTTTCGAAAAATCAAGAATAAGAAAATTTACAAGAGTACGGTAGAGGCACGAGTGTTGAAAAGGGAGAATAAAATGAAAATAAATATCTCACACTGTAAATTTAACCCGGGCTCTCGTGCACCGAAATCAGATATTCTAGCAGTTGACCCAAGGGGGTTGATATTTTTGATTGTTTATAACACTCCGAAAAATCGTGTTAACGTAACGTAAGGAGAAGTAGGTATACATTTCAAATAATGTGATTTACTAATTTTAAAGTGTATTAAGTAGTTATTCTGTATTTGTTAAAACACAGTTATCTGCTATAACTAATTCTAGAGTTTATTTTTTTATCTTTTGGTGTGTTTTCAGTCTGTCCAAAAATGCTATTTTAGTATGTTTAGATAAATCTATAGTTGTTTGACGTCAAATTAATGTTCATATTTATCATTGAATATTGTGACCATAATCCTGTTCATATGTATTTTTTTGTTTTTATACATTCCCGGAAAACCTTTCTCAAAACTTTATAGGTACATATTTATAAAATATATTGAGCAGTTTACAAGATGTAATTAATTTTTTATCGACACTATTTGAACTACAACGATCTACCTAAACTACAACGATATACCTAAAAATATAATACTCAGGAATGAAGAACAATGGTTGGGTCCTGCCTTCGACAAATCTTCCGCTTCAGTTGGCAGTTTATAAGCAATTCTATGATTAATAACAGTTCCAGTGGAATCTACTTTGGTATATAGTATATATATTTTTTGAATGAAGATAAATGTATTTGCATTAGTTTTTGCGTGATTGTCATTGGATATGTTATGTGTTCCACGACAGCATTCTTCTGCATATTTGTTCTGCTCAGAAAATTATTTTTTGTATTCAATGTCTATTTCAAGACGTACCTAATTTAATCTATAGGAGGACGAATAACTAATAACACAGCCACACAAAACAAATTGGCCTGGGTAGCTCAATAGTAATTCCAATGTATTTTTGGGTGATAATTACGAATTCGCTTTCAGAATTGACCAATTGGTTGGCTAATTCTTGTTAACCTCAAAAAAAGTGCCTTATTTTGGACGTTTTTAGCTATTTTCTGAGGTTATGTGGAATTAATGAACCAATTGGTCAATTCTTACTGCAGATTTGTATTCAGTGCTCAAAAATACATGGGATTAAACTATTGAGCTACCCAGGTTAAACAATTTTGAACAAGGAATAAGAGTTCAAATTACAAAGAAATAGTAGCGGAAATGATAAACAATTTTGAAAAGTTGGGCACCTAATATATTTAAAGCTGCATATCTTAGATTCACATATAGACTACTTTCCAGAAAACCTCGGGGACTGTAGTGAGGAACAGGGTGAACAATTCCATCAAGATATTAAGGAAATAGAACGTAGATGTCAAGGGAGGTGGGATATAAATATGATGGCTGATAGTTATAGATGGCTGGGCGTTAAAAAGGGAAGTGCCATTAAGATGAGTAAAGCGCAAAAGACTTTCGAAAATAAAAGACAGTGATACCATAAAAAAAACTATGAATAAGTAAAGACTCTATATCTAAATGTAAAAAAAAGGTTTTAGAATTTCAGACGTTTTTTATTACCGGATATCAGATGAAAGTTACACAATGGAAATACGAAATTGTGCCTTATTTAGTTAGACTGCGCATTTTGAGGGTAACTTGATGTGAAATTTGAATTCGTATCATATTGGTGCTTTCATTTTTGAGTTTTTGTGGTTTTACAGTTTCATGTACATGACATATGTAACCAATTACTTTTAGGCACCCCCACAAATCCAGAAGAGCCCATAGACGCAGAGGCGGCCGGTGGAATTGACATGCTCGTATTTCCGTAAGGAGGCATGGGACCCACACCATATTTTAGGGGGTGGTTACTAGACCTAAGTAGAAGGCTGTAATGGCAAAACAATTGCGATATTTTTTTTCCAAAAATGTCTGCCTCCGGGCAGATCTTGGAAACGGCTTGCAAAATATTTGCGAAATATTTGTTTTCATAATCACGGAGAAAATACAATTTTTTTATATTTGCGATTTTTTGCAAAATTCTTATTTTCCTTAAAGATACAACTATTATAAAATCTCATAGACGAAATGTTGTGATGAAATAAAAATTCAAATTTCCATAACTTTTACAGATCTAAAAATTTCGAGAAAATCACAAGTATAAAAAAAATGTATTCACTCGGTGATTATGAAACAAAATATTTCGCAAATATTTTGCAAGCCGTTTTCAAGATCTGCCCGGAGGCAGGCATTTTTGGAAAAATAATTTCGCAAGTTTTCCCTGAAGATATTTTGCCATTATAGCCTTAAGTCTAGTAACCACCCCCTAAATTATGGTGTGGGTCCCATGCCTCCTTACGAAAATACGAGCATGTCAAATTCCATCGCCCGCCACTGCATGGACGTCAATGAGTGCATTCCGTAGTAATGAGTGCATTATTTACACAATTGAAAAGTTTAAGCAAAGCACAGCCACTATTATAAACGCATGTTGTTTATGACCAGCAATAAGGCAGCTGGTATATTTTTAAACATGTCTGGACTTGATACCTCCTTTAGACGAGGAGTAGGCAGTGTAGGCATCACTTTGCTCAGAAAGCTATCGGCAATTGGCAAAGCGTCTCAACAAAAAAAAAAAATGGAGCAAAAAACAAACCCAAGTAAGAAAACTAGTCTGAAGCCTCATTTACACGATCCTTTAATTAAGAAGTCACGCCTACCACGATCACAAAGGAAGTCGGAAGGAACGTGTGAAGGGAATTCAATATAAGCGTTACGCCACCTAGTGGTCACTCAACAAACTAATTACTGTGAATTAATTCTGAATTAAACGAGATTTAACGTTTCATATACTTCTTGAAGAAAGAAAACATACGAAAACAAGTTTCCGTGGTATATGAGAGTCTGTTCTCTATTTTCTTCATTTTGCTCAGGGTGGCTATTTTTATCGATGTAAGTTTTAGTATTTTAAGGTTAATGTAAAGATTAACTGAAATTTTTGTCTGCTACAGCCAAGGATTAAAAAAGGGGAAGATATTGAAAACCACTACAGTTCTTTCAAAAAATTACCTTTGCAATAGAACATGATGGAGAAAATGATCATCCAGAACTCTTCGAATGAAGAAAGGATTCGCAGTGAAAGATTGAAGATCCTCAGTTTGATATCTGACATTCTACTTAAAAATACAATTAGTATTTTAAACAATTTCGTAAAAAAATACAGATATACCTTATAGAAAATGGTTTCACTTTTTCAAAATAAACCTATCTAACCTAAAAATGTACCTTATATATTCTTATATTATTTGTATTAAATCTAAAAATAAAAACAAATATGCCAACTTATAAACGATGAACCTTGATATACATACATATATTATCCCAAGTGGTGTCTTAAGGTGAGAATAAAATGCTACACAAAAATCGCAAAATAAAGCAACAAATTGAACATAAGCACATTATAGATCACGTAACAATAGAGAAGTAATGGCACAGTAATTAGGTCCAAAACGTTCCGCAGTGACGCTGGCTTCTTAAATTCTGACGCCTACAGCTATCGTAGTAAGCTAAAATTGAGTTAGGATCCTAAATCGGAGGAAGGAAGGTCCAAACCGACATAGATCTTTAAATCGACGCTTCCCCCACTCTTTCTTCCTTACGTACGAAAGAGCGTGTGTAATGCAATTCCATTCCTCGCTTCTTTTCCTGCATGTCTGTTGTACTCTGCGTTTGTCCTATATTGTTTGTTGATATATAGATTTGCCCTATGCTTTTTTTGTTTTCATTGTTTCCTTTCTGATTTTATGTAGTCTATCCAACAAAATATCTATTATGTCTGAAAAAGGCGAAAAAACAATAATTACTAAACCTATCAAAGTTTATAAAGGTTACTGCCTTTTGTAGGACAACGTAAATCTCGAATGCAACAAAGATGCTCAAACCGAAACATCCAAAATGTTACTGATTTTTCCGGGAGTTTGCAAAATTGATCGTTGGGGTAAAAACGCTAAAAAGCGGAGGTTCAGAAAATTCTGAAAAAGACCTGATTCTGGACAAATTAAAGACTTATAGTAATGTTCGAGTACCTACATATGATTTAAATATGTCAATCAGATACAATAGATGTCAATAGAATCATAACGATGATTCTCGCCCCGAAATATGCTTGGGCATGTTTTACCAATTTTTTTATAATGGGTTTGATATAAATATATTGAATAGACTTAATATGTTGAAGATTCACTTTTTAGCAACATATCTACAAGCTTTTAAATTATGATTTCACTACCTTCATTGAATAAAAAGCGTTGTGTCATCTGCCAGACGAAGACGGATATTTGTTGATAAGTTTAGGCTATTAGAGAGTTGCGTGTTAATTTTAAACATGCACTAAAACCTTTAGCAACAAGATTTATTTCATATATTTCCACTCTTCGTTTCATCAGTCATGACCTAATAACTGATATTACGTAACATTGTTATACCTATGTGATTTATTCGGATGTTATTTACTGTATTGTTAACATACATAAGTTATTATATGATATATTCTTGATTATCCCACACTTTTTATTAAAATATATATACAGTGAGAGTAAAAAGTAAGGAAAGGTGTTTGTATGTATTTCTTTAAATATTTGTTATTTAAAAAATGCTTTAGTAAAAGTTTTCGACCATATTTTTTGCCATAAATTGGTGGCTTTCGATGTTTCTCAACATAAACAAGTTTGTTGCTATGGCACTCGACGTTATTTTTTTTGAATGGTATGGTATGGTTTATTTTAATTTTTGAAAAGAGCATCTCTTCCTGGATACGGGACCATAAAATTATAGGTTCATAAGAAAAAATTGAGTAACAAATAACTTTCCCAAAAATCACCCCACACAGATCGACTTTGTTACTCCGATTTTTAGGAAGTCTACGATGGAAATAAGTTGATTTGTAGCTGTCAAGTAGAGACACCGTTCATTGTCAGTGATCTACATTTTGTCAGGTTCGTAAATAGTTAAAGATAGGAAAACCCAACAATTTTGTAGTTTAAGAATAATTATTATTAGAGCATCATTAAGCGAAAATCGGAGCATTGAAATTTTAATTATGATGGGCTATGATGACAGAAAACGCACAAAAAAACGTACAAATAGCTTCATTTGAGAATTCGGGTTTTTGTCAAGTTTACCTACAAATAAGCTTGGCAGAAAATATTCGTGCCACAGAGACGTACTAGTAACTAGTAGCTTTCCGTACGTTTGCCATCGTTTATTACAAAATTATATCACACTATTCAACACATTACACATAGCGGAGGTAGTACACTAGCTGTCACGGGACTGCTGCAATAAATACGAATTGAGGCGACCTCCATTACGTGACTACAGTTGTTTTGGTCTTCACATTCGTGCTTTATCTTTGACACTACCAGCAGAAATTTGTTTAATAATTTTTAAACGTACGTTCATTAATTTGTGGCGGTTCGGATAAATGATTCATGAAACAGTGTGCACACAATTCATGAAACGGATCTGTGACACAATTCATGAAATCACGTTTTCTG
Source organism: Aromia moschata (assembly GCA_029963805.1). Lineage (NCBI taxonomy): Eukaryota > Metazoa > Arthropoda > Insecta > Coleoptera > Cerambycidae > Aromia > Aromia moschata. The sequence continues at coordinate 283,604 of JAPWTK010000244.1, read as the reverse complement.
TTTCCACCTCATTAAAATTGTAGTTCTCTGATTTTCGTTTAATGCTGCCATAATAATAATTATTAATAAACTACGAAACTGTTGAATTTTCCTGTCTTTAACTATTTACAAAGCTGATAAAATGAAGTAACTGATAACAAACAAAGTCTCCACTTGACAGCTACAAATGTCATCAACTTACATACATATTTCCATGGTCGACTTGATAAGAACTGTATTAACGAAAAAAGTCATTAAAGTTGGCTGGTAAAAAAAGACGTATTACTGTTCTTCTTAATCTTAAATGTATAACCTTATTTAGTTGTCAAGGCTATCATATTCAAGTTAAACAGTGAATACGAATTCGTAAACACGTAAAGTAGGTAGGTATGTGCCACCTTAATATTTCTTTTAATTACAGTTCACAAAGTATTTGGTATTTGTCCAATATAAGTTGTTAGTAAGTTACTAACTTATCCACAGGGCCGGATTTAAATTCCTGCCGCCCTTGGGCACTGGAAAAAATGCCACCCCATCATTGAAATTACACTCAAAGTTATATAGATTTGATATCTTATTTTTAAAAAATTAAAATATTTAATGTATTGCAAATAATTATTGCAAAATTATTGCAGTTGCAAATTTAATTATTTATTTACCTTTTTTTAGTGCACTCTGCAGGAGAAAAATGAAATATTATGTTTTTAATTGACATACACATTTTATATTATCTTATATTTTAGAATGATACCTACTGTTAATAAAGTCCAATTTTTTTTAATGAAAAGATTCCTAAGACGAACAAAGTTACAAGTAACTGTACTTCTAGTAACGTTAAAAAGTAATTTGTACCGTCGTATATATAAGTAACTGTACTCAGTACAAAACGAATACAAAGTAACGAGTACGCGGTATAAAAGTAACGATTACTCTGAATACTAAAAAGTAACTGTATTTGACATCACTAGTTAAATGTAAAAATGACTTTACCGATAGAACCTAGATATATTTGTAAAACAGACTGCAGGTGGCAGTATGCACAGTAGCAAGTTGATTAGATTCAAAAGTATAAGATTTTCGTTAAATTTAAGTTAATAAGTATAATCAACTAATTATTCAATTTTCAAGAAATTCATTAATCAATTAGTTTTTTTTTAAATGCAGAAATAAGTTTTTAATTTTTCCAAAAAAAACCAAATTTAGATTTTTTGATTCCAGAAAATGAATAAATCAAATATTACCATTTCAAATCTTCAAGGAAATGAATTATTTAAATCATTTCGAAGATTATTTTTTACTTAAGGTGCCAAAATTATGATTTACCAAATTTCGATTTGACAAATAATGCATGAGTTGAATTTCTTGAATTATCTTTTAAATAATAAATGATTAATTAAAAGAATACAAAAATTCCTATTGAGAACTTTTGATCACAAAAAAAAAATTCCACTCTAAATTTTGCCGACCTAGAAAATTTGCCGCCCTGGGCACTAGCCCCGACTGCCCCTAGTGTAAATCCACCACTGCTTATCCAAACGCGTTATTTATTTTCTTCAAAATTTTTGCAGCAGCACAGAAAAATAAATTGGACTACAGAGAACTAACTTACATTAGATATATGTATGCCAAATACTTGCAATTAAGTGCAATCAAAAGAAACGTTAAACCGACACATGCCGACTGTGCGTTTTTACTGATTTATATTCACAGTTTAAATTGGACAATACAACATATTTAATTTTTTCTTTGATAACCGTTGCATATTCGAAAAAAATAGAAAGACGTAAGAAAGTATTTAACAGAACTTTGCTATATTGTGCATAATTTTGTACTGTTGGAAATTAACCCACAAAAAATTATATGTGTATTATATAATTGTTGTATAATGACGTAATGATATATTATAATTTACTAAGTTCAGTACGTATTCACTAATTTAGTTTTATTGTAGGACAAGTTGAAACATTTTTTAACTCGAAGAAGCTTTTGTTACCTTGATTTTTTTTTAAACAAGATGTAAACAACGAAAAGGGATACGCATGTGGCCATCTATTGGAGAATAGAATTACTGGTAGTAGTAAATTAAACAGGTTGAAAATATCTACATACACTTTTACGACCTTCTGCTAAACAGGATAACCAACTACTTTTTACTGGAAATGAAAAAGTTAAATTGTACTGGAGTCTTTCTCTGATTATTATATCGTGGGCTTACTGCAAAAATCCGTTAAGTCCATATTTGATCAAACTAGAGATATCTGAACTATTAAGCCAAAAATTAGTAGAACAATAAGAATAATTACAATGCAATTTGTATTTCCCTTTAAATGAGCTTTTTTAGTTGTTCCTTAAACTAAATAGTTTGATGAGAAAGTAGATTTTTCCTTTGAAAATGTTAGTGTCAGATATCTCGACAATTACTTTTTCGGACTTAAGAGGTAGCAGTACTTAACCCCACGATATTATCTGTTTTTAATGCCATGTTTTATAAAGCAGCTACCGATAAGGTGGTATGGTCAAAAAGTTGGCGGAGGGATGATTTAAATGTTAAATGTAGTTGTCTACGTACATATATCGTTATAGTTAGATTGGAGGTGTTTCATCAATATTCAGGATGAGATTCCTTGCATGAAAATAAGAACAAAAGTCCTATTAATCAATTTCCGACATAGAGGGTGATGAAATAAAAAAGAATATATGTATATGTGATTTTTACTAGAAGATATTTGAAATGCCGGTTTTCATGAAACTTTGTGTGTTTGTTTATAATAATAATGGACAGTTTTTGATCCTATTAGTTTGAATTAACTTATTCCAGTGGTGTCCCGGAGGGTATCTCAGTTGATATTTTTTTCAGAATACACAATCAAAAATATAACTTTTTTGTCTCTACTGTTTTTTCGTACCTCGTCTTTCGTATATTTATCTTATTTCCACTTAAGGAATATCTTATCTTCTAAATGGATAATGGAATAAATATAAATATAGAATACTTATTTATGATACTTACGTTTAAAAATTGTGTAAAAATGAGGCTATTGCATTTTTTTGTGCATTTTACTTTTACATCCGTTGTACGACACTGTACACGTATTACGTGGTTTTGTGTTTAAAGTGAAAAAAAAAGTTGCTTGTTTATCTTTTATGTGCACAGGATAATTCGAGAAAGCGTTAAGGGTTAAGGTATCAGTTAGAAATCTGGAACACTTATGTGCCATGACGAGGTCTGGAACTATTTTGGATTTTGAGCTTAACTGACTGGGTTATCAATACAGTCAATCAGTTATCTCAGCTTAAACAGTTGTATATTTGTCCCACATTTGAAGGTATCTTTCCTAAAGACAAAGAAATTGTCTCTAGATAAGATAAGAAATTGTCTCAAATTGTTACCTGCATTTATTAATAGAAGTAACAATTTGTTTTCTTTATCCTTTAGGTAATCCATAACCGATGCAAAAATATGAACTTCAAATTTGGGACAAATGTACTGATTAAGATGAGTTAACCTCCATTCATTAAATGGAGTTAACAAGATACCAACTTCAAATTTGGGACAAATGTACAACATAACAGTCTTCAAGTGTAAAAAAGGTTTAATCTAATAGGGTAATGGGTTCAGGAGGTTGAAATGGGTAACTTTGCAAAATAGGTCAAATAAGATCTTCTACGTCCCTCTTTGTGGAAGAGGAGGGGGGAGGGTAATTAGAATATAGTAATATGATTGAAATTATACGTAGTAAAGTGATTCATTCATTATAATTATGTCTACTCTGATTTTACTTCTACATCCACGTAATAGCGTCTACTGGATTATTGAAGTCAATGGGTTAATGACCCCATTAACCTCATGGAACATTGGAGTCATGGGAGTCAGTGGAGTAATTGGGGTCAAGAGATCCTTGGGTCATTGGATCATAGGAGCCCTAACAACTACATATATGTTGGAACAAATACGTATTTTTAAATAAACTTGTGGTCTAAAGTTATTTATTTGTGAGTTGATTTTTCAATTTTCTAACCAACCTAACCTAAACTAACTCAAACGAATTATTTTAGAACATAATTATACATTTTTTGAAAATGGCTGTACTCGAGTATCTTACAAAATTAAGTATCGGTATTAGCATTGTGCTTAGTAGAACCCAGTCTATGCAGCAATGCTTTATTATTTTTTATTATTTTTCAATTATATACGGGGTGTTTAGAATAATAACTACTATTTCGCCCAACTTCACACCATCCAACCTAAAATAACGTGTACAATCGAAATATGCAATAAAAGACTACCATTCTATTTAAAATAAGGTAGTTGATGCCGACTTCTGCTATAACCGGAAGTGTAGCCATCTTGGAAATATTTTCAACAAATCCGCCCTAAGCCTATTATCTAAAGTCTAAATTTTCAAGAATCATTTGTCATCAAACCATCATTTCAATCAATCACCCTGTATAAGAATTATTTTTTCATTGCCTACTAACATATGTAAGTCGAACTTCTATACATCGTGGAACTAACGAGATGTAGAGATGGACTTGCAAATAATACTGCCTTTTTTGTCAAAATTATCTTGCTCTTAGAACTTTTTTACGGCATTTTTTACCAAAATAATGACCTTTTTGCTACAACTTTTGTTAACAGTTCTATGCGTTAAAAGAGCAACTTGGTCATGCAAAATTATTACTAAAAATATTAACTGATCCGAGATTTTATGAACGATGATTGCATTTAAAGGGTCTAACTAAATGATCTAAAAATCAAAATCCTCGAAGTCGCCATGAAGTTATTATTAAAAGAACAATTTTTTTAGATTAACTTTTGGAGATCCATAACGCATAGACAAAAAACTTTTACTTTGATTTTCTGCCGTAGATGTACGTGTGGAGACGAGACTGTTATTATCTTGTCGAGGTTGTCCCCTCTAAAGTTTACTAAATTCTTTTCGAACTTGTTTTATTCTAAAACATATGTTTCGTATTCCTTAAACATTATTCACCGTGATATTAATTAATCAAATATATGTACATATGTATTAACGTTCTTACAAAAACTATGGTTAAGCATATTTGATTAAAATAACAGAAAATTAGATAGAATAATAATTAATAGCCACAAGTCTGATACTTGCTAACATAAATCCAGCTTAACATTCACCTATCTTTGTAATAGTCAGATATGTATGTAAATGATTGTAGGCGTGTTTGGTGTTCGAGTAATTGTTTAAGTTATTCTGTAAGATTTGCTGGCCGATACTTATTATATCCTCGAATAGCATCGTGGGAACGCTTTCTATCAGACGTTAAACAACTTATAAAGTGTCTGAAATAAATCTGGTGCACAATACTGAAACAAATACATGCTGTAATTGCATGAAAACAGAAAATCCAAACATGTTTAATTAGAAAAGGAATTACTTTTGTCTAATTATTGCTAATAAAATCATTGGACAGGTTTGTTAACTACCCATTAATTCTAGTCTCCTACATTTGTATTACTATATCAGTCAGAGATCAACTGTAACAAAACATATAAAATGAATTGCAATGCATTGGGTGCAAAATTATTTTCTTTTTGTATCAAATATACATATACAGCGATGGATAACTGTATGATAACTGATGGATAATAATAAAATAGATATTGATATGAAATTTTAAATGTGAACATATATTATATGGCATCTAAACTGAACATTTTGCGAGCTACAGACAAATGAAAATCGTATTTTTTTTAGTTTTTGATTAAAAAGTTTGTGTGAAGACCATAAAAGTTACGAATTTCATTTGTTTGTCTGTTTGTCCCAAAATATTCACTTTGGATACCCTTGTTGGATAGCATTTTGGAATATTAGTTCGTTAAAATCAGCTCCTCAAAGAGTATCGGAAAATGTGAAAGTATACAGGGTATACTATTAAAAAAAACCGTTTACGTCCGTTACCCCGTACGTTTTCTGGCACACTCTGTATATCTCAAGTTAACTTCAAATTAAGTATTTTTAATGCCAATTTTCAAGTTTAAAATTTTGTATCAATATATACATTTACTTCAGAGATATTTGCGTGAATTGTATTGTATTGGAAACCTGTAAAAATAAATTCAAAAATGGTGCTATGCAATTTTAGACTCATCAGTATCACCAAAATCCCTTTCAAAGAAAAGTTATGTGACGAGTTATATGAAAAGCAGTATTTGTTGATGTGGTAATAAAATATTTGGTAGGGATGATGCGTTCTTGTAACCATTGATTGATACATTTAATGGACTAACTACTACATGACAGGGCTGTACTTAGGTTCGGTTACCTCAGTATCATACGAACCTGTGTCAAAAAAGTGTAAGAAAACTGTCAAAAGAACTTACGAAAAATTCAGTGACAGATCCTTGTTGCGCTAACGTACTCAACAGGATAAATATGAAATAGTAGTGTTGTCGGCAAAATAATCGTCTACTTAATAATATCCATAACGGAAAGTATATATTAAACAGAAAGTGATTCAGTTTAGTGTAACTGCAATAGCCAAAGTATGCCAAAAAATTGTTTCTCTATCATTCGAATATCGGTGGTAGTGGAATCGTGAAAATAATGTTGATTTGTTGACATGGTTTGGCTGTGGCTGAATCTCTGGAACTCGAAGTTAGCATAAACTTTATCAAGTTGCGTAAAAAAAAAACACAGATAGTCCATGGATATATACACACAATACACAGAAAAGGTCCTCATGGATGGAATGTCTTCGATTGGGCCTTAATAGAAACATTTTTAGTTACAAATAATACAGTCAATATTATCATACACTTTTCGCACTTCTGCTACGCGATGTAATGAAACGTGAGATGTAAAATAAATTAGGTACTAGTTCTACATAGTATCGAGTGTTCAAATAAATCTTACTTCGTTGACTTTGGAAAAAAGTATGTCTTAGCCAAATGTTTTTCAATGTGATTGACATGTAAACAAATTTTTGATAGATTGAGCCATACGTAATTTGGTGTTACGGTTAAGTTTTATCTTTTTTTTAATTTTCTGTATATAATAAAATGGGTTATTGAAAAGACGAAATTATATATTAAATGCATTTTTTGTATATTAAAACAAATTTCAAAACAAAAAAAAAAAAAAACACTTCAAAACAAATATTTGATTACAGAGGTGGTTGACAATGCTTCTACCTTCGTACGTCTAAAAGTTTTCTTATTCTTTTCGACACATTTTTCGAAAAAAAAACCTGAAACATTTTCTAAGATATGATGAGCACCTAGGTGTGCCTTTTATTTCTTTTATTTAGTAGTGTTATCTCATTTATTTTTTCCAAAATTATATCTTGTCGAGTCGATTATGGTTATTTGTAGGAAGTACGAAAATTGTATTCTTTAAATAATAAACTTGAAGTAAACCGCATGAAGGGAGGAATTACACACCACATCCTTATATTCTGCGAACTGATATAACCACTCAGATGAAACCATGTTTCGATAGAGAAGGAAACTTTGTCCAGGTTGTTCGCAACAAGATTCGCAAACCAGTGAAAATGTTCGCAAACCAGTGAAAAAAATTGCCCTACGAGGGTAATCGACTTCTCGAAATTCCTGATAACAAGTTAAACGACAGGAAAATAAGTGTAAGACTTTTTTATAGTATGGTAGGTCAACACATACATAGGTTAGTTGATATACAAGAATTTTTGGAATCATCTTCTATAACCGCCGTTTATTTTCGTTCAGCTCCTTTGTTCGTTCTCTAGGACGGCTACTATTATGCGCAACAAATTAAGTATAATTAGTGCAAGTGTGTAGGTTAGAATTTAGTTTTAATCTTCTCCTGAAGATGCCAACTTAGTTGGCGAAACGCGTGTCGAGAAAAAGTATCGTAGTTCGGTGTTTCGTGGGAAAACGTCTGGTTTTTTGTTTCTACACTGAAGGTTCCAGTACCCACTCCAGGATTTATTGTGATTGTTTACCTAAAGAGCTGTGAACAGTGTGGCGAAGAAAACATTGAAACGTGGTGTAGTATATGTTGATAAGCACACAAGAAACTCGTTTTTGAAACTCCAAATAACAGTCTTCGAAAGAATATCTTAATTTTCCTTCAACTTTCCATCCATTTATGAAGTAGGACTTTACCACAAATATTCGTTATTGTGCAAACACCACGGAAAAGGAGTTTTACGTAGAATCTACAAAAACTGTGTTGATTTAGAACTTTAACCTTGACAGTTTGTAAGCTGTCAAATGCCAGATTTCAAAAACAATTTTAGTGTTGAACCTATTAAAGACATACGCACGGTTGAATTGTCAAAGCCTACTTTGAGATCAAGTTTTGTTGAATGTGTCATTTTTTACACCGTTGTTAGCAACTACAGCCAATCCGAAACTAGGATTATTTAAAAGGTAGAACCTGACTGGATAAGAATTATAATAAGCCAAATAAATAACACCAAATGATACATCATAGCCCTGAATATCTGTTACTACAAAATACTGGGTAACTCGACGTAGCGAATGCGACTAACCACATCATCAGATGCTCATCCAGATAGCCTTGAACACATCCCAGGATACGGTAAAGAATTTAAAACCGATGGAAAATTTTCAGGTTGCGTACTGTGTAATAAGCAATATGCTTTTAAAGATCTATGGGATCTAAAGACATATTCATTCGAAGAAACATTGCAAGAGACCAATGGCGGCTGATGGAATTTTAAATTCTTGTATTTGCGTAAGGAAGCATGGGACTTATACTGATGCGTTCTATGCACCGAAAATACGAGAATTTCAAATTTCACCAGCTGCCACTTATCAAGAAAATATACAGGGTGAAATGATAACTGACGTACAAAATACGTAGATGAATATAGTAAAATTGAGAAGGTAGATCCTAAAGATATCGCAGTTAAAAAAATAAGACTGGACGCTGTGTTAAATTGGAAATACCAGTTATCAAACATTACGTAATTTTAACACGAATAGGCAAAAAATATGTAAAGTCGCATAATTATTTAAAATACTTTCGAACGTTTTGGAGGTCAAAGAGAAACAGTGTTGTTGTCAAATTTTTGACAAGTGTCTGTCACAATTATAAAATAAATAATGGCTGTCACATAAGGAATATACGAATATTTATATTATACATTAACATTATTGGGAATTCTTTGGTGCAATGTATTTGAAAATTTAATAAAAAAAATAGTAGAAAGGTTGGGTATAATACGTCATATGTAGATAAAAATTTAAATATACCTTGTTATGATTAGAAATCGGATCTCAGGTTGTTATTTCTCAATTACGAGGGGCGGCCTCAAACGGGTTTCAAAAAAGTTGCCTTTAAATTACAGAAATAAATCGTTCTATAGACTGTCAGCGACCTTGCTGTAAGTCACGAAGTCGGTATACTGGGTGTCCCAGTTTTAAGGTTACAAGTCGTAATTACCCACCTTGTATATCTATTCACGAGTTAATGTTTAAAATAACGGTCGCTCGGTCTTACAAAACTCTACAAAATGACTGAAGATGTTTTGCTGTTTCTAGTTTACGAAATACAGTACGGTCGCGATAATCTGAATTGATTAATGTCATAGGGTGTTTGAATAAATTATCAACTGTTTGGATTACCAAGGATACAACTTTTTTATGAATAAATTAAACGTATATTTGAGTATGCAATACCAAGAGTTTATTAATAGAAAGAAATGTGTAATTCAAAATAAAATATAGAACTCATATTTAAACAAAAAGTTTTCTTCAACAATAATACGTAGGAACACATCAAAGACCGCAAAAATGTAAAATTTCAACGCACTCGCATTCTGTTCGGAATGCTTGTTAGGTCAAGCATATCAAGGTTTTAAAAACCGTCATATTCCGGATTACTGAGGGGTTTCGGACTGGCACAGGTTCAGATTATCACGACAGTATTGTAATTAGTAAAGTTGGCCGAAATGTATCGTGGGACATAGGCGTACACATGATAATATAATACATGTAGTACAAGAAAGTAACTAATATTAAATATGGTAACAAAAGCAATAAATTCACACTTTATAACCATATATGTATATAAAACATACTCTTAATTAGTTTGATGACGTAGCTTGGTTAACAGTACTACCACGAACTGAAGAAGATTCCTAAAAACTTTGTAGCATCACATAAGTTTTTATAGTTGTCTCCGGGAGTCTTGTTCGCTGTGGTGAAAATATATGCTTATATTTTGAGAATGACCATTCGACATCTACTGATGTAATACAGGCATAATAAAATACTCTTTGCATTCACTTAACGGATCACAAATTTGCCTTAATTTGGTAAAACCGGTGTTCTTCTTTAATACACTTTCGAACTTAGTTTTAATTGACTCATTTATTATAGGCGTCATCTATAGCTTGTAGCAGCGAATGTACTTCGTCCATTACACAGGTCTACAAAAAAAAAGTTCTGTCTTTGCAATCAGACCCATCATTTCCTATGTATTTTCATGCACTGAAACCAAATTTGCCAAAAAAAAATTTCTACCGCATCAATTTTTCTCTCCACCTCCATATAACCCCCATAAACTCTTATAGAGGAAATTTTTTGAAAAAATTTCATTAATTATCTGTTATGATTATGAATAAATTTCGACTTAATGACAGCTGTCAACAAGCTTTCAAATTTCGCTAAAAAGTAAAAAAAGTTGATATTAAATGCATATTCCTATGTTTTTTAGGTCGTTGAATACATACAAATCCGTAATGAAAAATGAATTTTGAATTAATGACAGCATTAGCAAGTTGTCAAAGTATGACTGTCTGTCTGCCTGTCTATTTGCTGTATGATACCTGAAGGGTATATATATGTAAATAGGAGTAAACTGGACATCGTTCACAACGGCACAGGTAAATTTTTTATGATGCAGGTTATCGGATGCTCATTACTATTTTGTTGTAAATGTTGTTATATTTGGAATGAGCTACTTAGATCTAGAAAAAATATTTTTAGTACCAGCTCCCTAATAAATTAAAAATTGTATTTTACACATATAATTTACTTGTCTCAAATATATTTCCTAATTTATTAAGGAGCTGGTACTCAAAATATTTTTCCGTGTTGACTATGAAGAATTGCATAAACTCGTACTCGAAATATATACCTAACAGTTATAAAAACCAACATAAGAAAAAGAACAAAATAGTTATAAATAAAAAGATCGAAGTAGCTCATTCACAAATATAACATCTACAACAAAATAGTAATGAGCATCCGACACCCTGCATCATAAAAAATTTACCTGTGCCGGAGTGAACGGTGTCCAGTTTACTCCTATTTACATACCATTCAGGTACCATACACCAAATAGACAGACAGACAGACTGATACTTTGACAGCTTGCTAAGGCTGTCATTAATTTAAAATTCATTTTTGACTTCGGATTTGTATTCAGCGACCTAAAAAACGTAGGAATATGCATTTAATATCAACTTTTTACTTTTCAGTGAAATTTGACAGGTCGTTGACAGCTGTCATTAAGTCGAAATGTATTCCTGACATCAGATTCGTGATCAGCGACCCAAAAAAACCAAAATAAAGGTCATTAAAGGTCATTATGTATTTAGTCATCAAAAAATAATTAAAGAATTTTTTTTTTCAGAAAATTTCCTCTAAGAGTTTATACGGGTTATATGGGGGTGGAGAGAAAAATTGATGCGGTAGAATATTTTTTTGCCAAATTTGGTTTCAGTGCATCAAAATACATAGGAAATGATGGGTCTGATTGCAAAGACAGAACTTTTTTTTTGTAGACCTGTGTTATTTCTAGTGACTCCGCTAACGACAACGCACTGTTCCGTAATTTTTGTATGGCGTCATAGAAACCTTTATAGCTAATATGAATAGTTTTTAAAGTTGTTTCAACAGACACACCTAGAAATTTGGTCTGGCTCTCCTTAATAGCTGGTTTCGGCAGGATTTAATTGTAAAATAACAGCTTTTTTATTGCTGGAAATGTTCGGCATAATAAAAAACTAAACTCGGCTGTGGTGGTTAGGGAATACCAGGATATTTGCTGTGAAACTCGCGAAGACGTTAGGGGATTTTAAGAACACTTTTTTTTGTACCCGCTATTAATGCGTCTATGTTAGGAAAACATTGTCTAATACTTTCTGCTACAAGATGTAAAACCTGAAAACAAACGGCCTACTAACATCATCGTGGGGGCATCATCGGTCATAAATATTACCACCTGACTTAGTCCTAGTTTAAATAATTTTGTTGCCAAATTAAATAACCGTTTCCCTACCATAAAAATTTACATATGAAGTGGAACACAATGAACAGCTACCATTTTTAGATGTATTAGTTATTAGAAATAGTGAATTAGTGATTAGAAAGAAACCGCGACTCTTAGATATATTCCCAACGATTCACACCACCCCTTTCAACATAAAATGGCAAGTTTTAATTTTCTAATTCACCGTTTGTTAAATTTCCCCCTCAATAAAGAGAGGTTTGAACATGAGAAACAATTAATTAAGGATATAGCTAAGAATAACGGTTACTCAGTCCATTTAATAGATAAGTTAATAAGGGAGTATACATGTAAGAGAACCCTGTACAATTCCACGACTTTTCGTAAAGATACTGACAATTCGAAATTTGCCTCGTTACCATATGAACCTAAATTCACCTCGCGGACTAGATAAATTTTTAAAAATATTAATATCAATTTGGTTTATAATTCTAAAAACAAACTACAGACGCTTTTGGGTAATCCCAAAGACAAAATCGACAATAACGAAAAGTCAGGAATATACGAAATAAGTTGTAAAGATTGTGATCAAAAGAATATTGGGCAAACAAAAATATATATTTTGACTAGATTTAAAGAACACATGGCTCATTTGAAATATGGCAGAACTGAAAAATCTTGTGTTGCCCAACACGCTTTTGACAACAACCATAGGATAGACATGAATAATTTAAAATTAATTAGAAATGTAACAAACAGTAGACAGTTGGATACTTTTGAAAGTTTAGAAATCATTAAGTGTAACAATAGTATGAATAAGGACAATGGTCCGATACCCACCAGTCCACTGTTTGCTCTGATAAACTAAGACAGTTACGGTACAGTGAACCGTGCCAATAAATTTAGTATAAATAGTGCAAGTGTGTAGGCTAGAATTTAGTTTTAATCTTCTCCTGAAGATGCCAACTTGGTTGGCGAAACGTGACAATTCATAATTGTTTGAGGGTCTCTAACGCCACCCTCGTAATTGTGTTGCCATTACACTCTATTGCCATTATTGTCTTTACTAGCTAGCAACAGTGGATGTGTGTATCTTCGAGGGCCGAGGCCGACCGAGTTTTTTACAACCGGCCGATGTCGGCCTTACACATACTGTATTATAATTAGACGTATTTTTGTATATTTTACTGTAATTGGTAGAAAAATTGATCCACTTGTCACATGGCCTTCACCTTGATCTTTCTGACTTGAACTGAAAAATAAAATTTCTTTATTAAAGAATTTTAGGAAGGCAAAATTTACGCTTCGCTACTCAACATAAATACTTATTAAAAGAAATTAAATCTAATATACCAGGTGTCCCTTCACGGTGGGCCTATAGGCATTATATTATGAATTACGGATATTAAAATTCTGAAAATTTACCGGCAAAGTAAAGTCGATACGTCCTATTTAACTAAAATATTTTGAAGGATCTTGAACTTCGGCTTATACACCAGAAGTAGATATGATTTTGTTATCTTAAATTGAACACTCTGTATATTAGTGTTTTTATGGATTCTGAGGGACATTTTAAAATCATTATGAATTTTAAAGTCATTTCCTAATTAATATTCTATTGTATGTAACTATGTATGTCCAATAGTTTTCAGAATATTTATAATTATTTTGAATCAAAGTTGTCATACTGATTCAAAATTAATGACGAAAAATTGATATAAGACAGTTGGGGGAAAGTTGTCAGAACACAGTCAAGTTCCTCAGAATTGTCAAAAATCGTATAATGTCGCACTTGGCAAATAATAATAATAGCCACTCCTTCGCGCACAGGTCCCTGAGAGGACCTAAGGGGTTACTCTTCGGAGTAATTATAGGGTGAGTATTATTATTATATTATTAATATTACTTCTAAAGCATTTTGTTGTTTTCAGACGACTCGGCTTTGCAATTTAGGTACTAAAATCGTATTTGTCTTCAAACTGTCATCTACTTCCGGTATAAGCGGAAATCCTATATTTCTCAAAATATGGAAACTGCAGCAGACCTTTAATATACAGGGTGTCCCATAAAACTTTTAAAGAGCTTGTTGTACAAATGATTTTAAAGGGGTTCTTACCTGTAATCTTTTTCGATTAGAGCCCTCTTTGCAAATATATTTGCACATACAAGGCGAGCTAAAAATACGTATACACATATATACAACATCAGCGTTCAATTTTCATTCTAGCTTAACAATAACAAAAAAATATATATAGTGAGGTGTTAAGTTGGGACACCCTGTACGTAGTCTTGTTCATGCATGTTGATGGTATGATGTCACATCATAATTCTGGGCACACACTGGATGTGGAAACGTGCGGATTATTCAGACCCCACGCGGGACACCAAGACAAGAATTCCCACACTCTTTTCTCTGTCATTTTTAGAACTATGAACAAAATTTTTAGGGCTAACTTATATTTTCTAAAATTTCAAAGTATGCTGTCAGAAATACAATTCAAACGAAAATGTAGCAGCTGTTCAATAACATTAATATTTTTATGACGGTATAACAGATTATATTATATATAGTCGAATATACAAAATAATATACTTGGGAAAATGACGTAATTTATAGTAAGCTGTTGATAGTTTATTCTTTGTTGTCAAAAAACACACACATTTTGCTGTCTTGGTTCCTGTATCGTTTATATCAGAGAACACACGACATTTTAATGGCTATTATTGTGTTTAAAATAATATTTTGTAAACCAGTATTGTTTGCGGAAGATACCTCAAATGTTTATTTAAGGTAGCTGTGAAAGAAAACATTTAAACACAATGTCAATCTTTTAACCTGCAATTTTACTTTATTGTTCTATTCTGATAAAACAAATATTTGTCTAATCAAAATAGAAAAATGGGCATACTATATTATTAATTTCATTAGGTATCTACAAATAATCATCATTTAGAAAAATACGTTAAATAAATAATTAATAGCCCTTAAAATGTGCGTTTCACTGATCCGAGCAACAAATCAACCAAGGGACCGATTTTAGTGTTTATTTTTGACAACAAAGAGCAACTATCCATAGCTTGCTATAAAATATATTATATTCTCGAGTATAATGTTTTATACATATTTAAAATATTTCAAAAACCTGTGGAAAAGGTACGACGTATGTAATATTGTTACAATCAGAAGATAAGCGGAATTCAACAAACAAAAAATACATGGTGTTCCATTAAAAAAATGTTAGATACACAGGTTAAACATGGAGGTTACATGTCTGTTCCCATTGTTTTTCTGACAGCATATTCTGAAATTTCAGGAAAAATGAGTTACCTAAAATTTTTTGTAGCTCTAAAAATGGTGGAGAAAAGGGAGGAAAAATTCTCAGACTGATATAATATTCACGTATCAACCTGCCAGTGCTGTCAGGTGGAAGCTTGTATTTACATTAGTAGGTTTGGATCCTTCGTACCTAAATTTAGTACCATAATCGAACCATTTCCATCAAAGAGACACCAATGGTATATCTGGTGATGACCAGGGCGAATCTTCGTTCTGTAGCAAGCATTCTCACTGGACATTGTCAGTTCAGAATACACCTCCACAATTTGAAGCTAAGTGAAACGACTCTTTGTAAACGCTGTCAGCAAGCAGGAAAGACCGTGCGACATGTACTATGCGACTGTTCTGTTGTCTCATCAACAGGAGAATCCATGCTTTGTGGAGGAGATTCTCTTACGTTAAGCTAAGCCATGTCCTAAATATGACTTAGATGAGTTGAGTTCTAAAGGGAGGAACCACAAGAGGCTAAATTGGGCCAAATTGCTGCGGTCCTCTGAAGGTTGTCCCTTCCCCTCTTCCAGAATCTAGAACGCACATTCGCCTATTCGCATACAGTGCTAGGTTTCTGTATCCAGTGTACGAATAGTGCAATTTGGATCGCACTAAGCATACATATGAAGACAAATACAAAAAGTAATCAGTGACATTATATTGTTAAATATAGGGTGATTGATCGACAGTAGAAATGACAGAGTTTTGAAAATTTTAACTTTAGTTAACAGGTGGACTTGATGTAAATATTTTCAAATGGCTGCACTTCCGGTTATACCGGAAGTCGGCATCGACGGCATTCGTGAAATTTCTCTATACCTATCTTTTACAGGTTTGAAGTTATTTCCGATTTTTTGAAATTTTGTTCATTGCCATAACCTTTGGAACTATCTGTAGTGGTAATTTTAGAACATTAAGTATCGGTATTATTAAAGCTACGCAGAAATGCTTTTAATATATTTCAATTATGTATAGGGTGTTTAAAATAGAACTACCATCTAGCCTAACTCCAAACCGCCCAAACTCAATTTTTTTAAATACCGTGCCCCATATTTTATTTTACATTTGATTGTAGAATTAAATTCTAAATCAATCTACGTTAGCATTCCCTATACCTATATCTAATAGTTATTTAGCATTTTTGATGATCTTATGAAAACGTTTTTCATGTTTTTTTTTATTTTCGATCGTTTTTATTAAATACCAATAGTGTCATTTTATCTTAACAAATGCAAAAAAGTGGGTGCATCACTTCTTGAAGGTGAGCATGCCCTAACAGAAGCCACTATCATAAAATAATATTGTTAATCATAATCACACCTTATACTTATATATTATATACACTGTGACTGGGTAAAGAAAAATTACCTACTAATATCTACGAAGTACATCTATGGGTATATGTAACGAAAAAACTTATAGTATAAAACATATAATTTTTAAATTATGTTTTAATGTTTAAATAGTAGATAATGTACTGTACTGTATCTAAACAGTTCACAGTCAATAGTATCATTGTTGTTTTGTTCCAAGCGTCTTAAGCGAATCATTAATCAATATTCATATTTGAATATTCTTGACTTTTCATGTTAGAAAGCACACTATACTACTCAATTGACTCGAATATGACACAAATTGTATTATTGCTTAATAAAACAGTAACAATAACATTAGCATAATTATTTATATGGCGTACTATTGAAAGGCCAAATGATTTATTAAAAGTCATGTGAATTAAAAAAACGTAAAATAACTATTAAATATTATTAAATATTAAAAATAGGGAATGATAATATAGATCGATGCAGAATTTAATTTGCAAAATTTGAGTTTGGATGGTTTGTAGTTGGGCTAAATAGTAGTTCTATTTTATAGACGCTGTACATAATTGAGAAATAATGAGACCATTGTTGCATAGCTTTAGGGTTCTAATAACCATAGTCGATACTTCTTGCTAATACCGATACTTGATTTTTTTAAATGACCACTACAAATGAGCACAATTTAAAAAAAAAACGGAAATAACAAATAACACAACACGGGTAAAATATAGGTATAGGGAAATATCATGAAAATCTACCTGAAATAACGCGTAGAGACTCGAAATATGCAATAAATAGGCACCATTCCATTTAAATAAGGAAATCGGGTATATCGGAAGTCGGTATAACGGTCGGTATAACGGAAGTGCAGCCCCCATGAACATATTTTCGTCAAGTCCGCCATAGGCCTGCTAGCCAAAGTACAAATTTTCATTTTTACAAGCCCTAATACTTTCAACGAATGGTTTCGATCAGTCACCCTGTATAATAAATAATGACTTCTATTAAATTGTGTAATAATTTACCATAACTTGAGTATTTTTTACTATACTAAACAACCAATTCAAAATAAAAGTAAAAAACTTTTTTTTAAGATATTTTCTTCTAAAATGATTTCTACCTATAGACGTAGTAGTAAATTTGAGAATTACAAATGAAATATAATATAATCTGTATAAAAAATCAGAAATTTTAAAAATATCTTCCCACGACAGATACCACATTTACTTATTTTATTATTAAATCCTTGGATATATGCAAATAAAAACAAATGTTTAACATATTCGTTCTATAAATTTAGCTATTCGGAAAATTTTATACTTCACTTTCAAGTTTTGCTTCTGGCATGGATATATAATTAATGTTCCTTATACAATCCCATGACCCCCTTTAGAGATGATTTGATGTTTATTAACATTAATATAACGCAACCAGTCAGTTAGAAGAACGCAGTATTTCGAAACGGTACGTAAAAATTTAAATTTTTCGAAAAAGTAATATTAGCACAATCATTATATAATACGATTGTTTTAAATCCGCTTGTTAATTTCTGAGGCATTCGCAGTTCAGTGCTGAATATGCATATGTAAATAATTTAAAAAATGAGAAAGTTAAACAATTAAGTGGTCATCAGAATCTAACGAGAATATTTCGTAACTGTAACGTTTATTTATTATTAGATTTAAAAACTCCGCGGAGTGATAAAAACTGCATATATCTGATTTTGACGCATTCCAAAAAGATCTTCTAGAATATTTTAAGTTAAACACACGGTGTCCAATTAATAATGGAATATCAAAACTGATGTTTTGGACAAAAACATTGCTTGAAACCTTGATTTAACCAAAATTACGTTAGCTCCAAAACTAATAGTAACCAAGATATAGGAGCGTCAAAGTAATATTTTAAATTAAGTAAATAACTTCTTTATACAAGGTGTTTCAGTGTTTTGTAGGAGAACTTTAAAAAATTAATACAAAAAGCTCATGTAAACATAAGGCTTAGTTCACATCTTCAAAGGCTTAGTTTTCGAGATTCAGGGTATTCAAATTTAATTTTAAAAAACAAATTTTTATAAAAATTGTGAACGTTTCTCAATGCACTGTATTGAAATTTGGCATACGGGGGTTTTTTCGTATGAGAAAACCTACTATGAACACTGTTTACTCTGCGGATTAAAATGGCCACATGATTAATGACATTAATAAATGCACATGTTAAAATCCGGTACAATTGGCCGTTTTTGAGATCTGAATTTTTATGGTTCGTTGCAAGTTAAATTTTCGTTGATTTGTTTTAAACTTTCGATCTTTAGCATCTACTAAATGGCTGCAACAATTTATGGTTGTAATAATTTAACAGACGCTAAAGTTAGCGTTTTTTAGAATGTACAGGGTGATTCTCAAAACAATTTAGAATTGTTATAAAAATCAATGTTTTGTTTCAACGAGCTAACTAAATAAATAAATTTAATACTATCAACGAAACAAAAAACTGCCACTAACAAAAAAAAAACAAACAAAAAAATGTACGAAATATGAACAATTTTGTTCAACGAATAATTCACATCGAAGAATAACATAATGTGAAATGTTATTTAAAAATGCTTTTATTTCATTACAAGTTCATACCTTCTTTAAACATGTGTCGCGTCCTACTGGCTCTTCACCATCAATCCATCTTTCTGGATAATGATATCTTCGCACACATTCACATGTTCTGTTTCTAAACATTCCAAGAAAGCCGCAGCATTCACCAGTGATGGCAAAAAGTAAGGTCCAAAAAGGCGATTGTTATAAATACCCAACTAGGCGTTGACATTGAATTCGTGTTGGAAATTTCTTGGTCGATTACAAGCGGCTTTTCATGCGCCCAAACATACTGATTATGAAAATTTACTACCCAACGTCGAGTGAGCTACGATTCATTCGTCCATAACACGTTATTTAAAAAGTAAATCTCCGTACTTTATACTTACGGGTATAATTCTAGCATAGGTTGCAAAGGTACGTCAATGATCTCAGGAAACTGAAATTTCTAGTAAGGTAACGAAAACTCTTTTAACATTTGTTGTCTGGTATCTATCCCACGTAAAATTGGTCAAACATTGTTATTATTTTGATCCCCGTGTACACTGCCTAACTGATCTGATCAATTAGTTGGCGATGAACTCTTACAAGTACAGAAGGTTACGGACGGCTGCTATTTGGAAATCTTCGACTCTATCCCTTCCTGTTGCTGATGAGTTTCCATTTTCAAACCCATAAATGAACTGAATATCCGCCAATTAGAAAACATAAAAACATAAAAACATCCGGTTAGAAAACATAAATGGCACAATAAAACAAAGATGCCAAAGAAAAAGAAATAAAATGAATAAAATACATTTTCTGTAAACGCAATTGCGGTTTAATACAATAAAATGAATGACATATGTATATTTTTCTTTTGTTTCCATGGCCACATTACACATATTCTGATTGCTTTAAAAACAATAAATAAAGATAAATTAGGCTGCATCAAAAGATAAAAACCCAAATATCTAATAATCGACAACCTTTAAGGGGTTTTAACATAAACAACATTAAGAAAAAAGTTATGATAATTGTAACCTGTAAAAAGTATAATATAGAAGCATCCTCTAGCGGCTACAGTAAAACAGTGTTCATAGTAGGTTTTCCCATTTCATAAAACTCCCGTATAGTAACTTTTAGTGCAGTATAACTGGACGTTGTCCACGAAATACCGAACTACTATACTTTTCTCGACGCGCGTTTCGCCCACCAAGTTGGCATCTTCAGGAGAAGATTAAAACTTTTTTAATCTTCTGAAGATAAAGTTTTAATCTTCTCCTGATTAGACAGACGTCCAAGATGCCAACTTGGTTGGCGAAACGCGTGTCGAGAAAAGTATAGTAGTTCGGTGTTTCGTGGAAAACGTCCAGTTTTTTGTTTCTACGCCGAAGGTTCCAGTACCCACTCCAGGTTTAATGCAATATGTTGAAAAATGTTTACGATATTCGATAAAAAAATCCGACCGAACAAATGCCTTCTTAAAATTAAATTTGAATATCCGATATCTTGAAAACTAAGCCTTTGAAGGCCTATGTTTACATAAGCTATTTTGTATTAATTTTTAAAGTCCTACCACGTGTTAAAGTCATGCTACAAAATACTGAAACACCCTGTATACAAGGTGAGTCAGATTAACGTCGAACCCGAGAGTATGTGATAGTACATAAAAATAGGTAGAGTTTTTTTATATAGAATTTTTCTTAAAACGTACTTCCTTTATACAATGTTGAATTTAAAAGAAAACATTTTCCTTTATATTTATTGAACGAATGGAAGTATTCGTACCAACTTTGGTACCAGGGGTAGATAATATATGGGTTATCACCTTCAGAAATTACAATAAATGTTGCGGGCCCCTGCACGAAATTAAGATAATTGGAATTTCTAGATAGAATCGTTAATGCTTAACAATAAATGTTTTTGAAAACTTTTTGTATCTGCCACTGTTTGATAGCAAATTCAATTTTGTTAATTCGTTTTAATTAATTAACGTTTCGTTTCAATTAACAATTTGAAACTAAATAAAAATACAAAATTGTCAAATGTTAAATTACCTGTGAAATATCACTCACGGGATATTTTCGTTGTTTTCTCGGCTGATGCGCCAGCCCTGCACTGTATTAATAATAGTAGGGTTCGGAAAAGTATGCCGCCACGCAGAGCCGGCACTATACAACTCTATAATAATTATAGTATAACCCGCATTTTTTAAGCGCATATTTCTTGCCCCTGTATACCCACGTTACTGACCGTGTGTAGAAATTGCACTGGACTCCTGTCCAGCAAATCCCGTGCGAGAACACTCCTGAGTACAAATTCTCTGTAACTAACGGGACTCCTGAATACAAATTCTCTGTAAGACAACGAGCAATTCCGATAGCGACCTGCCGCATTGAAAACGTTTTGTCGCGAGTGACTATCTCGTTCATGTACTGATTTTGTGTGGATTTTTTCCATAATCCAGTCGTTTCCATTTGTGAATAGACTGAAACAGATTATTGAAAATTACGACGATTTTAAAATAGACGGATATTATTATACGGATAAATATTTTATGTATTCGTTGCAATCGTCGGTATATATGTATTTCGCTGTAATAAGGTTAATGTTCTGATACGAAATTTAGGTGTTTCAGATGTTTCGCCCCCGATATTCATAGTTAGTAAACGTGTTTTGCAAACAATGGCTAAAATATAGAAATAGTAGTAATACGTGCTCTGTAGATGTAAAAAAAATAATGTATTGATGTTAGTGACAACAAACAGCTTTTAGTGAGAGAAAAACTGTGCGAAATTCGTGAAAATAATGTGGTTGGTGTCGTGACGTCCTCTGTTCACGTGAACTATTTTGAATTTGCACCTTTAACTTCAGTAGATGTAGAGCGATCATCTACAACCATATATACAGGTCAAACCGCTCACATTTAACGACAAGAAATGCAGAAAGACTATCTGGTCGTGGTAACGTATGCTCAAGTAATGAGGAATTACTTGAGAATTAACATTTTTACTCCTGTCTTTTTGATCTCTCATATGTCGTCTTCTGTCAATAACATGATGGATTACAAGTCCGGCTCTGTGTTACAGCACACGTTTCAAACCCTAATAATTAGTGTTTAGCCTTCAAAAAGATAGGTAACCATTACAATCAAGTGCTAATCTTAATATACGAAACCAGATAAACTCAAAAAACACAAACTTCGTTCACGGTTACACCAATATGGTCGTTTGAAATTAAGTGTGCTAATGTGACAATATACGAATTCCCTCTACCCTATTTTAAATTTCGGTATATGACGCGTAGTTTTTGGAATTCACTGTACGTAGGGTTTGAAAGCTAATATAATTCTATCGATGTTTATGAAGTCAGACGATTTCTTGAGGAATATCTCATGATTCTTAACACCGGTCTGTTCTTTGTTTGTTTGCTCGTTTGCCACCCATAGTCGATTAAAATACTTTTACAAGACGACATTGAAATCTCGCTGGCATATTTAAAAGATGTCGGCTAATATTTCTGCTAAATGATTAAGTCTGTGTTTACTGCGCCTTTATTCTGTTGCATGGCTTAATATGTATTTAGTGTTTATTCCAGATATAATATGTCACATGCCATTTGAGTGCTTTTGTATACGAGATGAATTCACATTGAAGTTGTGATATTGCGATTATGTAATCAAACAAAGTACCCATCATTTCATTGCAACCAGGCACATAAAGTACAACTTTCAAGTGTATTAATTAATTACATGTATTTTCTTTTACATGGCAGAAGTTCCACAAGTTCAATTCATAATAAACACACCTACATAAAAGTACTCGATATAAGCAGCTCTAGTAATAGCTAGAGCTGCTGCTATGTAATATGTGTATATTACATACACTTCCTACGTGATAATATAATAAAAAATATTATACAAATACATGTGTTTGTCAAACTATTAATCTGATATAAAATTGATATACCGAATGATTCAATTTTGCATTACAGATCTTGTATGGGGTCTCTCACGACATATATCAATATTTTTTTCAAATTCTCTTTTTCTCTTGTCGATCCTCGGAGAATTTGTTTCTATGTATTACTTAATAGAATAAAATAATAGAAACTTTCACTTTTAAACTAAAAAAAAAGATACAAAATCACATTCAGAAATTATTTTATGCAGTGATCGCTCCTGGAGTGGGTACTGGAACCTTCGGCGTCGAAACAAAAAAACTGGACGTTTTCCACGAAACACCGAACTACTATACGTTTCGCGACGCGCGTTTCGATCGCTGTTTGCCGTGGAAACTGTCATATAATTAATTTGAAGTAAATTATACAGCAACATCAACATATGATACATTAACGGTTGTTTGAGTACCGTTTCACATGATTAAAGAAACAGTTTTTATTAGAGCAATTTAATAACAGTATTAACCTAACGGGTGGTGGCTGGCGGAATTTGATATCCTCGTATGTTCATAAGGAAGCATGGGGCCCACACCTTATTTGGGGGGTTATTATTGGACTCAAATGGAAGGCTAGAGTACAAAAAAAACTTCAAACGAACTTTCCTGGAGTGGGTACTGGAACCTTCGGCGTAGAAACAAAAAACTGGACGTTTTACACGAAACATCGATTTTAAAACAGTTTTAATCTTTTCCTGAAGATACCAACTTGGTTGGCGAAACGCGTGTCGAGAAAAGTGTAGTAGTTCGGTGTTTCGTGGAAAACGTCCAGTTTTTTTTTCAGACGAACTGCCAAAAAAATTTTTTTCGCACTTTCTTAATAATTAAACATAATGCAGATATTAATGGCACAGTGACCAAATGTATAATAAAAATGTATAAAAAAAATCTTGATGCAGACTTTTTTGGAGGACATTGTATGTGATATTAAATGTGTGTTTATATCTAAATGATATCAATAAATTACAGTTATTAAATTATTTGTTATAATTACTTAATATTTCAACCTGATGAAAATATGTTTTAAACACTTAGTACTTATTTAATTTTTAATTATTGATGTTCAGTCAACCTTTCTTCTTGTCGCTATAATGGTGTGTGGTTATGGTTAATATGAAAACTAAAACCGCTGTTTTACGGAATAATTTCCACATATTTATGTTTTTTAAATAAATCTCGAAAAATCGTAGGGTGCTAGTTTAAAACTGTGGTAACTGAATTCCCCAACCTCAAAAACTTATGTCATATGAAATTATATTTCACTTTTCATTTTAAGATACGCCTAAGGTAACAATAGAAGGTCAATTATCAAACTCGTTTAAAGTCAACAGAGGTTTAAGACAAGGAGATCCTCTTTTCACGCTCCTTTTTAAATTAATTCTGAAAATAATAGCGCGGGAAAGTAAAATTCACGTTAATAATATCCTGTACTATTACTGAACCCAGCAGAAACATGGATGATTCAGTCATTATGACAAAGACTAAGGCGGGTATGGAATACTGCGTTTGAAAAGTTAGAAATGCCATAAAAAATATATGCACTAAACATAAACAGGCCAAAGAAAATAGTAAATCGCAAAATACACCATTACATATGAAATCCTCTGACAGGTCAGTTTTCTTTTCTATTTCACACTTTTTGATAAGGTAATAGACAAAGATTGCGCCAACCACAATTCTGATATGACATCATCATTTTTTTAATAGCAATCCTACATTTGTCTAACCAAATCTTATAGAATATAATTTTACAAATATGACAATGTATATTTATACCTTTGAATGAAATATACTATGAAATGAACTATACTATGAAATATACTATGAAATGAACTATACTATGAAATATACTATACTTATACCTTTGAATGAAATATAACTAGAAAATATTAACACTAATAACATAACACAGGACCACAAAAGTTTTTCCATTGCGTGGAAGTACAGACCCAGTGAATCGTATATTTTTGGGGTCGCTGAACACGAATCAGAATTCGGTTTTCCTCGTTTACCGCTAGTTTTTTTTTCTAACCTCGAAAAACACATTTTATATGGTAGCTTGATTACACAGACACACAAACATAAAGCCAGAGAAGACCATTCTCCTTCTACGGTTTTCAACGTGCTGAATCAAAATCTAAGGATGCATTTACGCCTATCAATTTTTCCCCTAGGAACAAAAAATCCCTATGAAAAACACTAAATCAGACACCATGTCATATACTTGACGAGCTGATGACTGTAATATTACGAGGATGCTCTAACAATAACCCTAAACCTCAGACATCTTCAATCCTACGACGCACATGCTCAAAATCCATAACCTCAAATATCTTTACTCAAAAAAAACTATATATGTGTTCTGCAACTGCTAGAACGCAGCAAATGATGAAGAAGGATGAACATGATCCAATCATGCCTCTCAACTTCATAGTCGTGGAATTCCAAAGCTTCGTAATCCCATAACCTCATAACCTCTAAACTCTTAACCTCAAAAACCTTATAAGTAGGTCCTGCGAAATCTGGGACACAACAACGCGATGAAAAGGCATGAATATGATCCAATAATGATTCTCAAACCCATCAACTCGAAATACCATGGCTCTGACATTCCATAACCTCAATATCAAACCCATTAATCTCAAAAACCCTATATGTAGGACCTATGAAGGTCCTAGGACCTTCTTCTAGGAGCTATTCATGAAAAGGCATGACTATGATCCAATCATACATATATTTCAACTCTATAGTCTCGAAACTCCTTAGCTTCAAAATTCCATTGCTGTGAAATTGCATAACCTCATTTCAAGATTTCTGGAAGCTCATGATTGAATCATATTCATACTTATTCATCATTTACTGCACTCTAACAGTTGCAGAACACAGATATAGGTTTTTTTGAGGTTAAGGTTTTTGAGTTTATAGGGTTTTGAGTAGGTGTGTCGTAGGGTTGAAGGTTTCTGAAGCTTAGAGTTGTTGTTAGATCATTTCAGTAACATTACAATCAGCTCGTCACGTACATGACATGGTTTCTGATTTAGTGTTTTTCATAGGAATTTTTGTGCCTAGGAGAAGAACTGATAGGCGTAAATGCCAGACCTCAGAATTTGATTCAGCGCGTTGAAAAACGTAGAAGGGTAATGGTCTTCTCTGGCTTTGTGTGTCTGTGTAATCAAGCTACCGTGTAAAATGTGTTTTTTGAGGTTAGAAAAACATAGAGGATACCGGGTCTGTACTTCCGCGCACTGGAAAAACTTTTGTGGTCTTGTGTAATTAATTCACAAAAATCAACAATAAAAAAAGTTTAAAGCTTAAGCTATTTTATTTACTGTTTATCTCCTAAGCATAGCAGTAAACAATCAACAGTTTATCTCCGTGTACTCTAACACGTGGAACAAATTCGGGTCGATTGCATGCACATAATACAGCATTTGGACTTTTAATTCCTCTAATTCTCTTTTTGTGTTTTGTTTTCAGATAAGTCGTATTCTTCACGTAAGTTTACGTATTCTTCATTTTCAATATTTCAGGGTTCTGGGTACAGTTCTGAACTGATTGAGGACAATTAGTTACCGGTTTCACGCGGCGGCGAGTCATTACATCATTATTTGGTTATAGGACCATTACATGCGATGTTTCAGCGAAAACACACGCGAATCAAGCCGACGACTGGGGAGGCGTGGCAATACGAGTATAAGATGCATTCAAATAAGATACACTGTCTGATGTAATATCTGTAATATTATACCTGTATTTTTCACTATACAGAGAAAGGCAAAAGAATAAAAATTTCATATTTGCATCATAGCTGATTTTTTGAAAAAGGTCGATGCAGGTCGATTTTATTTCATTCTTCTGCATTTATACCGGGTGAGACCGGTGACATGTAACAGCCTATAATTTCATTATTTATTAATATAAAATTTTGAGATTTATTGGAGTTGTGTAACTATTGATACCTAAAGATTTTTTCAGTCTAATAGATATTATTCACAACTTCCGGTTTAACAGGATCCACATCTTTCTGATTTTAAATAGAACCTGTAGGTATATTTTTTTAGCTCGTTTTATTCGCCTTTAAATTCCCTATTCAACTATTTTTTGACAGTTAAAATGCATTTAATTAAAAAAATACGCCCATGATAATCTAATCTAAATCTAAAATCTAGTCTAAAATTTGCTGAAGCTTAGTGGGCTGGGAAGTCAAAAAACAACTAGTAAGCCAGTTCATTCCAGCTACTCATAAATCGTTATTCTTTTTTGACTTTTTGAGAAAAGAAGTGAAAACAAAAACACAATATTTGTAAACAAAGATAGAAACACAAGTTTATTAAAAGGCAACAAAATCATTTTTGTAGCCCTCAAAATACCACAAGGATAAAACATGTATTTACTCGGTGATTATGAAAAAAAATATTTGGCAAATATTTTGCAAACCGTTTCCAAGATCTGCCCGGAGGTAGCCATTTTTGGGAAAAAAATTTCGCAAGTTTTCCCTAAGGATTTTTTATTAGGCCATTATAGCCTTCTACTTAGGTCTAGTAACCACCCCCTAAAATATGGTGTGGGTCCCATGTCTCCTTATGGAAATACGACCATGTCAAATTCCACCGACAGCCACCGAGAAGTCAATAAATTAATTAATTGAAAACGTTGATATTTTTCTCGAAATTTATTTAAAAAAAGGAGTATTCACTAGTCTGAAAGCTACGATTGAAAAAGCGTCTTATTTTCACGATTTTACATGTGAATACCTCAACCTCGGTCATACATATGTCAAAATGAGCGAAAAATGCGAAGAACGAGTTCTTCCTTTCCCATCATGCGGTTTTGAAATGAGAAATCACAAAATTACGTGTTACTGGAATTGAATACTTCGGCATATACTTAAACAAACACAAATACTAACATAAAAAACATTATACTTTTACTGAACTCGCGTGGTTAACCACCATATGTCACGAATTTAAAGAAACATTTTGCAAAATTTTTTGTTTACAATATTTGACTGATACCTTGAGAATTTTTTTTTTTAGTTTTGTCATTCTTGATTGAAAACTGTAAATATTTCGAAAACTGTTAGGAGTAGATATAGGATATTCTACACAAAATGTATTTACAATTATTCGTAGAATAGAAAAATGCAATAATACACAGGGTTCTCCATTTAAAATAAGCAAGTTGAACATCTTGCGGTATAAGCGGAAGTCTCAGATCTTTCAAAATATTTCATTTAAATAAAATATATCGACATTACTTTGTTGCCAAATTTTCAGAACTTTAATTTCTATAGATTTTGCGATATCGATCAATACGTAGGCTCACCGTGGTAGCACAACATAGTCTATCGAATCCGATCTGCATCAAGACAAAACTGTTAACGCCAACTCTTTGGAAATCAGGTATATCGTGTGATGAATCGGTGCATACAAATTTGCATTCTGAGTGGTCGAACTTTAAAATAAAATTGCCAAATCTTGATCTTAAAATTTGTAGAAAGGTAGTCTGAGATGACCCCGTCAAGATCGAATTGCGTGGTTTCGCGGATTTGTCGAGGCGAGCATCTTATGCGAGTTGCGTTAACACAGAACGCAACAGTGGCGGCGTGTATATTTATGTGCAAAAAAAGGCATCACCAAAAAAACACAAAACTTCTCAAACCAGAATTATGTAGGTGTGGTATTAACTAAATTTGTTAAAAACGTGCAAATCTCGACGGGAATTAGACTATTTATGTATGGACGGATTTTTTAATTACCTTGTCATGGGTTAAAGGAAGGTCATTACGTCAAGAGAACAAGGCAGGTCACCGATCAAAATTATAAAATGAAAGGATGGCGTTCTTGTAATTTATTTATTTCAGTATTCTCATTCGTCTCAGCGAATCCCAATGAATATTATAGGTATAAGAATTAATTTTGCTCAAAATATTTTGGACCTGTTTAAAAAATGACCATTATGTACGTACAGTCAGCAGCAAAAGTATTCACACACCCACTCTTTTAGGATTGCTTAAATTCTGATAATTTTTGTATTGATTTTTTTGCTTCTAACCGGATTATAGTTTGGGAAATTCTGTTTCTAATAAGTTGAAAGCGATGTGTCGATTGTCTGAAAATATATCGCTAAAAAGGTAAAATTGAGATGTTTTCAAAAAAATCGTGAATAACTACGAAAATATTAAATCCTTTTCAAAGTTATTGGACTCATATTAAAGTGAAATCTTTAGAGCATCTATCTGATTAACTGAGCCACTTTGGAAAAGTTTTGCTTAGACATGAAAAAAATTCTAAAGTTGAACCAAAAATATTAAAAAAAAAGCCCTGTAGGTCACACATACATTATAGAACTTGATTTGTGTTTTATTGAAATTTCATGAACATTGATTTTTTACGAACACTATTTTTGAATTTTTATGATGACGAAGACAGCCCTAAAACGAACAAACATGCAATTATTTTCATGTTACCGTGAAGTATACAGTGTTTACTTTTTATTGTTACCATAAAAATGAACAAAATCAGCAATAACATCAAAACAAAAAGAAACATTTTGTTCTGGCGTCCATTACCCGCCACATGAGGGTAATGAGATACTCTTCTACACAACGCGTTGACCCATTCTCCACAACTTCATCTGTATCATAGTGCTCTATTCTTTCCAGCGTCATTACATAAGGAGAAATTAACAGAATTATTATTTGCATCAGACGATGAGTGCGAAGAAAACTTATTTGTTGAAAACTGTCTCAAAACATTATTAATACGTTTGACATGGTATATTTTATAATTAAGGGTAAACAAACCAGTAAGGGGTAATGACAGCCAGGCGACTCCAATTACTCCACACGTCTAACCTAACTGAAACTCATTTTGTACAACTATGTAATAGCTTCTGTGTGAAACTTTTTAGCATGTAATAAGGACGATACTTCAAATTATTAGGTACTAAATGGAAACTGATATAAATAATAGTTTTTATATACTTACAACGAAATAAGTTCCACCTTCACGTTAGTACACAAATTTGTGAAACTCGAAATATGTGTTTTTAAAACTACCTTGCCGATCGAATTCTCACTGCGTATATGGCTTTGTCCTTTAAAATACAATCTCAATACTTAAAATACAAAATATCATCACAAAGAGAGATACTTAAATGGCTTTCATTACCCATTGGCTCTCATTACCCTCCTTTCTCCTACCTTCAACTTAGACGCAAAACTTTACAAGCTGTAAGTCCCATCAGACGCAAAAAACCAAAAAAACAATAGGAACTGTAGTACAGAAATTATCAATATCTAAGCAACCTTCAAAAAGTGGGTTTGTGAACATTTTTGATGCGGACTGTACATAGATTTTTAATTAACGTATAGTTATAGATTTTTTCTGTTAAAATCTAAAATGAACGAGGATTTTTTTGGAGGGGAGTGATTAGTCTGGGACCAAATTTCGTGCTTGTTGTATGGTCGGTGTCGAGCATCTGAACCCCCCTCTGAATCCGCCCTCGTTTACATATATATTAGTTGTGATTTCTACCTTTTGTTTTTTCAATCAGTAATTTACCTCTCGATTTGACCTGAGATTTAAAATCAGGGATCAGAAAATTCGCGATGCCGATTTGAAGCCGCGTTAAAATAAGTTTATTTTCAACAACCATTTTGGATTCGAATATTGAAACCACATTAATTAAAATCTGTGATATCGATATAGTCGTCGACCCTGAAGATGTACATATATTTAATTTGATAATGTTTGATTATGTGGAAATGGTAGAAAAATCGGATGCAACATTTTATCCAAATTGGGTACATTTACATTCAAACGATGGTTTATTTAGTTAAATAAGAAACGATTAATAACAATTTTTCAGAGGTTTTACATGACGTTTTTTGTAACCAAACAAGAAAAACACCAACAATTCAAACAATGATAACATACATAAATAATAAACGTTACAGTATATTATCACGTTTACTACCACGTGTCTCATGCCAGGCAGTTTCTTCTTGTAGACTACCGACTCGTGTGAGCCATAATGGTGTACTTATGGAATTCAGTGTAGTTTATAATTCGGGTATAAGACAACAGCACAATTTCGCAAAAAGTATTTCAATTTTTTTGTTTTTGATTCTTATGGTGGTAGTCAACGAGTTAAAGTACGTAAACGCGCTTTTTGTTTTTTTGTTAAAATATTGGAATACATGAAAATCAAATAGAGTTTTTAAATCCTGACTAAAATTTTATTATGTCACGTCTTAATAAAAATATTGTTACAAATTTCTCTTCAAATTACTCGCTTTTCTGTTCAAACACGTTTATTTAACAATCTACAACTCGTGGGTCTTAACCATGTAACATTCAAAACATAACTAACTCTATATGTAAATTATACCACTTAATGTAGATGTACATACTCTAAGTATGTAAACTATAACACTTAATAAATGTCAGCTGTCACAAACGTCACTTTTACAAATGTCACAATATAATATAAAAACATTTCTAACAATTTAAGTTCAATTTTCGATGTGAAATAGATATTGTATTTATATTTGAGGTTTAATTTTGATCTATGGTGGCTATAGAAAAAAATAATTCGTGTTTGTAAGTCTTGGTTCTTTGATGGAACAGGATAATTTGGGATAGCCTTTCTGTGTTAATTTTAAAACACTATTTCGAGCTTAAATCCATTTACGTAGTTATCAGAATAAATCCTTCTGGTCGGTACTATGTTATAGACCATACCATTTTTTGTTTATAATTATTCGTTTCGATTGCTTATTAGTAGAGTTCGGAAATCCCGGCTTACCTCATGTGAAACTGCATTTACCTATCCAGCGTTCTCGCATTAGATCGGCGTCCTGGGACATCGGGAAGGATTGGTCAGTGGAGTGGGTATGCAGGGGTAAGACATACACGCGTATATAATTTACAAGGCGCTTAAAAATACGTTTTATACTTTCATTATCATTAGAGTTATATAATGTCGAGCCCTGTGTTGTAGCACAGATTTCCGAACTTTACTTATAGTGCCAAATCGTTTCATGATATCTTTACGGTAGTCATTTTATTATTGTGATTGCCCCAGAGTTTAAAAATGTAAGCGATTGACACGAAACTACTAATAGGACTAGGTTCTACTCTGCTATACATTATCATTTGGGATAATATTTGGTTTCTTAAAAAAATACATTGAGATGAAACTAAAACAAAACTTACTATACTAAAACAAGGCGATATGGAAGAAAGGTTTGTACATTTATTGGCGCAAAGAAAATATTGAGCCGAAAATTAAGTTTAGTCAATTCCATATAACATTCAACTGTCTTTATATTATTCCCTGGCACACTTGACTCATATACCGGCTTTCAAATTCGATATTTTGCACAACTTTGAGATTGTATGGAAGAAAAAAACCTTATAATTTTTTTGTTCAAATTTCGCATATATGCGGGTTTTGTGATTAATTAAGATTTAACTACAATTAATGCTATGCATTCAGATTGTAAATAAAAAACCTCTATAGTGGTACTGATCTTCGGGGGTAAAAAAACCGTAGCAGGCCATGGGGTTGCATCTGCCAGGATATGGTCAAAAGAAGCAGTAAGTTTTCGATACCCTTCAAAAAAAAAAACTCTAGTCGATTATCTAAAACAAAGATTCTATCGATTTGTACATAAATAAAAGTAGACATCCTGTAGATTACTTCAAAATCTTTATCAGCGATTTGACGAACCTTTTTCCTTTTGTCTAAACAGGGGTAATGTAGATCATATACCACTGTAGGTATCTGTTTAAAATCTACCCGTTTGTTTTCCTGAAAGGTCAGTGTTGTCATCTCATTCGAAACCAAACACATATGGAGCCTATGTTTTCACATAATGTATTAACATTGCATTAGCAAATAAATAAATAGCGGTATGCAAACTTCAATTGCAGATCATTCCAGATCTAAGAAAATAATAATAGCTGGAATGAGAACCAATAGAATATGCACAAAATTGCAATTAAACGACTGGTTTATTTATACCGTTAGTTTACAAATTCCGTGTTTTCTGTTTTGTAATTTCTTTATTTTTTTTTATTCTGTAATTTCCTTCGTCATTTTTAGCGTTATTTGGGTTTTTGAAGTTTTTAGCTTACATGAGCTTGTCGACGTGCTGTAAAAAGAGATAATCAGTTAAAAAAAAGGTTAGGTCAATGAAGCTGTTTCGTAGCCTATCACATTCAATTTTTTGCAGCAAAGTTTGAAAAATAGATAATCGAGAGTTCTGAAAGATGTTGCAGTGTTTCGTTGCGGTCTAATCATTTCACCAAATATTTCACATTATCAACATTAGATTTTTTTCACACATCGAAATTTAATCGCGAAATGGGTCGTTTTTCTTGTGCAATAAAACGGCGAAAGTAGCCCAATGCTGTCGACTTCTTCGATTTTTAAAATTACTTCCACAAATTCACTTGTCACTAATTTTCACATTTATAATTTCACATATTACATCATTGTCTATTGCAATGTTTCACCTACGAGTTTCATTATTCTCACGCCTTTGTCTCTGTTATAAAAGCGGATGCTTTTAAGGTTTTTGATTGGAACATAAGGTTTTTAATCGAAAAATTAACGAAAAACATTTTATATGTTCGATCCAAAAAAATATTTGATGATTCATAATTAAAAATAAACACTAAATTGTGGAATATCTTTGAAATATCCACTGAAAAGTTTTGTCGCCTAAATTCAGACAAAGCATTTTCCTATACGGTGTCCACTTTTTGGAAAACACTGTATAAATTGTAAGTATATTACGCATACTACAGACACTACATTTCGTACGATTGTTAAATAATATTTAATAAACAGAAGTCTCCTCTAGATGCAAAGTTAAATTGCCTCATCAATCTTAATTTCTTACTTATCTCTTTAATCCTAGAAATATTGCATAATCCGAAGTGCTAAAACATACATGGTTTTGTCGCTGTTACGTAAAACGTTGCATGTTGCAGATATTCTTAGAATCTCTCCGTCTTGTTTCCTCTCATTCGAAAATCTTACATCTTTGTAGACACGGAACGTTTTAGAAATTGAAAGTGGTATGTAGCGTTGGTGGACTAAACTCGCCTGAGGCCTGAAGAGAACAGAATGAGAAAGACCGGTTCTGTAATATTATAATTAATCTAATGTATTAATGCCCCGCTAGCCTCTATTTCGCTAATACAAAGAACTTGTTCATGGGCGTCTATAGAAAGCGAAGTATAAATTTTTGAAGGAGAATATGACAATGATTATTGTTTATGTACATTATTGTTTAGGTACAGTATGATCAATTATTGAATGCCCTCTCTTTGTGATTCTGATACGTTTTAAATGATGTAAACATTATATAACTCATGGATACAAGAACATAAAATATCTTGAACTGTTTATTTAAATTACACCCACCAGAAAAAAAAATAAAACTGTAACTTTCATTTTTGACAAAGATACTATGACAATGATTACTCAGAAAGACAAAATTCGGCAGATTTTTTTATCAGAAATCATAGAATACTTTTTCGAGAGCTTTCGACGTACTGAATCCGAATTTGACATCATAGTTACTCTAGTGGCTCAGGTTTTCGAGGTATTCTAGTCTAAAATTGCAAAAATCACGTTTTTTAGATGTATTTGAGGTTATGTCACATCACTAGGTAAATATGTTTTACAAAATAATTCTGAAAGAGCTACCATTGCCCTTTAAAACCCATTTTGATTTATTCTGATATCTTTTTTTCTCCGAGAAATCGCATTTTGAAATAGTTATAAATAAATCCGCGGCGATAGCTCAGTGGGTAAAGCGCCAGGTGAGTAGATGGCGATTACTCCGAGAGCTATTATCCGCGCGGGTTCGAATCCCGCCTGTGGCAATTGTCACAGGGTTTGGTTGTGTGTCCTACGTCTGTCCCATGTGTATTCTCCCTCTACACAGTTGTAATGACTCTTAGAGGGAGAATGTCAATTTCTGTGGTGTGATTTATTTATATAAACAAATTGCATTTTTACGAAAAAAACATTCTTTGCTCTGTTTTTGAAAGATACCTACGAAATCTTGATTTTGAAAGATACCTAGACTGTCAGTATAAATTTAACATCTTGGGTGTAAAATGTTCGAGTTTACTTCATTTTCATACAAGCAATCTAGAAAAATCATAAGATTAAGGATTTAAAAAAACTCAACTTTTTTGAGAGTTTTTATCATTAATATGTTTCATTAATTTAATTATTTAATACATCATCTTGCGAAGAATGTGTCAAGATTTTGAAATTCTGACTAGTTTCAAATTTCGTTAACTCGAAGTCTCCAACAACTAATTCTAAGCTAGGGTTCTGTAAGTATGGGGTTGTGGATTTGGTAATTGTGAATTGTGGTTTGCGGTTTGTCATTTTGAGTAATGAGAGCTAAAATATTGTGGGTGTGTAAAGGTTTGGATGTTGCAGGTCTGAACTTTGTGAGTTTAGAGTTTGAATATTTCGCGTTTGTCGGTTTAAGTGTTTTGGTTTTTGGGTTCTTAGGTTTGGAGTTTGTAAGTTTGACGTTTGTGGGTTTGGAGTTTGCGGGTTTGGTTCATATATTTCGTATCTGGATTGATACACAAAACATCTTGATGAACAAAGGGCTATTTGGTGCCATTCTGAACGTTAAAAAATTTCAATGAAAAATACATATTATTAATATATTAGTCTACTATTTTGCATCCGCCATATTGAATTACAAAACAATAACATCAAATTCGTAAACAATGATCTCCAAAACCCCTATATCTAAATTTTCAGAAAGATTGAACGAAAAACAGAGCAAAGTATGATTTTTTCGTTAAAAAACGCGTTTTGTGCAATGTATTTATTGGTAACTATTTCAAAATTCGATTTCTCGAAGAAGAAAAAAGATATCAGGATAAATCAAAATGGATTTTGAAGGGCAAGGGTAGCTTTTTAGAATCCGCAAATGTTGTAAAAAAATAATTACCTAGTGATGTGACATAACCTCAAATATACCGAAAAACGTGATTTTTGCACTTTGCGCTTTTAGGTTAGACTATTTCGAAAACCAGAGTCACCAGAGCAATTATGTGTTCAGATTCGAATTCAACACGTCGAAAAACATCGGAAAAATATATTCTGGTTTCTGTCAAAATTTTTTGGCTGCCTGTGTTATTGTTTATATACTAGGTGTAGAAATGAAGGGATATAAAACAATCACAAATTTTTAGGTGATTTTCAATGAGCTGTAACTTGATGAAAAATGGTCGTAGGGATAAGAAAAAAAAGGAAATTGAAGCTCCAAGTTTCTAGTTTTTGGATCTCCAGTTTGAAACTTTTTTAACATCAGCAGTTTTTGAGTAATCAAAAGAAAACCGTCGAAAAAAAGAACCGAAATTTTTGCTTGTTTTTTAAACAATATTTTTTCGATAGTTTTCTTATGATTACTCAAAAACTGCTGATGCTAAAAAAATTTTAAACTCAAAATCCAAGAACTAGAAACTTGAAGCCTTAATTTCCTTTTTTCCCCTACGACCATTTTTGCCCTCTCTGAAAATCACCTAAAAATTTGGGATTTTTTTTATATCCTTTAATTTTTGCGCCTAGTGTATACATCATTTTTTAGGTACAGTATGATCAAATGCCCTTTCATTGTAATTCTTATATTACAATGACATAAAATATAAAATATCTTGACACAAGAACATAAAATATCTTGAAACTGTTTACTTAAATTACACCCAGTAGAAAAAATAAAATTGTAACTTTTATCTGACACAGAAACTAATATAAAACAAATCACCTCTTGTCCTCATGTCCCAAAGAGTTCACTGGGAGTGGTGTATTATGAATCATCAATATGGTTAAAATTATTCATTTTGAATGTCCATCATCAGAAGTCTATTATCTTCATTAACTTTTCTTAAATTGGCAGATGTTTTGCTTCAACTAATATCAATGGTATGTCAACTAATGATAGGTGTAAATAGAGGATACTGTGTTAAAGTAAATCGACTATTATCGACATCATTGCCAAGAAGTAAATGGATGGCAATATTAATATGAAAAACATCAATGACTAATTCATCAACTGTTCGTCCTTTCCTTTACTGTTGAGGTTATTTTTTAATTTGTCTAATTTAAGAAATAAAAATTACAGTTAATTGCTATTAGTTAATATGCATTTAAGTTTGTTACCATAATGCATACATGCGTTCTTACGCCGTGCCAAAAAATAAAATTGAAGCCTACTGCCCAAAAAAAAGTTATGATGGTTTTTCCAGATCCTAACATATGTCAATTGTTTTTTTAAAAACATCAAATATCTCCCAAATGGCTGGGTTTTCGGTTTAGTGTTTGGCATATGTTTTCGACTAAAAATTGTGTGCTCTTTCCAAATTTGTAAAAGTATATAGGGTATTCCAATTAAAATAAGGAAGTTAGTCGATGCCCAGAAGTATATTAATATACTGTAGATTCGGCAATATTTGAAAAAGGTGATGGCAAAAAAAGCATGTTTACCTCCTTTTATGTCACCTTTTTTAAAGGGTGTTTGCGCCTCACGTATTATGTGTTAGGATTTTTTATGAAACAACGATTCAATAGACCCAAAACTCACTCTATATACATACAAATTAAAAAATATGTCGGTGACGTCATAACTCGAAAAGTATTCGGGATAAAATTTTGAAAGTATATGCAAAAGATGCAGAAGAAAAACGTAATCGATCTATCTTGGAGTTTTTCCAAAATAATTAGGCAATAACGAAATTAAGAACTTTATTCCAAACTTTTTTCTCTCACTGTATACTAGATATAGTTCCAAAATATCTTAACATCCCAATATAATTTCCACTTCCAGATAATGGAGTGGAAGTATAGTATTCATTAAAAAAAATGCCTAAAATGATAAAACTAGATAGGCCTAAAATGTTCTGAAACGTCGAGATTTTAAGTTTAAGCGAAACAAAATTTTCTGTCTGTCGGTCTGTCTGTCTCGACCTGATTTGATTTTGAATTTAATCGGTTAAGAAGTTGAGTTTTCACTTTTTCTTTGACTATTGGTAACTTTCAAACTAAGACATGTACTTCAAATGTAAGATATACATATGTGGAATAAATAAGGGGGCAAAGGCATACATTTTAATATGAACTAAGGAAGATATTCATGTGATGTATCGTTTTATACGTTTTTGAAATAGAACAATTCAAATATCTCATTAAAAGGCGCTGGTTACTTCATCATTCTCAAGTCAAAAAGGTAGTTTACTTCACACCAAGAAGTTCAGGGAAGATGAATGTATAGAAAGTGACTTGGTTCAACGGGACGAGGACAAGTAGTTAGGGAAGGAAGAAAAAATAAATTGAGGTCAAGGAGGTCAATGGGGACCAGTTTATCAACGAGAATAAAGGAGGGTGACGGGTTTAAGAGGACAATTAGGACAAAAGGGGTGAAAGTGCAAGGAGGATGAAGTATTGAATGACAAGAAGGTGACTTAGTGCTACAGGAGACCAATGAGGACAAGTATTTCGTGGATAAACGAGGGAAAGGAGGGTAATGGGGTTAAAGAGGACAACAAAGAGAATTAAGGTAAGGAGGATGAGGAGGACAAGTAATTAAAATGACAAAGAAGGACAGAACGAGGACAAAAGGAGGACGAAGGTAAGACAAAAAGGGGGACAAAAGGAGATTAGAGAGGCCAAGGACAGTAAAAGAAGACCAAGAACGAAGAATGTTCTTTTTCAAAGAAAGCATATTATTTAAAAATAATATCTAAAGTATAAGTATTAAATTATTTAACCCAAACATTAAAAAAACTAATTTGTCAAACTTTTCAAGTAGAAGACAAACAGTATAAAACGCAACAATGTTAATTTACGTTAGGATACCACTGCGATTTTTTTTTAATTGTACTCTTTATTACTTCCACATCCATGTGTTATATCCTAATAACAGAATATCACAGTTTTAAGAATATAACCTAATATTATTAGCGAGTTATTCTAGTTCAATGTAGTATATTCAATGTGCTGTATACTTAAACAGTGAGTACCTACCTACTTTCGGTATGAATAAAATTTAGCATCAGTAAGAAAACGTGATTTCATAAACGGTGGCTGAATTTATGCCTATTGCTCGTGCAATGAAATATTATAAAGTTCGGAGAGATTCTCGGGATGTTGACTATCTGGTTTTATATAGATTTAAGAAAATTAGGTTGTTTAATATGTGGTTTTCCTTCTTCCATATCTGTACTTCATTCATTTCTTATTTCAAATTCATCTACTAGTCTACCTTTTATTTCAGAATCATTCGCTTTTTTCCTTTTAATATGGGGTATGTTTGATTTTTCCAAATCCATTTCAATATCACACACAAATTTTAATATTTTCTCAAACGTTTCCCCGTTGGATCAAAAATTAAATATGACCAAGAGGTCATATTTAAT
Organism: Aromia moschata; assembly: GCA_029963805.1. NCBI lineage: Eukaryota > Metazoa > Arthropoda > Insecta > Coleoptera > Cerambycidae > Aromia > Aromia moschata. The sequence goes on along the minus strand of JAPWTK010000244.1, from coordinate 243,762 downwards.
TTTCAACCATGGATACTGAAGCTGATTTAACTATCCATGGTTGTTAAGCATATTAAAATTCTTTAAGGATACAAAGCGACACGCCACACTCTTAATTAATCTTGTAGAATCTAAAGTCGCAATAATAGTATAGGTAGAATATGTAGAAGTCGCTACCTTGAAAATTAAATCAATTTATTTTTTTACTTATTTAAAAGTAAATTTTATCAAAAACAAGTTTTCAATACTTTTAAAGCGATATTTAAGTTTAAAATTGATTAATGAAAGTATAGCGAGGCGCCACGTGACAGCATTTTCGACGCTATGCTGTGTTTGGATCTTATTCCATGCCCCCTTCTTTTGAACATGGACAATAGATTGAGGATGCAGGAGGAGGAAGGGTTTATATATAGCCCAGGTTTGGCAGACTGAACGTAAGCAGCCTTTTTTAAATAGATCCTTCTAAAAGTTTTAAACTCGTTTTTCTCGAAACTAATGTTTTTTTGACCTGGTTGACATGATTTAAGAAAAACTACTCAACCGATTGCTCTGATTTTTTAATATGCGATTTTTCACATTTATAGCTCTAGCCCGGACCAAAATCAAAAGGATAGGTAACGAATTTTCCGATTTTCAGTCGATTTTCCGATGTCAAAAATGTTACTTTTTGAAAAAACGGCCGCCGTTTTGTTATTTTACGGTGAAAGCAGTACCTTTTGGTCTGGGCTATTTGGTCCGGGAGGTACTTTAACACTTACTAATTTGCCTTTTTTTTGTTTTTTTTTTCCAGATATTCCAGAAGGCCGAAATTATGTCAACCGTAATTATTTTATGTTTAATTGAAAAAATTCGTGTGACCAAAAAACCAATGTAAAAATCCAAAAAAAGTGTTTGTCCTCATAAACTGTGAATAAATATACCTGCAACATTTCAAAACGATGTCTTGATTCCTTCTCTAAAAGAATGTTTAATTTTTTTTTTTCATTGTCAAGGTAAAAAAGACCCCTGGAAAAACCGAGGCAGGAGCTCCATTTTCATACCAAAAGTTTAATAACATCAAAAACAAGTACCTACAAGCTAATTTTTTAGCATCTACCCCTTTCTTGTTGAGCATCTGCTAAGAGCGTGTAGATACTGTTTTTATTAATACCACCCAATATTCTAACAACTGCACATGCATGATGTGAGAATACTGACCCATCATTATACATTTATAAAACTAACGTGACGGTGTAATTAAATTACAAATACCGTAACCAGTATGTAAAGGAATACATTTTCTACAATGCATAAATGCATCTTTTATTTATATAGGTTATTCCTGTCGATTACACGGAATATACAAGTATATACATAACTGTACTTACTTGCTACAAAACATTACATAATTCTTTAGTCACTTTACAACATATACAGTTTACCTGCCATTTTATTTAAACTTAGATCATGGCGCGTACTTTCCCAATACTTACAATTAGGGAATACAAAATATATGAAGACGTCATTAGATATCCCTTTTAATGAACGAAAGCGCTGTATGGCCCGCCTATAAGTTCAAGTTAGATTTTCATTTTAAGATGAAAAATGTACTGTTGTTAAACGTTTAATAACAAACCACTAATCATAAGTTAGGTGGATATTCACTTTAGCATGAAAAACTACTTGTTAAAAACAAGTAGTTTTTACCCATTAACTGCGGAGAACAAACATCTTTGTTTTTTTTTTCGACTTGGCCGGAAAAAAAACAGCCGGAAATTCACAAATATTTGTCCTGTTTGTTTAAAGATAAACGTTCTATTAACGCCCGATAATGTTTAAAATGTCATCAGCATGTGTTTTCTTATATTTTTGGGGATGCCGACCATGATCCCGGGGTTTATTGAGTTCTATTTTGCATCCTCGTGGATGCAACTGGATGGATTAGACCAGGCCTCTCCAACACGAGCACTCGGTGGCTGCGCGCACCGGTGCCGCACCTCACAGCACCGGTGCCTGTCCACTGCATTCTCACTCGTCCGCAGCACAGCCGCCTTTGCGCGACAGAAACAAACAACATCATATTCGTGCATTTAATTCCCAGCGCGTGACCGGCGCTTGGTCGGAGCGGCAATAGCACCGGAGTTGAAGAGGCCTGGATTAGACTAAAGCTCTAAGGAAATTACCATTTTTCAGTTTTTTTTTTTTTAAATATTTATCCTCATACACTCAAGTTATGTGCCGCTTTTAATTAGTGTTATTTTGACAAGCTGTATTATTTCCTAGGTATTTTGACACGCTCAACATTATGGTGGTATCAAAATTTGGGTCGTGCTCCTAAAGGCCGATATGGGGGGAAATATCCCCAAAAATGACTCAGTTTATGGCATTAAGAAAAACCTCTTTTTTTCTGTTCGAACTCTCAAGATCCAAATACGTCCGAAATAATGTCTGACTAAAATACTGGAAAACTGTAGATTGAGAATTTATGAGGTATGTAATTCAACGACAAAATTTAGACGTTATGATAATTTAGCGTGTGTAATATAAATTCAGATAACACCGTGCTGACGAGTGGGTCAAAATATATTGGATATTGATGTGTTTGGTAGCCAAGTGTCATAAATTGAACCATTTTTGGGACCAATTTTTCCCAAAATTGGCATTTCGGAGGGATCTAGGCCAAATTCTGATAACGCCATGATGTTCAGGGTGAGGGTGAGACAAATGATAAGTCTAGTGAGTTGTCAAAGTCAAAGAAACATTTCAAGAAATTACCGTGGCAGTCAAGGGGTTAAACATTTAACGTTTTAGCAGAGTAATGTAATCATAATTAATCTGGTTGCTATTCCTGGCCTAAAAATGTTTTGTGATATTTTATGTTTCGTCAGTCTTATATAACGTTACAGGTTGGGTCATAACTAATGGTACATAGTGAAACAACAGATTCCTTAGGTCAAAATAATTTTGTTAAATTTACCTTGGTCAAATTGTTGATGATAACCAAGATACAGGCTGTCAAAGTTTTAAGTTAGCTTTCAATAGAGATGAATAATATAAATAATTTACTCAAAACTTTATGACCTCACTGTACAATTTTCAGAAGCCTTTATGTATTATTTGTTTACTGACATGCGCATTAGTTACTCCACCCTACACTAGTATACCATATATGACTGCACCAATGATATAATATTTTTAAGATACTTATGTATGTAATATCGAACAGGTTTTTAGGCAATTTAAATTTATTCGCTAGACTGGGCTTGTCTACAACATAATTTCATCTAAGATGACTATCAACAATTATTCCTAAATGTAATATTTAATTTTGTATTTAATTTTACTAGCGATAGTTTGGTTCCCCAATGGTACATCAAAAACGTTACTTATAATCCGAGATCTTTGTCAATATAGTTACTGAATGGCACAAAATATGTTTTATTTTGTTTTATTCAACAAAATTTGTTGAATTTATCTTTTTTTAATAATTTTGAATTTTTAAATTTAAATTTTAGAAAAAAAATAATTCCTGATTCAAGGATTTTTTTCTCCAGAATTCCATTCTGGCACTGGCATATCAATTCCCTTTCATTGCAATTTTAAACATATTTCTTAATGTACATATACATACAGGTATGTACACTAGGCGCAGAAATTAAGGGATATAAGAAATCCAAATTTTTAGATTTTCAAAATGGTATAATTTGGGAAAAAGAAAAAAAGGAAACTGAAGCACCAAGTTTCTAGTTCCTGGATCTTGAGTTGATTTTTTTTTCGTTAGCAGTTTCTGAGTAATCATAAAAAAAAACATAAAAAATCCTGGTTTTTGGTTATCTTTTAAAATTGTTCCAATAATTTCATCATAAAGCTCTTAGATAATTTAATTCTCTTTGATTTGACCTCTTTAAACGTGCTATCGCCATTCAAAGTAAAAAAGTCATTTTTGAAATATTAAAAAAAAGTTGAAAGTTGCAGTCAATCTCCTGTCTATCCAATATTTGCAAAATTTTTGCGAAAATTTATGCAAATATTTCTAATTATGCAGCTTTTTGCCTCTTTTTCAATCAACAATTCGCTTCGAAAAAATTTTTTTGTCAATCACTACAACTTGTAAAGGATAGTTTTCAAAACCATACTTGAATTTTCTGTACGTTTATTATTTCCCAAGTAATTGAATACCAAAGTTAAAAATTACTTTTTTTGCTTTGAACGGCGATAACTCAGCGAAAAATCATCTACAGGGCTCGAAAATAAGTCAAATTAAAGAGAATTGTAAATAAGTAAAATATCTAAAAGAGCATTACGATGAAATTATATAAAAAAAGCAAAAATTTTGAAAAAAAATCGTTTTCGATGGTTTTCTTATGATTACTCAAAAACTGCTGACGCAAAAATATTTAAACTCAAGATCCAAAAATTAGAAACTTGGAGCTTCGATTTTTTCTTTTTTCTACGACAATTTCTCCCCAAGTTACAGCTGTTTGGAAATTATTTTGAAATTTGTGATTTTTTTATATTCCTTAATTTCTGCGCCTAATATAGATAATAAATATATTGACTGAAAGGGGACATAAAGCAGTTCCAGTATTTTATACCGCACAGTTTTTTCATAACTTACAATTCCGCTAATCGATGCTAGAAATAAATTGGAGTGCTACTCCTCTAAATACAATATTTTCCAAGGTCTGTAATAATTTTTGATGCTACACAATGTCGAACGCTTTCGCCAAGTCAACAAATCCGCATAACGAAGGCTCACTTTCATCCAAGGATTTATATAATGTACATACACATGTACACGCAGCCTTGAGTACATTCGCTACCGCATCTTCTGTTGACATTGCGATTTTAAAACCTAATGGTTTTTCTCATAAAATATTGTATTTATTGAAAAAGCGTATTTACATGTTTTTTCTACATAAAAAAATGTCGAACTACTTATTACAGAAATGGGTCCATCATTTTGCATAACTGTTTTGTCACCCGATTTATATTTAGATTTTATTAAAGCGTTTTAATTCCATCTGGAAAAATATTCGTTCTAATGGAGTTGTTAAATATAAAAATATTACTTCACTGACATGACCTAACATTTTCTGACCTAATATTAACCAACATTGGAGAGTTTCAATTATTAAGAGATGAAACAAGTTGTTTTGCTTTTATTTCATTCATATTAGCTATTTATAATGAGTTTGTCAGGTGAGTCTGACAAGTTGTTTTGTAATAAGGTATTTTATTTGCCAATTTCATATCTACATTACTATGCAAAGTGTTACTAAATGTTATATACTCTAAAGTGGGGTTGCTTTAGCAGGTTTTGAGATAGATTGGTCGGAAAAAATGGTCCTGTGGGAAAAGCTGTCGTGTACTTCAGGTATAAAGCTAAAAAGACAACCGAGAAAAAAAACCATTTTTTTATCCTGCTGCAGTACTTCAGAGTTACTTTGGTAGTTAGGGAAAATGTATTTATAATTAATTTAATCCATAATGTAACGTTACTTTTGCAGTATCGCCCTCTAGTGAGTTTTAATGAAACTAGATCTATTTTGGAGGTCCGACAAAATCAGCAACTGCCAAATGTCTTTTCCAAAGCAGTTTTTAACGCTAAAAACGTTAAGCTCATAAGGAACGAGAAAGATTCCTCGTCCGTTGTCATCAAACGCCACAGTGTCCGGATTTTTATCCAATTAGATCTCATCAGTGTGACATATTTGACGGCGAATGGCGAATAACGAGCATGATGTATTATGATCAGGCGAGCATAATATCGCCTATAAAGTCATATTGTGGGGGTCCGACAAAGTCAGCAACTGCCAAACCTAAACGTCTTTCCCAAATCACTCTCAAATGGTAAAACTGTTATGATCATATGAAACGAGAAATATTCGTTCCTCATCATCCGCCACCGAAAGACACAATCCGGATTTCGATTTGTGAAGTGGTGAAGGAAAGATCCAAATTATACATTAGTTCCTCATATTCGCCGTCAAATATGTCGCACTGATGAGATATAATAAGATCGAAAACTCGATCTGTGGCTTTTGGCGGGTGACGAAAAATGTATCTTTCTCGCCTCATTTAATTCATGCCGATAGCCTTCTTTGGCACTTTAATAAAGTATGACATTTTAACGTATCTAAAAAACGAGGAAGAGAGAAAAAAGATTTAAAAACAACACAAAAATAGTAAATGCTTTTTATTGGAAATATAAAAATAATGTGGATAAGTATAACATAATAAATAATATAAGGATAATAAATTCAAAATAAAAACATAAACTTGAGTGTTTTTCTAGGTAACGCCAAAAACGCCAAAGTATCAAACCAAAATTGTAGTATTTTAAGGATAATACGAAACAAAAACCACTGCCTAAGGAATCACTACTTCCATATCGAATTTTTTCATATTTAACCAGATTCAATCTGTAATATATTCGTTTTTAAAAGTAACTTTGATTGTATACGGACTTTATGAACTTTATGACTTTAGTATTCTTGATGATATACGACCTTTATGACCTGATAAATCTCTGTGTCAGTCCCATTTTTATGACCTGTAAACGTTTAAGACCTCTATGACTCATCTACTATAGCCATATAATGAGAGTCATCACATCTTATGACTCATCACGTATATGACCTATACGAACTTTGTGACCAATATGGCATTTACGACCATATACCTTTAGTATGACCTTTATGACTATTCGTCATAACCAGTATGTCCTTTATGATCTTTATAATCATTATGACCTGTATGATCTTAATAACCTTTGCGACCGCTACGAGCGATATGACTTTTATGAATAATATCACCAACATGATCTTTATGACCAGTATGACCTGTATACCCTATATAACCTAATGTAGTTTTTGTAATAATGTTATATAGGTTATAATATAACCCATATAACCTAATGTTGTATAGGTATGATTGTTGTACCGGAAATGGACATAGTACAGTAGGTGTGCACCCTCAAGAAGGATTTCCGAGTCACCCTACGCGTAGAGATCCGCTTACACCCCTGAGAGCGGCAAATATGTAGGGGTGTGTTAGTTTTATTTTTGACGAGCACCCGGCCATCCGCAGTGGGTTCAGTCATCTTCGATAGCCTTCAAGTGATGCCAGGCCATGAATAAGAGATCAAACGATATCCGACACTGCCTCCAACAAAGGTGGAACAAGAGGGGATGGGCGTGGTCTTAATGTGTATTAGGATAGAGGGTCTTTACCTCCAGGCATCCTTCTCAGCCCATCCAGTAAATCTTTGGATTGCCTTCAAAATTTTGTGAATTCATATTTCGACATAGGGTTTGTTTTTGGTGGTGAACCCTTTAAGCTGCAGGGTAGCGACTTCGATGCAAGAAAACCAACCCTATATAGGCTACCAAAATTTACAAACCGCAAGTCTCGATCTCGGATAAAAGGCAAATGGCGGACATCTAAATAGTGTTACACTAATTTTGACAAGCAGTTTATTTACAATTTTCTTTCGTAACACTTTAGGGACCTTTAAAAATTGCGAATATTTCATAAATGATAATTTATTTTCAAGGCGTTTCTAAGAGTTTGTGAAATATACTTTATTTCAGTAAAATTCGTACACCTGTATCATTTTTTTTACTAGGTGCTCGTAAAAAAAAATTGGAATTTTAAAAGTACTTTTTTAGCAGTTTTTTTAAGTTTATATTTTATAATGTCATTTTATTTTCAACATTTTCATTGACCACATCAGTCAGAAGAAAATAATTCTTTAGAAATATAACAACGTAATATTTTTGACATTTCAAACGTATTTTTTGTTGTATGGTGGCTATAAGCTAGATACTCAAATTTAATAAAACTGTATTTGAAGCAATGGAAAACTTTTTATATAAAGATAAAATGAAAGTGATTGAATTTAAACCATCAAACCGAAAGTAGCCTTATTTTGGGATTTTTTATTGGCGATTTAAAATTTCTTGAAAATAATAGAAAAATAGTAGGTCGGCTATTAAAAAATTTAATTGAAAATTCACATTTTTCTGCAAACACTCGGTATAAAATAAAGTATCTGTAGTTTTCTTATGATTCCTACCTGTCATTTTTGGTTGAAAGCTGTAAATATTTCAAAAACTCTGTGGTGCGTCTCGTTTCCGCCAAGCCTAGTTATGTTAAATAGAAACAGGCATTGGAACAGCACGCTGTTTACTGTTGTAGATTTTTAATTTGAAATGGGTATAACAGCCAGGCTTTATGCCAACCGTATAAATGTTTGCCATATATTGCGTTTACATATACATACACCATAGGAAATTGCACCATTGGCGATACATGTGTAGAAGAGAATAAGTTAAAACACACCAGTATGGACAGACAAAGACAGTTAGATGAAACAGTGTTTCACGCTTGTGTACGTATTAGAAACGTATGATGTAAAACGTTACCTGCGCGTCAGAAATTGGAATGTGGAGGTGGAGAGACACCGCCCATCAAATACCGAATTTGAGTGAGTGGGACTCAGTACTTTTTCGCAGCTATGAGCGTGTACATCGACTTAGCTATATGAAACGAAGTTCTTACGTAATTCTGACTTTTACAATTATCCCATACATTTAAAAGAAGTGTACGAACATAATTGTATTTATTTTCAAATATTTATATTCCTTAACTAACCGGTTAACTTAAATAAAATAAAGGTTCTATAAAAAATAAAAAAATAAAAATATAAATTCACCCAGTTATAAGACGAAAGAAAGAAAAAAATGCCTATTGAATAAGTGGTTCAAAATGTCGCCCCTTTGTGCTTCGCAAAAACCTAGTCTATCGTAAAACTCAGTTCTTACGCGTTCTAACACTTCAGGAGAAATATTATTTAGGACTTCTGTACAATTTAGTACAATTCTGGCCAGTAAATCATTTAAATTTCGTGGTCTCTCATGTTCATGTCCATAAATAGTTTGTTTTATTTGTTAAATATTTGTTTGCATTTAAGGAACCGTTTATAAAAAATGGCCCAACGATGGAATCGCCTAAAATACCAACTGCGTACGCAAGGAATACTCAAGTGCTTATTTTCCGTAGACCAATAACGATATAATAATTCAATTCACACGTGCCCCTTATAATTTATGGGCGGGGCGTCCCGCCTACATATTTTATTGCTACCCTATCACGAAAGACAGAGAATAACGCCCATAAAAGTTTTAAAATGACATGTCAGCCTGGCAACTATGGATATAATATTTCTCTGTCAGTTCCTCTATCTGTCAGAGTTTATCCTTTTCTATCTTAATGATGCTCGGCTTTGAAATCTTGGACGTTCCAATCCTGTATATTGCATTCTATTGTCAAATGGAATTGTAATCATATTTTCGTACATAAAAAAGAGCTAAATGCCTTATATTAACAGACATGATAAACGTGACGCCACGAAATCGATTTCTGTTACAAAAAATTAGTTAGTCATAAGAAAAACAAAATTTGGGAGTCGCGATGTCTAGCGTCGAAATTGTGAATACATTTTTGCATTTCTGTTCTATGTCATAAAGGCTGACTCAGGGGATCCTAGTGTTTTTGAAATGGCTAGTATTCAGGCAATAGTGACGGGAGGATCACGTGGCAGGTAGCATTCCATTCCTGGTTCATAGCATTTTATTTTTAGTCGTATACCGTCAAAGATTGCAACAGTGTATCCACGAAAATGGGCATCACTTACCGGACATAATTTTTCGCACATCAATTTTCATAAATGCTTTAATTTGACAAGAGTTTTTATACCAATTTTTTTTTTGAGTAAATATACGAATTTCCATGATTATTTCAAAAACCCTAGGTTCCCAGAGCGATATACACGTACATGCGGTGCTCAAGCGTCCACGGCTCCATTTCACTGATTAAAAATAAAATGCTATGAACCAAGGAATGGAATGCTACCTGTCACGTGACCCTCCCTTCACGATTGCCTGAATACCAGCCATTTCAAAAACACTAGGTTCCCGTGAATCACCCTGTACTTCTGTATAAATGAAATGCAGCTAAAAACAAAAATTGAGCGTCGAAATTAAATAGAAAATCTGTTGTCATTCAACATTGCTTTGAGGAATTTTTCGAGATCCTACTGTTTGCGAGTTATGGAAAAAATAGCGTTTTTTACTTTTTTGGAAAATTTTGGAAAACTATGTGATCAAAGACGTGATCTGTGTCATAAAATACGGGAAAACTTTTCTCGTATTTAACCGATCTCTCGCATCACTTTCGGTTTAGCTGTTACCAATATAATCATATCGAAAAACTGGACACCCTGTACACCTGGTGAGAGAGCAAAAGAATTTGTAAGTTCTCGTCCCGCTTTCCTTTCCCGGTTGCTGGTCAAAGGTCGTATGAGCCGGGGCGCGCTACGGTTACATTTCGTTCGAGATAGCTTAACGTGAAGCAAATAATCTCGGATTCTCATATATCAGTTAGATTACTATAGTCCAAGAGCTAGCGATTAATCCATCTAAGATATTTTTAGAGAGCTAGCTCAATAATTCACGACCTATTCATTGAATATGAAATAAATGACCTGGCAACCCTGCCCGGGTTGCGACATCAACTCCTACACTAAGACCGACTCCACATATGGGGGGGGGGAGGGGCGCAATTTTAGTGCCGATGTTCACAGCAGCGTTGGGTGATATTAGAGTCCGAAAAGTGTACTACAACGGATGCACGGTAGAACGCCGCATTTAAAATAATTTTATGTATCGTGAGTGACCAACTAATAAACGTGTGTACATACGTATTTTGCATCGCGTACGTATTTATTTTAGCGTTCGTGTAGTGTGTTCACATATTATCTGATTTTGTGTGGATTTTTGCAATAATGGGACAGTCGTTACCATTTGTGAATATACTGAAAAAAATTATTGAAAATTACGAGGATTTTACAATAGACGGATCACATATTTTATGTATTCTTTGCAACCGTCGATATACATGTATATTTCGTAGACGCCGAGAGTGTGAAAGATATTTAGATTCGAATATCCATCTACAAAGTATTACTGGCACTGTTACAAAAGATGAATTTTGGTTTGATTGTGCATAATGTTTTGCGCATGCAGCCCTTGGTGGAACGTGGTCGATAATATTTACTTTAGATGATTTTCCATTATGTAGTAGCCATACGCCGTGTAAAACATATTTATAGAAGACATATCAACTTGTTATGGGATATATCAAAGAAGGCATACCCAATAAATTTCTGTGGCTGACTATAAGGCTGAGAATAAGGTCGTTAACCCTTTGCGCGCCGCAGCCGATTCCCTAGGGAAGCGGTCTGTCTCTTGAAATTTTTTTGTTTTTGAAGCTATTGACTTCATTTTTTTTTTATTTAAAGGTTAGAAGATGACCTTTAATTTGGTGTAACTTTCAACTTTTTGGTATAACTTTTTCTGTTTCAAAAGCTTTGTGTAAAATTTCGGACTACAAAATTTTTAGATTTGGGGGGGGGGTGTATTTTATTTTGCCAATATGAGGCTAATTTTAGCTCAGTTACGCACCGCGAAAGTACGGCAGAAAGCCTATCTTTCGTCGGAAGTGACCACATTAACGTTCTGTCGGTTGTATCACTGCAATCTGTAGGTCAAACGCATATGTGGTATAAATTTGACATCAATTGTGTTTGCAGTTTTCGAGTTATGCTTTATGAAAGTTATGGGGTTGAGTTAACTAGGTCAAAAATTATGTGACTTATGATGACGATTCGTCATCAAGTTTCTAGTGAATTGAGGCCGAAATTTTATGACAATTGCACGGCAAAGGGTTATTATTTAAACAGAGACCAAAAGCGATACCAGTAAGCGAGTGGGGAAGAGCAAACCGCAACCAACGAAAACCAAGATGTCAAAGTCAAAAAACATGACAATGCTCATTCCTTTCTTCGATGTCTGAGGTGTGATCTGTCTGGCCAGTCAATGAGGCGTTCTATCTTAACCTTTTAAAGCGACTAAGAGGGTCGCTCAAGAATTGGCTGCGAACGGATATTTGCTGTATCATGACAATGCGCCTCCCATTCAACGTTGATTACACCGCCACACAAAAAAAGTTGTCTGAAATGTACGTGCGTATATAGTTTCCGAGGTATTTCTCCCTGTGAATACGAATCCGGTGTTAGAATTGCTCCATCACCCTTCAGTCTTCAGCAAAATGCTGAAGAATCTTCAGAAAAAGCGGAAAAATGAACTTCGGAAACCATATATCGCTTGTACATTTCAGACAACATTTTTTTGTGTGTGTGGCGGTGTAATTCAGTCTCCAGCAAAGCGCTGAAGATTGAAGATAGATGGTGCAATTGCACCGTCTATCTTCACTCTTGATGAATTTTCAGAAAAATGAAGACTTTGTGCTTACGAGCCATGCTTTACATGCTTACGAGCCATGGTTTCCAAAGTATTTTTCCCGCCGAACACGAATCCGGTTATGATACCGGATTCGTGTTCGGCTCGGCTCGTAAGCACAAGGTCTTCGTTTTTATGAAGATTTATCGACATTTTGCTGAATGTTGAAGGGCGATGGAGCAATTCTGAGTTCAGCGGGAAACATACTTCAGAAACCACATATCTCATGTACATTTCAGAAACTTTTTTTTGTGTTGCGGCGTTATTCATGAATTTTTAGTAAAGAAATGGGTTCCTGTGCTCCCTCAGTCCTAGTATAGCCCTGACCTTGCCCCTTCCGACTTTTTGCTCCACACCAAAATGAAGTGCCAGATCACGACTGCGACGCGTGTTCTTGAAGAGAACGCTTCGAAAGAGTTCCACGGTTGCTTTCAAGTTTCAATCAAAGTGGTGCTTCGATTGAGGAGGAACCTTTTGTGAAGACTTGCAACCTTCATTTCATTGCACTTTTCAATATGTATTTGAACAAAGAAAGTCTTGCTATTTAATTGCCGTACCTCGTATTATTTTAAATAGGTACTTCCAGTGATCGTAGATAGGTAGATCCAGTGATCAGTGTCATTCTCCAGTAGTTGACAGGTAGGCCAGTGCCTACCCGCGCCAATGTGTAATCGACAACAGGAGTATTAGGGCCAATTCTTTTGATGTGTGGTCAAAAACCGACACAAGACGGGAAACTTCCAACGTGGACGCCAATAATTAAAAACATTATCCAACGTTATTTTGTCGGCCCACACATTGGACGAATACTGTTGACACCGTGTGTGGATCCGGTCTAAGGGCCTAGCCGCACAAGCATGGCTGAAGTGCCCCTGCACCAGATTTGTTCATTGTAGTAAAACATGTTCTGTTTATAGTATTATCCAGTGAATACTATGAAAATAATAACGAAAATTGGTATACACTTTTTGAAGGATGCCGAAGGCAGTGAGTAGTTGTTTTTCTGCTGAAAAAAGTCTAAAACACTTTCCGTCGCTTTTTCTCAGTTTTTGACTTCATAAAAATATTACAGTAGGCATTGGATTGCAGAATTCGAATGTGCCATACTGTGTCACTACTTTTTTTTACCAAAACCGTTCAAATTGAATCATAAATAAAAAGCGATATTCTAAACTATTCCTGCGATTTTATTTTTTTTAAATATACAATAAAGCCGTCGATAACTATTTTTTTTTTAGAATAAATAAATAAATAAATAAAAATAAAGATGGGGTTATTTCAGATATGTCCCAAAAATTGTTTTCCGCAACTCGTGGATTTGTTTTTGTAAGTTGAGCGACGGCTTTTAACAGAAAAATCTGAAAAAACCTACCAATTACATCATAAGTTGTATAATACTTTCCACAATTTTTTGTTTTTAACATTTGGAGAGTTTTGAAAAAAAAAAGAAAGCTCTATTAATATTAATGAATCAGTGTCAACTCGATAGCTTTTTGCTTTGAAAACTGACAACTGTGTAGCTATTTCTTAGTTCCACGATTTTAGCGTTAATCGCTCTATTGGAAGACTAATAGGTGTGTCTGGTGTATTCAATACGCCTAAGATACTTGCATAATATGCGAGGTCTGTGAATTTGTAATAAAGAAAGATCCTTTATTAGCTACTTATTATTACACAGCTTACGGACCTATATTATATCAAAACTTATGAACTCTAGTTCGTACACATTTTACTATTTCCCCATTTTTTTGTCATATCAAAATAAGTAATTCATTTGTTCGGAATACAGGATAATATCGCTTTCTCTGTGCCGAGGGTAAAGTTCAAACTCTTGAGTAGGTACTGATAGCGCACCTTACTCGCGGCGTTCCTTCTCTCTCGTGAGCCGCCATCACGGCACGCCGAGAAACGATAAAGAACGAATACGAACATTGTTTTTTCTTTTTGTTTTAATAGTACTGAAAGAAAATTCACCTGATAGCAGTGGCGGTGCGTGATCCTAAGATTGGGGGTGCACCATACATAACAATAACGATAATCATAAGAATAATAAGAATATCCCTAATATGAGATAAATATTTATATGTTATATTTAATATGAGATAAATATTTATCTCATATTGAGGTTATTCTTATTAACTCTATTAATTTGAAAACTTACCTAATTTTCTTTGTAAATGAGCTCAATTCTGTGATTTTTACAATGTGCAAATTTTTCAATTACTTTGTTGTTTCGATTAAATTTTCGATATTTGTAATAAAGTCTTTTTCAATGGAGAGCATAGCCAAAGCCGACAGTCTTTCCTGGCACATGGTGTTGCGCAAAAATGTCTTTATTCGTTCTAAAGTCGATGCTATCATGATGATAGCAAATATTTTCTATCTTCTTTCTATTTTCTAAATTAATCGGGCCCTCTACTTTTCGAGATCTTTCAGTTTTGTTAAATCGCACTATACCTACGTTAACGATTTTGAGTTTTTTTTTTGGTTTGGTTTTATTGCTGACATTTTCGCAAGGTTGCTGTTTTTTTTGGTACAATCCATGCCAGACAGGACAGGAGTTGTTATTCAAGCTTGAGGAGGAAATATTCGATTTTAAATATTTTTTCTTTGCACGATGTTATGATTTTTTAATGAGAAAAAAGAAAATTTTTCTCTTACAATACTAATTTAATTTAATATGTTTACGCCATTCCTCACATTTATATATACGTACATAATGTATAGATATCAGTTATATTGATTAATGCGAATAATTCTACCAGTCAATAGATGGCCTTACAGGTATCATTTCGTTCCATTTGTTTCATTTGACAAAAACACTGTGGCACATTGTGAAATTTTATAATAAGAATATCTATTTTCCACCACCGAGTATATTTATAGCGAACAAATTTAATCTTTTATCCAAACCCACCACAGCTTTTAAATAATAATAATAATTACTTAGTGCTCATGAGATTAGTTTTATTCGCGGTAAAACCAATTTTTGTATTTAACTACAGTTTATTTATAAGAAATCTTATATGTTTTTGTATTATTATAATGTTATAATTTTGGCAGTGGCGGTCGGTGGAATTTGACAGGCTCGTATTTTCGTAAGGAGGTTCATACCTCCTTACGAAAATTACGAAATTACCCCTAAAATATGATATGGGTCTCTTGACCCATATCATATTTTAGGGGATGGTTACTAGACCTAAGTAGACGGCTATAATAATAGCAAACAATCTTCAAATGCAACTTCCGATTTTTTTTTCCAAATGACTGGCCTCCCTAGAAGATATTGGGTTATAAGATTTCAAAATCTGTAAAAGTTATGGTTATTTAATTTTTTTGTATCTCAACATTTCGTCTTTGAGATTTTACAATAGTTACATCTTTTGCAAAATGGACAAGAATAAAAGTTTTTGTTTTAACGTGGTAATTGTGAACAAACTATTTCGGAAATATTTTTCAAGCCGTTTCCAAGACCTTCTGGGGAAGCAGATATTTTCTAAAAAAAAGTTTCATTTGAAGTTTTTTGGGATTATAGATAACCTTTTTCTTAGGTCTAGTAATCACCCCCTAAAATATGGTGTAGGTTCCATGCCTCCTCACGAATATACGAGCATATAAATACATTGCATTCCATTTAAAGTAATTGTCAAAAAAGTATAGGTACATTATCAATTCAGTTTATAACGGCCACATTAAAAGTATGTTTCGCAACAACAAAAAAATAATGGAGTAAAGTTAAACTCAAGTTTCATTAAACTTGAGTTTTTATCATCTCCTGATGATGCCAATATGGTAGGCGAAATATGTGTTGAATAAAAGGGGAACGTTTCGATATTAGTCGAATGTGGTTCATGTATGTGGTTATAAATAATATTCAAGCATGTAGTTGTATTTTAAGAAAATATTTGCTCATAAAGATGCCTTCCAGGTATTATATAATTCGACAAATTGTATGTATTTCGCAACGAAAATTAACATGTATCGAAACAACGACAGTTAACATTAGTTTAATTTGATTTAGGACTTATTTTCAAATTTTAAATTGAATTTATTTGTTATTGTTTTATAGTTTATAGAGAATTATAGAACAAGTAATAAGAAACACATACAACACGTATACAACATAGCAATCAAAATGAAATGGGTACTTAAGATTAACACGTTTTTACTTTTTTTTTTAAATCAATCAAAAATTTTAAAAAATAAAGGATTTTATAAAGAGTACTCATTTATAAAACTGTACATACTGTGCAGAGGTAAATAGTCCTCCCCCTCTCTAACTTTTGAACGGAACAATTAATGTCAGGAAAGTGCGCCACAACGCAGGATAGACATAATACAACTCTATGATAATTAAAGTATAAACCGTATAAGCACCTTCCTGGAGTGGGTACTGGAACCTTCGGCGTAGAAACAATAAACCCGAACGTTTTCCACGAAACACCGAACTACTATACTTTTCTCGACGCGCGTTTCGCGTTGGCATCTTCAGGAAAAGATTAAAACTGAAGATGCAAACTTAGTTGGCGAAACGCGCGTCAAGAAAAGTATAGTAGTTCTATGTTTCGCGGAAAACGTTCTCTTTTTTATATAAGCACCTTGTAAATTATATACGCGTGTATTTCTTTTCCGTGTATTCATTTCCGCCGATTCCGCCGATACCTTTCCGCCGATTCAGGATACTTGTATGCAGATTAGCCACTCTGCGTGCGGCGAGTCAGTAATATGTTACGTTAACTCGATGTGAGCGGATGAACGGTAGAGCGCTGAGTTCTAAATAATGTTATGTGTCGTAAGTGACTAACTAACTCGTGAGTTCGTGCAGTGTATTTACATATTATCTGATTTAGTGTTGATTTTTGCAATAATGGAAAAGATTATTGAAAATTACGACGATTTTACTATAGACGGATCCTACATTTTATGTATTCTTTGTAATTACAGATATATATTTCTTAGACCCCGAGAGTGTGAAAGAGATTTAGATTCGAATAACCATCAACAAAATATTACTGGTACAAAAAAGGTATTTTGGTTTGATTTGTGAATAATGTTTTGCGCATGTAGCTTTTCGTGGAACGTGGTTGAAAATATTCACTTTAGACGTTTTTTTTGACAAATATGTATCCGATTTTCCATTGTCAAGTAGCCTTGCATAACCTTGCATAAAACATATTTACAGAAGACATATAAAAGAAGACATATATACGCAATAATTTTCTGTTGCTGATAGTGAACGAAACAACAGATTTTTTGTAGTAATAAGTAGTTGTTAAATAAGTAAAGTCGTTGATGTTCTGATACGAATTTTAAGCGTTTCAGATATTTCACCCCCGATGTTGATAGCTACTAAACGGGTTTTGCAAACAACAGCTAAAAGTATAGAAAGAGTAGTAACACGTATATTGTCCTCTGTAGGTGTAAAAAATAACAATGCACTGGTGTTAGTGACAACAAACAACTGTGCGAAATTCCTGAAAATAATGTGCCTGGTGTATCGTCCTCTGTCCATGTAAACTATCTTGAATTTGCACTTTTAACTTCGGTAGATGTGGAACGATCATTTTCTTTCTTCAACCATATGTACAGGTCAAATCGCTCACGTTTAACGAGAAGAAATGCAGAAAGACTACTGGTTGTGGCAACGTACGCTCAGGCGATGTAGACAGTCGATGTTTCTGAATGACACAAGCGATAGGTATGTACATTATTAACATATTTTTACTCCTGTATTTTCGGTTTCTCATATGTCCTTCCGTCAATGACATAACGGATTACGAGTCCGACCTTGCGTTGTGGCACACTTTCCGGACCCTAAGCAAGATATTACCGTCGCACAATAATCCGTTGAAATCGTTCTACTTTTACCACCTTCTAACATAAAAGTGACATACGTCACTTGATCCACCAAATAGAGGAACACCCACCCATTTCCATTTTTTTTCAGGAAAGAAAATATTGACAAAATGTAGGGATGTATATTAAAATTTGTGTTTAATAGGATTTTGTTTTCTCGGCACACCACTTCGTGGAGCCCTGCCTGATCGAAGTTGTTATTTTCGTCGCTAGGTGGGTGTAGTGGCACCCTTCCCGCATAAGCAGCCAGGTGGAAGTTACCGTATAAGTTTTTACGGGCTTGTATTGACAATTCTCGTAAACGTTTTTAGCTCTAACAGCGAAATTGTCAGGAATAATAGTATCGAACAGCTAAGTAATCTGCATGAGATTTTACTTCCGTCTTTTAAGGAAATAGCACCAACCTCACTTCGAAGTCAAATCGAAGCAAGACGAGGTTGACGACAGCGCGTCTCATATTCAAATCCATGGACAAAATCCGCTGACAAGAACTTCAGCTTCCATCAATAGCTACCGAAATCACACCAATTGTGTACAACCCATCCTCGTTGATGTTTTGTCGATTTTTTCATAATTCTGGTTGAAGAGTGCTCAGAATGCGAATGACCTTCCATGCTTACATCTTTTGAAACCCGTAGAAATTTGGGTACGACTCAGTGAAACTTCTTGAAAGGCCGAAGCAATGCGTGTGCTTCTGTGGTTGTCTTTCCAAGACGGCGGCATAGTCTTAAGCAAATTCGTTATTCGGTACCATTATACATCACAATTTTGCGAGAATAGCATGACAACTTTTATAACAGGTGCCAATAAAGAAGCCCATACAAAGTTCTAAGGGTTACCCTTAGAAGTTTATATGGGCTTGGTTTGTTATAGCGTAGATCAGTTATTATTTCCAGATCTCTGTTGTTTCAACCATAGTTGATGTATCCGTCGCTAAACAGAAAAAACAAGTTGTAACATTTTAAGATTTGGAAGTACAGCTCATACATTCCAGCAGAGATTTGGAAAATATAATTGACCTACGGTACCAATTAAATCTGCCACAAGTTGCGCGGCAAAAATTTTACTATTTTTTATTTCTTAAATTCAAAAAGTCAAAAATCTCTCTGTTACTGAAAACATATATTAACGATACACTTTGTATAGATTAATCCCCCTGATGGATGTCAAATAATAACAAAATACAAAGATCTTAAATTGTTTAGATTAACAAAGTGCATCCCTATTAATAATAATTATTTGATAATTTGCTAAATTATTTTTCTTAATTATCATACGGCGCTATGCTATTCCATTACGAAGTATTTCTTATGTTCGCATCTGTTTGGACGATATTCCTACATGTGTGGATACAATGTGTGGATGTATAAAATAACACAACCGGTCCAGCATAATTATTTAACTAAAAGTCAAAACAGAATGTCTGTCCTTGTCCCAAGATATAATGTTTCATATACTAAGATTTAATTTTTAATGTGACCTTCAACTTTACAACCTTTTACCTAGTAGAATAAAAATCATAAAAATAATTTATTAACGAAAATAATATTTATTTACATAATATTAATGCAAATTGATATTACTTACCTATAGGTATATCCAGCACATCACCATAACCAATATTCAGAAATCATGTAGATGTATTAAAAAAAAAATCAATGATCAAGGAGAAAATTATTCCCCTTTAACATCCTCCCTCTAATTCTCTATCAATTGTGTAATATTCATTTATCAATCAACAATAGGTGATCGAATGTATTTACCTAATATGAACCTATATGGTAGTTTCTTTTACTGGTATAGTTAACCCAAGTGATATATTGAGTTACATTTATTTTTTTGTCTGTGTCCCTAGACATACCTTAATTTTATGTTTTACAGGGTGGTTCATACGTAATGGTGTAAAATGCAACGCCACATTCCTGAGGTCAACAAAATCTGATTTAGTTATCTTAATCGAATTATTCTTGATGACAGCCAAGATACAGGGTAACAAATTTTCAATTTTGTTTCCTATATTTACTTACAATTTCTGAATAAATTGAAATAACTACACGAAACCAGACATTCTAGATTTTTTTGCGGTAAGAAATTCGTACTTTTCATATAATTAGTAGAGGGCGCCACCTATTGCAAATCGCGGTCAAAGATATTCTGAAATGCCGATATTTTAAGTTTAAGCGAAGCTGTAAGTCTGTCTGTTAACCTTTTTTGACTACGACATCATCTTGAAATTTGGAAAACTTATGTACCACGATGAGATCTGGAAATGATTAGATTTTGAGTTAAATCGTTTACGTGGTTGGAGGATAATTGGGGATAACTATACTTTTACATTGATGTATAGAAGAACATAACAGATTCTGCAAATTTAAATTTTTTTTAACTTCATAGGTTAGGCGGGGGGAGGATATTGAAGGGGATAAGTATTTAGAATAGGTAAAACAACCCTCCTTTGTTCTCTTCCCACACCTCCTTTAAGAACGGGAGGGGGGATATCATAGATTATAAGGAAAACATTAAAAATATGTGAAAACTTATATGTAGTCACTCCAAATATTGAATTCATGTTCATTTACTAAATGTTACCAGAAGCAAACAAATACGTATTTATTGAAAGGAAAATAAGATTATTAATTCAGAAATACCAACACAAATATAAAATATATATATAATGGTATTAATAATAACTGAAAAAAATGCTTACTTTACAAAAAGAGGGATCTGTTTTCGGTATAAATTATTCACAACTGATTTACGTTCATCTTAGTATATGTGATGATAGGTTCGTTTATTAATCGATCACATTATTAAAAAAATAAAAATCTCACTGTGAAAAAATGCCAAGGCATTTCTAATCAGCTGGTCATAATTCTTCACAAGTATTTATTAGTTGCGTCCCTTAAAGTTTTCTTGCGCGATTACGTAGATCATATATCGTATCTCAACATTGACGAGAAAGTTGTGGCTTGACATTTTCACTTTTAATTCAAAATATTTTCCCCAATTCTCAAAACGTTGATAACAAAGCAAAACAATGTTGATCACAGCACAAAACTCATTCATCATTTCTGTTGCTATCAAAGGCTTCTTTTAACAAAGTGAAGATCTGCAAATCAACTTAAATCTACATACCTATTTAGTTGCACCGGAAACATTAAATGGGGTTGTTTCGAAAACGATTACTATTCCCTGCTTCAACAAGGTATAGTACATTAATAACCGATAACCGATTTTTGTAACAGTTATCTCGATATCATAAACCGCAAAAATATTTTAAGGTTTCAAAAAAGCGTGATGTGCCATAGGTGGCATCTTTTGTGAAAAATACGAGCGAAATTAAATTGCTTACCTCAAAAAACCCCATGAATATCTAATGTTGCGCCGGTGCCCATTTTTTGACTATCATCAAGAATTAGACGAAGATACGTTTAGTTAAATCACATTATTTGGTCGTATGCAATCTACTGTTGAACTATGTTCTATTACTTATGGACCACACTGTAATTATGAAGCATATGTGCCACTTACAATCAACAACAATGATAAAAAAGAAGAAAACATAAATAAATTCGGTTTATTTTGATGTTATAGTAAAATGCTAAGCTGAAACGGACTAATTTTTGTTATAGAGTAGTATGTGACTAGATACATGTATGTATGTTGTTATAATAGAAATGCACGTACCTTTGAAAGCTAACTCTAAAAATTTTGCCACACCGAAAGTTTATGATCAGCTGCAAATAAAGACGGATCGCAACTGGGGCACTACCGAATCGTCTGTGATCTCAGCGTCAGAACTTTCAAATGAAAAAAGATAACTTACTGCAACAGCTGAAGGAAGAAAAGGAAGGAAGATTGTGATGTCACAAAATCAATGTTGTAACGGTGACGTCACAATGAATGGGTGTATATCGTGACGTATGCATTACGTCAGAGGTCATTACTGTGAATGATGCGACGCCGTCTATTAATAGCGTCGCTCTGGCGTCACAGCTAGTTCGCTCTCGATATTACAGAGCTTCCGCGTGTTTATACCTACTGATACTGAACCTTTTGCAATTTTTAAACATTACAATAGTAGTTTACGTTCTAAATGAAACTGGACTGCAGTTCTGAGCCAAGTTTTGACTAACACATCAACAAAATGACACGTGTATTCTTTTTTCTATTCACTCTCAAATGCATTTTTAAATGGTTCTCAAAAAAGTGAATCAATAAGTGCGATTTTCTTTTGTTGCGTACAATTTGTACAATGGGAGCAGACATTAAAGTATTTACAATACAGAAGAATTAATTCGAATATTTGATGTTTTAAAAGAGTAAGAAGGTTGACGCCAAATGACCAAAAAGTGGGTCACTGAATTAAATTGTGATGATGGCCGTGCTCAATTGGACCTACTGAATTGATTAGGGAAATCCAATTTTTCCCTATGTAAACTAATAAAGGAAATTTTTACAGGCATATTTTAATAGAAAAGGATAACAGATCCAGAAAAATAAACTATTAAAGTCTAAACATCGGAGTAGATGACTCCAAAGGTTCCTGATGTACTAAATATAAAAGCATTATCTAAACGTTTTCAGCAGTAGTTCACCTTAAAAGTAGGTATATTAACCTTTTTAACATAGGTACGAATATTCGAAGTTACATACCCGAAATTACAGCAAACTGTCGTTTTTCGTATCCTATACCTACCTGTGTAATATTTCAGTTTCTATTTTGAGGATCATCTAGAAATACATTTTTTTTTTGCCCCTGAGGTGTTGCTCGTCCAAAATAAAATAACATAAGATATGTATTTATGGGACTTTTTACATTGTGCGGTTATTGTTTTAATCTTCTGCGTCTGAATTCACAGTGCAAGTTAGCACCTCTTTCCTGAAATGCTTGATGATAGGTCGCGTTTATTTATTGCGGAAATATAATGCTCGTATCAAATAAATGTAGCTTTAATATTCTTGCCTAGGTTTACTTGTCTCTTGGTTACTATATTTGTCTATTTGACTAGGTGTCTATTTGACTATATTAAAGTGGAATTATAATGCAACTGATGAACGTATAAAAGAGGCATATGAAAAAATTATGGCCGTCAAGCCGTCTTTAATTTAGCAACTCATCAACTCATTTATGTACTCTAGCAAAGACAGCTTCTTCTTTACTGCCAAATCCTGGTATCTATATAATAGAAACTTGTAGATGTATAACTCATTTTGTAATTATGCATTCCAAATCCACGTTATCCAAGTCCGTTAAAGTCTGGTATTGAATATTGTTATTATTTTACTAAATAATATAATAGTATTCATCGGCTTAATCTGATATAAAAAAAATAAAAATAATAAATAAAGAAGTAAGTAAGACGTTGCCAGTGTTGAAGTTAGTTCAACGGACTGGAAAAAGAGTCATAACTAATTGTTGGAAGACACATTCAATTGACGTTTGATACCACCACTGTATGCTCTCCTGATCAAGACACATTAGGCGCAGATATTAAATAATATAAAAAAATCCCAAATATTTAGGTGATAGAGCTATGGGGGAAAATAGTCGTACAAAAAAAGGAAATTGAAGATCCAAGTATCTAGTTTTTGGATCTTGAGTTTAATTTCTTTAGCGCCAGCAATTTTTGAGTAATCATAAGAAAAACCATCGAAAACATTTTTTTGGAAATATTTGCTTGTCTTTTAAAAGGCCCACGGACTTTGATAATTTTTTTTTTTTGATAATTTCATCGTAATTTAGATAATCTAATTCTCTTTGACCTTTTGAGCCCTGTACGACGATTTTTCGCTGACAATGAGTTATCGCCGTTCAAAGCTAAACATTTTTGACTTTGGTAATTGGACTCGACTCGAGAAATAATTAACGTACAGAAAATTCAAGTAGGGTTTTGAAAACTGCAAAGTATCCTTTATAAGTCGTAGTGATTGGTTTTTGTTAAAAAACAATTTTCGAAGCGAACATATTTATTAAAGAAGTAAAAAATTGCATAATTAGGTATATTTGCATAACTTGGCATAACTTTGCAAACAATGGATAGACTAAAGATAGTGGCTTTTCAACCTTAAAGTACCCAAGAGACCCTGAAAAGCGCTGCATTTTTTTTTTCATAGAGCTCGGAATGGTTGAAATTGTCGTTTGTGCTAAAAAATCAATCCTGGAGTGGGTATTGGAACCTTCGGCGTAGAAACAAAAAACTGGACGTTTTCCACGAAACACCGAAATACTACACTTTGAAGTTGGCATCTTCAGGCGAAGATTAAAACTAAATTTAGCTTACACACTTGCACTATTTATACCAAATTTGTTGCCACGGTTCACTGAACCGTAACTGTCTTTGTTTATCAGAGCAAACTGTGGACTGGTGGGTATCGGGCCGTTGTCCTTATTCATACTATTGTTACACTTAATGATTTCTAAACATTCAAAAGCATCCAACTGTCTACTGTTTGTTACATTTATGATTAATTCTAAATTATTTATGTCTATCCTATGGTTGTTGTCAAAAGCGTGTTGGGCATCACAATATTTTTCTGTTCTGCCATATTTCAAATGAGCCATGTGTTCTTTAAATCTAGTCAATATAGATCTTTTTGTTTGCCCAATATACTTTTGATCACAATCTTTACAACTTATTTCGTATATTCCTGACTTTTCGTTATTGTTGATTTTGTCTTTGGGGTTACCCAAAAGCATTGCATTTTCATTGCAAATCTTTTTTATGAGTAAATTTGAGACAGAAGTAAAAGATAAATTCGAGTATTTCCCTAGAGTTTGGTTCAGGTATGTGGACGACATCTTCGCGGTATTTGATACAAAAGCAATTAGTTTAGATAATTTTGTTGCCAAATTAAATAACCGTTTCCCTACCATAAAATTTACATATGAAGTGGAACACAATGAACAGCTACCATGTTTAGATGTATTAGTTATTAGAAATACTGAAAATAAGTTAGAGTTTGATGTAAATAGGAAAGAAACCGCGACTCTTAGATATATTCCCAACGATTCACACCACCCTTTTCAACATAGAATGGCAAGTTTCAATTTTCTAATTCACCGTTTGTTAAATTTCCCCTACAGTAAAGAGGGGTTTGAACATAAGAAACAATTAATTAAGAATATAGCTAAGAGTAACGGTTACTTAGTCCATTTAATAGATAAGTTAATAAGAAAGCATAAATTTAAGAGAACCCTGTACAATTCCAGGACTTTTCGTAGAGATACTGACAATTCGAAATTTGCTTCGTTACCATATGAACCTAAATTCACCCGCGGGCTAGATAAAATTTTTAAAAATATTAATATCAATTTGGTTTATAATTCTAAAAATAAACTACAGACGCTTTTGGGTAACCCCAAAGACAAAATCAACAATAACGAAAAGTCAGGAATATACGAAATAAGTTGTAAAGATTGTGATCAAAAGTATATTGGGCAAACAAAAAGATCTATATTGACTAGATTTAAAGAACACATGGCTCATTTGAAATATGGCAGAACAGAAAAATCTTGTGTTGCCCAACACGCTTTTGACAACAACCATAGGAGAGACATAAATAATTTAAAATTAATTAGAAATGTAACAAACAGTAGACAGTTGGATGCTTTTGAAAGTTTAGAAATCATTAAGTGTAACAATAGTATGAATAAGGACAACGGTCCGATACCCACCAGTCCACTGTTTGCTCTGATAAACAAAGACTGGTTACGGTTAAGTGAACCGTGGCAACAAATTTGGTATAAATAGTGCAAGTGTGTACGCTAGAATTTAGTTTTAATCTTCTCCTGAAGATGCCAACTTGGTTGGCGAAACTCGCGTCGAGAAAAGTGTAGTAGTTCGGTGTTTCGTGGAAAACGTCCAGTTTTTTTTTTCTAAAAATCAATGTAAGGATCAACATTCAGCTTTTTATTCATTTTTTTTTTGTTGAAGTTGAAAAGGTTTTTCTTAGCACTAATCCATATTTTCATTAACAAATAATGTTACCTATTTATTGTAAAAATAATTTTAACACAATAATTAACGTTTTTTGATACTGAGAATATGCAAAATTAATGCGGAAAACTCATCATACAGGGCTCAAAAATAGGTCAAAATAAAGAAAATTAAACTATCTAAAAAAAGCTTGATGAACTTATCGAAAAAAATATCTTTTTGTTGTTAATTGCGTTGCAATTCACTCCTAATTGCGCCTAGTGTATAAATCGATAAGATCGGTCTTCGTCGTTCGTCGTCAGATATATGACATTGATGAAAGCTATGATGATAATTATGAGGTCCCGATATGTGCCTTCTGATGGTGAATGACGATGAACGGAGAATTATTCTTGCTTCACGAGATATGCATGCGTAACTTGGTTAGTGACAGTTTAAAAATGCTTCATTCCTATCCGTCCGGTAATTCATCCAGATTAATAATTATTTATGTTTTTATTTGGTTCAACTGGTATAAATCATATTCGCGATTCCGGTAAAAAAGACTTTTCAAGAGTTTTGAAACAAAATACTATATAAAACAGTTATACATAAGTCATTCAAAAATAGCTTTATTTTTTTTTAAATAATAATTTTACGGTACAAATACCGTTACCTTAAATTTAGGAACATAATATGTATGTGTATGTATCTCGAAAATGACCCATATTTTCATTATCAGTCATTGCAAAGTCTGCTATGACAATGTTTGTTATACAAGAATTTTTAATAACTAATTTTGAAATAAAACATTTTAATAACTCCGCCACCTTTAATAGAAAATCCAAAAGTTTAAGTGTGCCGTATGGCAAATTTTATGTAGAATCCATTTATGTAAGAATGTATGTGAATGTATGTGATGTTCATTGACTGCACTTCCTGTAAAACAGAAATTATTATTCAGATGTCTTAATGTGTCAAAATAAATACTGATAATTAAAAAACGGCAGGCTGATACATGGTCTCATTGCCCCCGATATATTATTACTAGAAAATTAACATTTACCTTCTTAACACCCTATGTAAGGAATTGTAGCCAAACCAAAATATAGTTTGATTCCAATTCCAGATATTTTCCAAATCCAAATTATAGTTTCATAGTCAACTCTGTTTTTTTTTATAAACCGACAAATAAATATAGTTATTATTAAAGACAGGTATACGAGAATAATTCCCCGCTCATTATTATTCATCTTCGAAAACTACAGATTCATAGTTGAACCTTATTTTCATATGTATCATACGTGTGATGCTCGTGTATCTGACGAATTCAATGAACGAGCATATCAGTTTATAATTTATAACTCAGCCAGGAGAATAAGGCAGTGATGCGGTTTGTAGTGTGTTTAACTGGGACTAGTCGTGTTACAGTGTGTACAAGACAACAGAAAGGATCTTTACGCATCACTAACATACAACAATATTTTATAGTAAAATAGATAAAAACGAAAAAGTGATATCTTTTCGTATTAATAATGTTTTTAAAAGCGCTTAAAACAAAACAGGCATAACGTCAAACAAAATCTGTATTTATCAAAGCAGAAGAAAATAAGAAAAGAAATATTAAAAAAAAAACAGTAGAACAAAAAAACTATACATAGTACCTACTCAGTAAACTATTTTTAACGCAAGCACAAATTCAAGAACAATCACTAGAAGTAAAAAATATTTACTTCTAAAAACAAAGCTGAAAAACAAAGAAAAAAACAAAGTTGTAATAACGGTTCATATATCGCAATTCAAGTTATTCATCATGAGTGCTAAACCATGGTAATAAAGTTCGTTTAGATGAAGTAGTGATATTTCATCACCGTTTATATATATGTATATAACTCTCAAATATTCGAGAAACTAACATTATATAATACGTCATCTTCACGTGACGTAAATATGCCAACAGTAAAAGGGCAAAGTTTGGAATAAACTCGATATATGTTTTTGAGAAAGAAAGAAAGTTTACCAAAATATGCTCGAGTTTGTTTTTATAACAGTCAGAACATTTTTCAATAAATGCCATTTCCTGATTGTTTATTCAATTGGTGGCGTCGTCGGTCATTTTGTTTTAAATGGTTACCCACATTTGTGAATGGATTCGTAAAAGAGGACCATTTTCTGCATGCAGAAGTGTAAAAAATAAGTACATAAATGTCGAAAAGAAAAGTTTTCAAATATTTTATTTTAAAGTTCTCCTATTCAAACTATCTGGGATGTTAAACAAATGCCAGAATTTGCTAGAGAAAAATCTGATTGGTATTACTAATTATTTCGTAACGAACTCATCTATGCAAGTACTGGCAATATGTCACCCAGATTATAAAGCTTTTGGACTTGCACTTATTGTTCAAATTTACTTAAATGAAACGTTTAGTCTTCTTAACTACTTATTATGGGGGTACTTGACAAGTGAGATACCAACCACTTTTGAGCAATTCAAAGAAAAAAATATGCAATGAGATTCAATCAATTCAATCTGAGATTTCTATTCCGTTTAGTTTTGCGTTTTTTTAAACTCTCCCTTTGACAAAAACTATATACATTTTAATACAATATTTACATTTTTATTAACAGTTTGAGACTTATTTTAATTTTTGATAATCACATTAGTAAATAGAAAGTTTAATAATTATATTGGACTATCAGGCTCTAGATTGTCATGAAAACAACAAATAGTTATATTGCGTTTTGACGTTTATAAATAGTACTAGTCTGGTAGGTCCTGCTAAACAAGTTTAAAAGGATAAAAAAGGCCTAAACAAGTTTAATGTTTGTTTTGAAATTTATTATATTTTGATATAAAGAAAAATACGAAATAATTTGTCTATTTTATTCACATAATAGCAAAATAAGAGTTCAATAAAATATGTATATACTCCTCATTGTTTTCAGTTACCGTTCTGTTTTTTCCTAATTCCCGTTGGTTCCCTAACCTTAACAACACTTTTATTGTATTTGTTGACACATTGCCCAGGAAATATGTAAGTATGTCGATATTCATTCTAAACTATTAATGTTTTCCTTTTATGTGAATAAAATAAACTTGTTTGGTTTCTTGCTTCATGTCAAAGTACAATAAATTTCGAAGCAAGAATTAAACTAGTTTAGAACTCTCAAAATAACAGAAGAGTACTTATTTATTAACGTCTAAAGTCTAAACGCAATGTTATATGTAGCGATTTGTTTTTTCATGACAATCTAGAGATCAAGAGTCCAATATAATTATTAAACTTTAAATTCAAATAAATTGGAAACTGTTGATACAATTGTCAATGATTACGTTTTGAATGCATACGCTTTGAAATTTTGAAAGGGAGGAGTGAAGAAAAGTAAAAAATGTACAGGAAGTACTTTTTTATTTTTCGATGTTTAATTGTTAATTTTAATACGCTTAAAAGTTAATACAGAAAAGTTTTTTCTATCTCGCATACTAAACTCTGTGGGTATGTAAAATAATATATAAAAAAGGACGTATTTATTACAGTTTGTTTGAAAAATATTTATTTTTGGGACACATTCTTTTAATTTTGTCAATCTAAAATAGCTTAGATAGCATAACTTCAAAGTCAAATACCTCAAAAAATTGTCCTTTTCGACAATACCACTTGTTACACCACTGTATATACACAGAGAATGTATTCTTTCCAAATTGAGAGTTTTGTTATTTCAAAAAAATACCGATGACTTCATAGTTTGAAAATAAAAGACGATCTGAAAATTATGGTTAGTGAAAATGTGTTTTTGTAAAACAAAATTAAGTGTTTTCTACAAAAAATTACCCAAAAGGTGATTCCTTTATTCCAAACTTTACGACCTCCTTGTATACCTATTATTATAGTGTTAGTAAAGTATTAAAAAGCGTTAAAGTTTGTGGCATTTTATGTTTTACATACACTTGTCCTGATGATTGAGGTTAAAAGCAGAATTGTTGTTGGAATCAATTTGCGGTGCGGGCGCACCCGCGTGTTGTTGGTGCAGCTTATGGCGCTGTTTTATAGTCGGGCGACCGGAACGCATCTCGTAATGATTGCATTGCAAGTCTTCTAAATTAGATTCTAGTCCACATGCAAGTTACAAATAGGACAACACATTTAGGATACTAAAAAAGAAAAAGAAAAAAATACTTCAATACCTGCGAATAAAAGCTTAATTGTTAATAATATTTCTTAAATATATTAATATAAATTATCAAAAAAAAAACCGCTGAAATTGCACATCAAACTTGCTGATATCATAATGGATAGGGCAAAATTCATCATAGAATGGGTAGGGCAAAATTCGCTTTACCATCAGATATTATATTTAATGTTTAGGGTTCGGAAAGTATGAAACAACGCAAGGTCGGCATTATACAACTTTATGATAATTAAAATATAAACCGTATCTTTTAAGCGCCTTGTAAATTATGTACGCGTGCATTATGTGCCCGTGGATATGTACGCCACTGACCGTACCTAGTAACAAGCACTGGGACTCTCTCGGAGGGGAAGCGAGAGAAGGTTATATGCAATTTATCCGTATAGCGTAGCGAGCGTTCCGTTGTTCGATTAGTTAGCCCGACACGCGACGGACGAACGGTAGACCGCCGACTTTAACATAATTTTATGTTAACATTATTTTATGTCGTGAATGATTAACTAATAAACGTGTGTACATAAGTATTTTGCACAGTGTATGTATTTATTTTAGAGTTCATGTAGTGTATATAAATATTATCTGATTTTTTTTGTGGATTCTTGCAATAGACGGATCACATATTTTGTGTATTCTTTGCAATCGTCGATGTATATTTCGTAAACGCCGAGAGTGTGAAAGACATTTAGATTCGAATATCTATCAACAAAATATTACTGGTACTGTTAGTAAGGTAGATATTAGATAAGAGGAATTTTGGTTTGATTTGTGTATAATGTTTTGCACATGTATCCTTTCGTGGACAATATTCACTTTATACGTTTTTTGCCAAATATATACTCGATTTTCCATTGCCGTAGCTGTACATGCGTAAAACATATTTACACAGAAGACATATCAACGTGCCATGGGAAACATCTAAGAAGACATATACAATAAAGGAGGAGGGTCCCTAAGGCCTAATTTATTTTTGGTCAAAAAAAAAAAAGTTTTTATTTATTTATATATCATTTACAATAGATCTGACCACAAACGAACCCACCCCCAACCCTCCTCCTTCTTTTTACCCCCCTTAATGACACAATAAACAATTTGCTTTTTACCACTTCCACGGTAGTTTTTGGCTAAAGAAATATATTTTATCAAAAAACATCACCCTAACTACTCACGGATATCACATATAATCTCCCCCCTCATGAATTACCCCTCCCGTTATTCCTACCACTCACTTCTGCGTGTAAAATGGATTTTTGGGAACCGTATGAATATTATTGGCAAATAATAATGCTTGTACTACAAATCAAAATCCAACTATTATTTGGCTAAAAAATAGAATTCTATTTTAAAAACCAATTTTATTTTTTAGGCAAAAACTACCGTGAAAGTTGGTAAAAATAAAATTGTTTATTGCGTCATTAAGGGCGATAAAAAAGAGGGGGAGACGGTTGGGGTGGGTTCGTTTGTGGTCAGATCCATTGTAAATGATATATAAATAAATAAAAAAAAATTTTTTTTTGATTCTTTGACAAAAAATAAATTACGCCGAAATCCAGCCTTAGGGATCCTCCTTCTTTCTGTGGCTGACAGTGAATGAAACAAGAGATTTTTGTGGTAATAAGGCCGTTAATGTTCTGATACGAATTTTAGATGTTTCACCCCCGATATTGATAGCTAGTAAATAGGTTTTGCATACGACGACTAAAAGTATAATAGTAACACGTATTGTCCTCTGTAGATGCAAAAAATACTAATAATGTACTGATACACCACTACAACAAACAACTATTAGTGATACAAACAAGTGTGGGAAATTAGTGAAAATAATGTGCGTGGTGTGTCGTCCTCTGTCCATGTGAACTATGTGGAACGATCATTTTCATACTACAACCATATGTACACGCCAAATCGCTCACTACTAGTACTACGACTACTAGTTGTGGCAACGTACGCTCAAGCAATGAAAACAGTAGGTGTTTCTGAATGACATAAGCGATAGGTATGTACATTATTAACATGTTTTTACTGCTGTCTTTTTGGTCTCTCATATGTCCTTCAGTCAATGACATGACGGATTACAAGTCCGATTCTGCGTTGTAGCACACTTTCCGGGCCCTATTGAAATAGTAGCACAGTTGAAGGAATTAAAGGATATATTACTAAAAGTAGATATTGATTTTTTTTAAATAAACGGAACAACAAATTAAATTGTGTTAAATAAATTTTCAGAGAAACTAATAGCAGTAGACGTAAATAATTTTCAGATATTTTTTAAGGCATTTCTTCAAGCCTGAGACTTTTATGCATATAAATGTGTTCAACCTTTTGTATTACTTTCATAACATTAACGTTATCAATAATTATATTAGTAGGTACTGTTTTAAGGTAGATATAATAGAAAGATGGCCGGTTTAAACATGCTAAGTGCCAAAATCTCACGATCGAGATATCTTCAAAAAAACAATTTTTTTACTGACTATAACCCAAAAAGTTATTTATAAACTAATTTAGCTTTTTAGATATTATTAGAACATTTAGTATGTTCTAATCAATTTAACTTGGCTCCTCAAAGTAATTCTAAATTTTCAGAGAAAAAAATAAAAAAAATGATTTAAGAAACATGCTAAGTGCCATATAGAAAAAGGATGAAATAAATACTGGTGAGTAAAAATATTATACTAGTTAAAAAAAGACTAAAAAGTAATTCAACCCAGAAAAATATGTCTTTATAGAATATCGAATTAATACAAATTAAGTACAAGTAACTAATCAAATTAAACAAACTATCAAACTAATACAAATTAAGAACAAGTAAAAAAAAACTTTTGTTCCTTTTATAGTGACATTATATTGACGTTAACCTATGATATATAACGAAGTATCGATGGCACTTAGTATCTTGATGGTACATATAATGTTTGTATCTGGATATTTCTAAAATAGAAAATTTGGTACTTAGCATGTCAAACATGCTAAGTGCCATCCTTCAATTTTATTATTTATCTGTGGGGAATTTAGCTATGGGTAATCCAATGTCACCAATATGTGCAGATTTAGTTATGTCCACCCTTCAAGAAACGTGCCTTTCGAAATTAGGGTTTCATATACCGTTTTTCAAAAGATATGTAGATGACATTGTAACAGCTATTCCAGAAACAAGAGACTCGGACATTTTACAAACTTTCAACAGCTTTCACCAAAAAAATCAGTTCACGTTGGAGAATGAATCTCAAGATAAAACTTTACCATTTCTAGATGTGTTGCTAATCCGTAATGAAAACAACAAAATAATAACCGACTGGTTCATGAAACCTACAAATTCCGAAAGGTATCTGAATTTTTACTCCAACCATAGTTTTAAACAAAAACTTAATATCATAAAAAATTTAACTTTAAGGGCAATTAACTTGTCACATGATATGTATCACCAAAAAAATATGCAGTTAATTGTAACGCTATTAAAACAAAATGGTTATCCAACAAAACTGGTTAAACAAATTAACAGTAAAATGATGAACAAAATAGCAATAAATAAGAAAGACAACAAAAAAGATGTTATTAAGAACAACTGCAAAAATATATATTTCAAGTTACCCTATATACATACATTGTCCGAAAACTTGTCACGAATTCTCACCACAGACAAAATAGCTGTAGCATATAAAAATTCAAATACAGTTGCACAATGTTACTCCAAAGTAAAATCAAAAACTTCTAGATTAGATAAATCGAATGTTGTGTACGAAATTACTTGTGACTCTAACAACTGTAATAAAGTTTACATTGGTCAAACAAAAAGATATTTAAAAGATAGAATAAAAGAACATGAATATGGCATAAGAACACTAAATAAAGAGGAAAAAAAGACACATACAGCATTAGTAATCATACTCAATAACCCAGATTACACATAATCATACCATCAAATGTGATCACACATAATCAATAATCCAGAACACAAATTCAACTTTGAAAACTGTAAAATATTAGGAACAGAACCAAACCTTAAAAAACGATTACTTTTAGAAATGGTAGAAATAAAAATGAATAAAAATAGCGTTAATAAATGTAGTTACATGGACGACTTAAATTCAGTTTATTACAACATTCTAGAAAAGAACAATCATTTCAAAACATAATATTTTCATTGTCTCAAATCCATTAATAATACTGCTTCCCACTCCCTAACACAAATGCGATATACGTACGACAGGTTAGATTCTCTCAAAAACCTTAATTACTATAGTAATTTTTAAAGTGTATTGTCCTGATAATAGTGTTTTGTTTTTATCTTTATATATTTATTATATATGTATATAGACAGTACCGCCAATGTTTGTAATGTACCACCTTACATGACAACAATAACAACATTGATGTAAGTAAGAGTTACAATTGCTTTTCTGTAGTAATATGTATTTTTTCAAAATCTATATCTTATATCTACTTCTGTATAAAATTGTAGTGAGCCCTGATGAAGGAGAAACAAAGCTCCGAAACGTTGGCAAAAATCGAATAGTTGTTATTTATTCCTGGACCTAATCGAACCAAAAAAAAAACATTATTTATTCCACTATAATTATGAGGGGAGTTTTTTTATGTGATATATCTAGCCATGAAAACAGTGACAAACCGCAGTGACATTTAAGAGGCAAGTAATGTAAACTCTTATACAGTAAGCGGAACCATAATGCGTACATAGCCGAATGCAGGGAAATTGATAATTTAACTTCTTTGTTGAGTAAATGTAAACATGAGGTGAGAACCAATTGCGATCCAATCGCTAGCGCAGGCGTATGAAAGGCATCCGGTTTGTTGGTAGGGCTGTTTGAGTTAAAATTTGAAATACCATTTTATATTTTATTCTAGTCTAGTGCCTGATTAGAAAAGTGCGTATCATCAATCAATATTGCCATTTGCCAATGATTTTACGTATGTGTGTAAGCTAAAACACATACGCCAATACATTTCCTTCGAACAACTGTTCGCATACTAATATAAAATATAAATTAACCAAACGACAACAAAAGTCTAGACCCCGAGCGCTGGCGCAGTTTGAATTTGACTTGCGCAGATGCAGTTCTGTCGGCGATTCGCCGAAATTTTGAACGCCGAAGCCGAACGACGAATTGGTTCGTTCTGCCTTGTTTCGCTGTTGTCATATCAACATAATATTCCTATTAGATATTTTAAAATTGTTCCACAGCTGTTTAAAGTAATATTAACTGTTTAAAATGATTTCACAGTAGTTGGGTTGAAAAAAGATAACAGTAAACTTTATTATATGATTATGCAACGCAGTCTGAATATTAAATTGGCTTATATTAATTGATCGTACATCAATGCATTTTGTAAATTATGGGTTTTTATAAAGACTTATTATGCAGAGTTAAGAGTTACAGTTAGTTCTGGCAACGTTGCTCTGTAGATTTCCGCTAAGACCTCCCTCTTAGCTTTATGTTCAACCAAGCTCTCCCGGCCCAAGTATATTCGCCTAACTATGACATAAAAATGTAATCTAATAATAAATAAATCTAATATCCACCTATGTACGCATTAGGGTGCCGCTTACTGTATAATGAGGGGCTAAAGTTTGGAATAAAATTAAAAACTAAGGTTTTATTCATATTCCAAACTTTAGCCCCTCAGTGTATATAAATCGGATGTAAGTATTCGGATCTGGTGGAGTTGAAATCGATTTATTTTTGTAATCTTCGTGGTGGATTATATTGATGAGTTATCAAGATAAGGATCCTTAAGGGATCTCGTTATTGCAGAAACATTAGAGTAAGTATTTAGTTACGTTATATACGAGTCATGACTCGTATATAGAAAAAATAATTTTTCAATTTTTCCTTTCCTTTCTGTCCTTTATTTCATGGCTAGGTACATTACACAAAAAAAACTCCCATTGTGCTATATCATGTTATTAATATATGTATATGTATTTTTTTTGAATTTCACAATCCACGCGAAATACTAAAAATGTCATATTTATATTTGTTCAGTGACGGCTGAATGCATTTGAACTTCCCTTATTTTCGTAAGGAGACCTGGGGCCCACGTCATATTTTAGAAGGTAGTTACTAACGCAGTAGAAGGCTATACTATCAAAACATTTTCAAACTTGCGAAACATTTCAAAAAAATGCCTGCCTCCCCAGAATATTTGGAAATGGCTTGCAAAATATTTGCATAATATTTTTTTTTCTGTGACGGGAAAAACGTTTGACATTTTATCCCTGTTGACTGATAACAAAATATCACTTTTCATAAAATTACTTTTTCCCCGGGAAAAACTAAGTCCTTTTTTCCCGGATATACACATAAGTAAAGGTTAGATATTTAATTTTAGAATATTTTATTATACAAAAGTTACATTTCCTTTAAATTAAAAGTACAATTATTAAATACGCATTGCATGAATGACTTTCTATTATTCAAAATAACTACCAAACAACCACTAAGTTCGCAATGTTTAAATCAAATCACAGAATTAAATTGACAGATATTTGATTACTTTAAAGGTTTCCTTGTCAATGCAGGTGTAATTGTCGTTATAAGTACACCAGCCTACCAGTTTAAAACTTCAAATTTCACATCGATAATTTTCTGACTTTAATATATTGTAATAATAGGTTTTTTTCAATATTAAATCGTCGTTTTTCTCGTCACAGAAAAAAATAGTGTATTATACACGGGAAAAATATTAGATTTTAGCTCTCGTTTTTTTGTCTCAAAACAACCTCGAGCTAAAATCTAATACTTTTTTCCCTTGTATAATAAATAACTATTTTCATAGTCATCAAATTACAACAAAGACTTTTTTTATTCTAAATCTGTGTTATGGTAATTTGAATTTTTATTTCATCCCAACATTTCGTTTTTGAGATTTTAAAATAGTTGTATTTTTGAGCAAAATTTCCAAAAAGCACAGGAATAAAGTTTTTTGTAACTACTTGGTAATTGTGAAAAATAATATTTCACAATTATTTTGCAAGCCATTGCCAAGATTTTCTGGGGAGGCAGGCATTTTTTGAAAATTTTTTTGGCAAGTTTTTTGCTATTATAGCTACTTAGATCTAGTAATCACTCCGTAAAGTTTTATCCTTATCCCATCTCTCCTTACGAAAATACCTTGTATTTCAAATTTTACCGGCCGCCACTGTATTTGTTAAAGAATTCCTTATAATTAACTGGACTCTTATTTTGTACGTTATTGTTTAAACAATTTTTATGAAAATTTTTCTATTTTGAATTATAGAAAATCATTTTAAATGGATGAACTTCATTATCGTTAGTGTCAGCTCTAAAAAGAGCTAATGATTATATCAGATTAAGAACTCTTTTTTAAACCTTTACATATAAAAGCAGCAATTACAACAAAATCGATTGAACACATATTGATTAGGTTAGGTTCATTAACGTTATGCGGGGTATCTTTAGATTAATTATAAATTACAATAATTAATCACTTCCACTATATAAAAATTAAAAACAATTAATTTAATGAATTTAAATATCATATTCTTTATTTTTCATACATAAATAAATAATGTACGAAACTGTAATAAAAATATAGACAAAATAAAAATCCTGCGCCGCCTGCAGCAAGAGAATAATCATGAGCTTTGAAACAACTGTGGGACCAGGTCTTTGCCTATTGTATTATAAGTCCTCTTTATAAACCTTATACGCATAAAACTACCACATTTCAAAAATCTAAATTTGAAGAAAGGGCTCCCTTAGCACAAACACAACAACCATTTTTTCATTTGATTTCTATGTTTGTCAAGTCAGTTTGTATTTATTGGCTACCCTCTGATTTCGGTCATCTACAAAAGCACTACTCGATATCGCAAAATGAACTGAAATTATTGCTTTGATTTTTTTTTTTAATATATACGTAGATATTAATAGTAAAGTACGTATATACGTACATGTAACGGAGAAAATTACAACGAAACAATTTAATTTTATTTTGGTCATCATTTATGTTTAATTGTACAGATAAATAATCATTTCTCATCGTCATTTTCTCATTTTCATCAAATAAATCCTATTTCCAAACCAAAAAATAATATTAGTCTCGGTTCAAGAGAGATCAACAAATGATTCAATGATCTATGCTTTAACTGTTTTAACTATTTGAGCGCTAAAATAAAATCAGAACAATAAGGGGCTCTCAAAAAGAACTAAATGACCCAAAACATGGATCCTAAAAACTGCGAAATTATTCGTATATCAATTTGTTTATCGAATCAACTTCCTACTTACGAACTTCCTACTTATGTAGGAACTACGTATTTCCTACGATGTATTTTATATTTCCCTGTACTTTCTATTCTTTTCAAATACGTCACGTACTTACCATATATTTCTAGTGCTTCATTTAAACAAACTTTATAAATTAAATGTGCTAACGATAAAAAAACAATATAGAAATTATAATTGTTGTCTTCATAATATTTACTTATTTTGGGGCGTCATAAAGGCGATTGTAGTACTGTGTGTGACAAATAAAAAATTAATTAACATAAAAATTATGTTAAACAAAATGTATGTTTAAAGTAACATTTTCAAAACATTTTTATCGATTCCAATTCCAATAACGGAATTGGAAACGGAATTTTATATTTTCTTTTCTACTCTAGAAAAAACCTAATAAAATTCTGGTGATTATTTTTATTTATCGAATTCACTAAGATGAATGAATGTATTCAAGAAATATAGTTCTCTGAATGTTACAGTCTGTTTAAGTGTATTTTTAGTGGTGGTTCACATGATGGTTGTGATTGTTTAAATCATTAAGCTCGAATTTAAAACTCCACATAGGTGAAAGTAGTAGATGTAATTTTTTGAAGACTGAAAAGGCCATAAATATTCTAAAACGTCGAAAATTTACTCGTAATCTTGAGTGAGAAACAATTTTCTCTATGTCTGTGTCTTCGCTTCTTTTTATGTATCCGATAACGCAAAAAAGCTTTAAGGTGCTAATATGAAATTGTTGTATTCCTCTAAATAATTTTGCGTCATCAATACTTTCTATTGACCTTCTATTTTTTAATACGTTATTCCTGTAAAGTTTTTTAGTCTGTTATAATCAACAACGACGA
Source organism: Aromia moschata (assembly GCA_029963805.1). Classification (NCBI taxonomy): domain Eukaryota; kingdom Metazoa; phylum Arthropoda; class Insecta; order Coleoptera; family Cerambycidae; genus Aromia; species Aromia moschata. Next base: position 204,364 of record JAPWTK010000244.1, on the reverse strand, counting down.
ATTTATTTATAAACGGCATTTGAACTTTTGTTTTATTTATTGTCAAACAAACGGTGTTATTAAAATAAAAATAGATTTTTAATTGTTTAATTTAATGGTATTTTACGTGACAACTACGACTGAGTTGTAATCTATAAGTTATGAGAAAATGAAATTATATTTCAATGAACCTCTCCATGAATGCATTGAACACTAGGTAAGTAGCAAAGTACCTAGTATTACGTTTATTGTAAAAGAATGTATACGCCCTTTCGTTGTAAAATAATCCCTTTATCCGAGCTACATTCTTCCAGACTAGTTTTACGTAACCAAATATAGATACGAGTATAATCAAAAATGAACGTTTTAATTTTAAAATTTGAAATTATGAAAATGTTTAATCTTCCTGTGAAAATTACACACTTATGGTCATAGTACATCGAATAGTTTCTAACAACTATATAGAACCTATGTAGTTCTGTAATTTCAATGACAATGAAAGATGGTTATCACTACATTTTTTTGATAATCCAATTTAGTGGTGTGTCTATAATTTAAGTAACGAAAAAACGTCGAGTGCAGTTTTAATGGCGAAAAATTGGAAAATAGAAATTTTATAAAAAATACTAATCCTGCCCTACCTCGATTGTACAGAAGTTGCGGTACAAGCCTTATTTTAACATACTGACTTGATACTGTTTTGATAGCACCAGGTTCATAGCGATTTAATGTTTTTCATATACTGTATACAAATATGCAGTAAATTTAATTTTCATAGCCCTTTTTAGTTTTTAACATACAGTGTGAAAACTTTTCAACGCTCCCTCTAACTCACTCTTCTTTTATCTTATTGGAAATGTAAAAACGAACTTCCATACACTTTATTATGTAAAATCCAGTCGATCCGTCACTAAAGACCGCCAGTCGGTCAATCCATCGACCGTTTTTTTTTCAGAAAGAAGCTAACATACGTATTTTTAAATGGAGCACCCTCTATATTTTTATTTGGTTGAATTAAGTATTTTCTAATAATTTCCCACATATGTCACAATTGCTAAGTTTTTTTTAACAATAAGCTCACAAATTGAATATTTGAGAAAATTTGTCTTTACATTCCCAGTAGGCTTTAGTTTAGAATAAATTCAAAATAATTTAATGTGGCAGTAAATACACAGGACTTCATATTTTATTTTCCAATTTTATGAATCAATTTATTAAAGGAAAATATTATCTTAACAGTTATTACTATATAGTATTAGACTACTATTAATTATATCTTAACAGTTAATTACAATAAATCATACATATTAACATATTGTATGTAATGTTATTGATTAAAGTTATTAATACAAAAAAAATATTTTTTTTCCGCTAGTCTAATAATAATTTTAAACACCTTACGAAGGATAAGAAAAGTATGCGAGTATGCAATTAGAGAAAATGGCCATCGTTTCAACAGTATTTATGATTAAATAAAATGAGTTAGATATATTTTTGAATGTGTCAAAAATATTTGTTGTTGTTATTAATCACTTCTATCTAACTGTTAAAATATAACTAAGAGTAGTCTAATTACTATACACTAAGAGTTACGATACTGCGTACATCTGTGCATAGGTGGATGTTAAATATATATTAAATGGTACATTTTTTTATATCAAAGTTAGGCGAATTTACTTATGTACAACAACCCAGTACCCCCCCCTCTCTTAGTGAAAATCTAGAGAGCAATGCTGCCAGATCTAACTGTAACTCTGCATAATAGGTCTTTATAAAAACCCTACATTTATAAAAATGCATTGATATAAATCAATTAATATAAGCCAATTTCATTTTGAGACTCTGTTGCGTATAATAAAGTTTACTGTTATCTTTTTCAACAATTTAAAAGTATCTCATACGAATATTATATTGATGTGATAACAACGAAACATGACAGAATGGTTCGGTGATACTATACCTACACAAATACAAAGTTTGGGCGAGTCGAAACAGAGTCGGATTCAGGTCACTATTATTGCAGAACGATAATTCACAGAAAATACATCATAATAGAGTCAAATAAATGTACTAGGGAGCTAACTATTACACGACGGAGTGGTACATATTTAGGTGTGGTAATGTCAGTGGTTACGAAAACTGAAACTTAAAAGGACCCAGAAAAACTCATAAAATGTTTTTAGAAAACATTTTATTAAAAAGAAAAGTACCTAATATTACTTTTTAACTAGCGTATACTTATCAATTCCCCTTCATTCTGCTATGTACGCATTAGGGTAATTCGTACTGTATAGTAATAACTGTTAAGATTAAGAACATTTTCCTTTGATAAATTAGTTCATAAAATTGGAAACTAAAATCTGAAGTTCTATGAACTTTTTAACTAGCGTAAACTTATCAATTCCCCTTCATTCTGCTATGTACGCATTAGGGTAATTCGTACTGTATAGTAATAACTGTTAAGATAAAGAACATTTTCCTTTGATAAATTAGTTCATAAAATTGGAAACTAAAATCTGAAGTTCTATGTATTTACTGTCTCATTAGACTGTTTTTAATTTATTATAAACTAAAGCCTACTGGGAATTTAAAGACAATTATTTTGTCAAATAATCAAATTGTGAAATTATTGTTAAAAAAAAACCAATAGTGATATATTTTGAGAAAACAGACGATGGGTGACAAGAACTGACCACGCCACTGGATTCTACATAAAAAATTGTATGGAAGCCCCCTTTTCATTTCCAATAAAATAAAAGAAGAGTGAATTAGAGTGGTTATCCGAAAAGTGCAAATTTTCAATTTGATTGAATTTCAATCAAAATTACCGTTTTACACTGTATCTAAAAAACTAAATGGGATATGAAAATTATGCTTACTGTATCGTTCGTTTCACAAAAAAGTAGGACAGGAATGTGCAAAATTATTAAAAATTATCCCGCAAAGTGCCAAAAATTGGACACTCATAGTCAAATCACTTCCACCTCAAATCATTAAATTATAACATTGGAATGATGAATTATCTCTTAATGCACCACTAGAAAATTAATTACATGAGTTATTCTCTAGTATCTAATAACATGAGTTGAGAAATTCTGGGACTGTAACAGAACAGTATTAAGGGGTTGATGGCTTGGTAGAATTAAAAATTTTCGTATTTTCGTAAGGAAAACATGGGACCCACATCATGTTTTAGGGAGTGATTATTAAACTTAAATAAAATGCTATAATAACAAAAAGAAACTCCAAATGTAACTTAAAAAAACTTTGACATAACTCACGAAGCTACGCACGTGAGGCCATGGAACATTCTATGTCTTTGGACCCATGACGTCATGCGTCACATACATGATGCTCGATAGAGTTTTTCCCTACCCCAGATTTTGCCCCTTCAGATTAGACAAACCATATTTACCAAGCGTGACGTGACGCAAAACCATGACGCAGATCGCAATATTTTCCAGGGGCAATCCCATAATAAAGACATAGAATGTCAAAATGAGGAGAATTGAATGAGGGCTGGAATGAGGAATTATATGAGAATTATATGAGGGCCGTGATGAAGGGGGGGGGGGCGGCCGAAATTGGACAACTTGAGGCCGGAGCTCCCGCCCAGAGACTAAGTCCAAAATGAGGAGAATTGAATGAGGGTTGGAATGAGGAATTATATGAGAGTTAAATGAGTGCCGATTATTAGCTGCCCACTCACCACCATCGGGTCGGTCATTCTGCCGCACCCTGTATTTGAGAAATATATAAATTTTTTAACGAAGACAATAAATACAAGTTACTTTTTTAAATGTTGGAAGTTATAGAAATTTTATTTTTATTTCATTTTAAGTTAACAAACCACAAGCTTTAAGTTATAATAAGTTTTTATAATTATTGACTTGATTATATATATATATATATTTTGATATAAAAAATTGCAAATATTTTCTGATGAGCAAGCTATTTTTCGAATTTTTTGTTGCAGGTTACATTTGAAGTCTTTTTCTATTATATTTATTGCCTTCTCTTTGGTTCTAATAATCACTACCCAAATATAATATGGGTCTTATTTTTTCTTACGAAAACAGGGGAATTTTTTAATTCCACCAACTACCTACTTCTTCTTAATACGGTTCTGTTAGAGTCGGCGATTTCTCGACTCTTAACCTTTTTATCAGTCGTCGAGGTTATTTAATTTGTAATTACTCCGTTACAACAGAATATATTTTACATTCATTTGGTTGTTTTAATTATAAATTGAAAACATTACTTGATTTTAACCCCCGATTAGAACAATTGATCTTTATCGGATTCCCCAACGTGTTTCGTGATGGGTTTCACTATAAAAAATGATTTACCTTGATAGTTTACCCTATTTTACCCTTCCTTAAAAAAACACCCCTTAATAGTGCAGATTGAGTTTTTAGTGTGTATTGGGTCTACAAAATTGTTGCTTCATAAGGAATCCCAAATTCTAATATACGAAGTTCAGTGCATATTTTTTTGCTTTTTTTCTTTAAATAATGACGAATATGCATGATGTTTATACACGTCTGTGTCGACTAACTTCCTTATTTAAACGGAAACACCCTATATAGATTCAGACCCACGTTTAATTTTTTAGCATGGCGTAAGAAAATAATGCGTGTTGTGTTCCACCAAGTGTTCAACTTATTATAGATAACTTGTCTAGTTCAAATGTTTCAGTATCAGTCATGATGTAGATTTTCCTATTCAAAACTGTGCGCTTATTAGTTTGTAAAAATATATAAGGTATTCCATTTAAAATAAGAAAGTTAGTCGATGTATGATACTAAAACCAATGTGATTCGGTAATATTTAAAAAAAAAAGGCAAAATAGGGTGCGAGCAACCTCACGTATTCGTCATCCTCGGTTACATTTTACGATTCTTTATAAAGCAACAATTCTATAGACCAAATGCGTACTAAAAACTCACCCAGTATATTTTTTGGGTTAAGTATGTGCTTGAACTGAATTAACCCAAAATATTGTTGTAAATCCTTGTTGGCATATACTCGAATTTATCAACAACAGCTAACTTAAGATAACAGTAACATTAAATTATTTTTATTGTGTTAGGTTGTATGCGTAGATTGGGGTTTGGTTTGGAAATTCGGAATTGTTTGAAGAATCTGTTTGGGGAAATCGTTTTACTGTTGATACAGGCACAAAAGAAATTTTTTCCCAACGCATTCATTATTATTTGTATGTCAGTTTGTTACAAAAACCATTATATTCAATGTACTGATGATTGATATCTACGAGTAACTAAAAACGAGCAGTAAAATGGTAGTTTTCATGTTAAATTAAATTCATATCTGTCTATCTAATCTAACAAAATCGTATTTTTCGACTATTTTGTTGTTATTGTTTTTTTTTTCGTCTATTCAAACTCGATTTCAAATACCATCGTCTTTATCAAGGATCTTGATAATTTTTTGATATCGGCTAAATAGCTGTCAATATTCACTTAGTACTATAATTTTACTAATTTTTTTAAACTAGACACCCCTCGAGACCTTCGACTTCAATCAAATTTAAATTAGTTTTTTACCTTATTATTATTAATTTACAGTGTTAATAGGTACCTATGTATGTTACACTAATGTAATATTTACGTTGACAATAAATGTTGGTAGTTTCCTTTGTAGTTTCTTACTGTCATGCTATTTGTAAGGGATTATCCATATTTTTTACTTCGAGTCACAGGGTGTACACTTTTTTGGCGGCATTGTATTATTAACTTTTAAATCGTAAGATACAGGAGGTCGGTCAAATTAGAACAAAGTTGGGCATTTTCCCATCTACATGTATTCAGGTTTGCAAAATTTGTAGCAATTTCAGAAACATCCCGAAAAAACTATATCCAAAATATGTATTTCTCAGTTTGCGAACAATTCGCAAACAATAGAATCTAGAAATAAATAAAAGATCAATATAACATCCCATTTTTTATTTACAATAATATTGTTACATATTATGTACGAGTATTATTATATACGGTGTTTCATCATGGTGTATCTAGGTACATAAAAAACTATGGATATTAGAAATCTGCAATGAAAATTCAGCGGCAAAGTAAACTCGATGTGTTTTATTTAACTAAAATATTTTTAGAGGGACTTAACTCAACTTAAATTTTAATAAACCCACAATATGTACGTTTTTGTATTGTGTAACCATTGAATCAAGAACTATTTAACTTAATTTTTTATACATACTGAAAATTAGTAATAGAAAATCTGCAAGGACCGGTCAGATGATATGTCAGTTTTTATATTGAGAAGAGTGGTACATGTGTTGTAATGCCTTTGACTCATCTGGTAAATATGCATATCGTTTATACAGAGCTGCAAACATTTAATATGGTGAATATTAAAGTAGCCGTTAGCCGTTGTGACGCCTAGCTTTTGTTTTTCTTATAGATGTCTATATTTGTTATTACATACATCGACTATGCAGCGTCTCATTTATGAGTTTCATAATGATTTTTGCCTTTCTTTAATTTCTAACAAGTCGAATTAGTGCATACATAGTGTTGACTTTTACTTTGTAGACCTCTTCTTAATAATAAAATTATCCAATGGTTGAGATCTGGAGATCTCTGCAAGGACCCATCCAACGTCCTGGAAACCTTTAATTCAAATATTGCCTAGGCTAGAGCGCAATATAGTGGAGTTGCATCGTACTGATAATATAGTGAAAGCCAAAAAGGTTTTATCCAGTTTTAAAATACTTAATAATTTTCACTCACAAAAATTAATAACAATAATTGAAAGAGGAGGTTCTGGAGATATTGTGATAGTTAGTGATGCCCCGACTCGTAGTTTATTTTCATATTGGTTTTGTAAATGGCAAAATGATGGGTCAGCTGACAAAAGAAAATCACCTGAAAGGAGGAGATCTGCATGCAATCCTTAAAATGAAGAAGTGGTGAGACAATCGTTTTTTTTGTGTTCAAATCGATCAGTGAGATGACGTGCGGCAACGTTAAATTTCTACAATTACCCAAAGAATTTTGCATAAGATGAAATTCCATGAGTTTTTTGAAGTTATAGTATAGTCAATCAGATATCGCACGACGTATTTTCATGAGTGATGAAGTTTTCTTTACTTCATATGCCACAGCCAATAAACATAATTTACTGGTCTACGGACGTTACTGGTCTACATACAACTCATGTCAAAGGGTATCCCCCCATAAGTATAGTGAAAGGCCCCCCCTTTTTTATTTTCTTCGCATGATGAAAGTGTTTCTTAGGGCTAATTATGAAAGGTAGACCGAATTTTAGGTCCAAAAATTTTTCCTCTCAGCTAGGTATGGAAAAAACCCTATTTTTTACGTTTTTTTTTTTCGGTTTTTAACTGTCGAAAAAATCTGAAAATCGATCACCGCGGAATGGGCCATAAGTAGAATTTTTTTTCTTACTATTTTTAGTGAACATATTTTTTAATTGTTTGAAGTCATTTGAGTCCTTTTAGTGTAAGAAAAAAATCAGGACCCTATAAAATGATGATTTTAAGCCGTTTTAAGTCGTTTCACAGACAAAAAAATTGATTTTTCGCACTTTTGGGCATGACCCACCACTCAAAAAAAATCTGAAAAAATTTGAGGTAGTAAAAAACAGTTAAAAAATATAACATATTAAAAATCTGAGCCTGAAGCTTTTTTTGGTTAAAAGATATGGGATTTTTAAAGTTTGAATAATTTTTTTAGAGGTCATAATGACCTTGAATGAGCTTGAAAAATTTTCATAGAATTAATCATATTTTCTGTACTTATGTATTTTTTCAGATTTTTTCGACAGTTAAAAACCGAGAAAAAAAAATAAAACGTAAAAAAACAGGGTTTTTTCCATACCTAGCTGAGAGGAAAATTTTTTGAACCTAAAATTCGGTCCACCTTTCATAATTAGCCCTAAGAAACACTTTCATAATTAGCCCTAAGAAACACTTTCATCATGCGAAGGAAATAAAAAAAAGTGGGCATTTCCCTATACTTATGGGGGGATACCCTTTGTGGAAGGCTGTTACATGCACCAAGAGTGACTGTTTGATGTGCTCTATCGTCATCAAGGATCATCGGTATGTATTTCTTTGAGAAGAATGATGAAACAGTAACAGCCAATTCTGAACGGTATATCTGTATGCTCCAGGTATTTTTTTATACCGCAACTACAAGAAAAAGAAAGAAACTTGGCACAACATTGAACAAAGAAACATCATTGGCTGCCGAGGTCTCCTGACATTACTGATTTTTTCCTTTGGGATTATTTAAAGAGCAAAGTGTTCGTGAGCAAATCTAGAGATCTACAGAGGATTAAAAGAAACGTCCAAGAAGTTATGGCTGATCGCTTAGAAGAGTACATGGTTAAGGGATGTGGGCATTTAACACACACAATATTTACCTGTAAGAAGCAACACTCCCATGATTATTCTTTAATATGTATTACATACTTATATTAAATAATAAATGAGTTACCATTTATTAAAAATGAACAATTCATTTTGACTCTCACTGTACATTTGCATTCTGGTGTGTAGAGAAACATCATCTAATAGTCATCAGTCTTGGCTTGGATTGAGTCAGATAGCCAGTTCAGCATGGGTAAAAACTCGGGTAAAAAGAATCGGTGGACAACTTTTTGTGGAAAACGTAACAGGGGTTTTACAAAAGGATATTTGCAAAAAGGTATACAAGGATATGTTTTATCTACGTATAACTCATTAGTTTCAAATAAAGCGAGAATAGCGTCACTTATTACATGAAGGATTCAATTTAAGTACCTAATGTATATGAAGAATATTGTTTTTTGACGCTATAACTTAAAATCAAATAAAAATCGGATAACAACAATCGCACTTGAGTTTGGTGCGTTCCTCAAAATACACTTTGTACAAAATCGTAAATTTTTTTGTAGCATTGACGATGGGGTTCAAGAGATGTTTTACTAACGAAAGCGTACTAATTTAAAAGTCATGTCAAATGCAATTTAAGGTATTAATATGAAAGTGCTTATTATTTAATGCATTGAAGTCTAATGGATTTATTTTTACATTTTACTGAGTGAAAAAAACGAATAGTTTTTCTGAACCAATAATATTTTTATTTAAATTAATCATAGAAACACTGATAAAACTATTAGCCTTATCCAAACACGAGTCCAGACGTTGTTTAAACGATTCAGGAGGATTAAGTGTCTTAAAAAATCCGGTAAAGCCTTTTAAAAGCCGGTAGTTGTATTATGAAATTTTCTTATATTTCTTGGCTTTTTAGAAAATTGGGCATCGCCACGCCTACTGTCTATGTTACCAAAAATCATGCTATCAGTAGGCGTGACTACCAGATTTTTTTAAGGCATTTAATCCTACTCAATCATTTAAACATTGTCTGGACTCGCGTTTGGACGAGGCGAATATTTTTAATCAGCGTTTCTGTAACAAAAAACTATTTGTTTTCTTCAGTACTAACTACATTACTATTTACACTACTTCTTCACTCCTATTTACAAAAAATGTAGACATCTATCAGGGACGCAGCGCCTAAGCTTGAAATAATGAATATTATTTTTGTACAGCTCTGTATAAATGAAATGTACTCGTATGTATATTTACCAGATGAGTCAAAGACAGTACATATTTCTGGAATTTGTACAATTTCAATTCATATTCACACTTAATACAATTTACTCTTTATAAATATACAATTAAAATGAAATATTATTTTTAAAAATCATTTTTATTTCATTTGTGAGTTATTATTTATAGAGCCATCCAAAAAATCATCATCAAATCTGGCTGTGAACGAGAAAGATGGAAATGGCGGTTATCTCGAAGCTCAAAATGAAACTTTGTTGTTGTCAAACTTTTGACACGTGGCTGTCACAATTGTAAAATAAATAATGACTGCCACATAATGTGACAGCCGTGACAATTAAATAAGGTTATACATTTAAGATTAAGAATAGGAATACGCCATTTTTTGCTCGGCAAACTTTGATGACGTTTTTTTTTTTTTGATGGATCGTTATTAAAAAACATCTTTTTTTCCCAAAATTTGTTTCAAACTATTGAAAATGCAAATATGGAGGCACCATTAATGAGACAAAATTCGTAACTTTTCTTGGCTTTGACCGACCTCCGATCTCTTGAAGCTTCAAGTTATGAACACTATCTATATAACATTACCGAAATAGTGGACACTCTTTATGGTCTACACAAAATACATACAAAAAAATGTGCGTTTACATTTTTGCCTGTAAGTATGAAATATTAATTAAATTAATAATAATAATACATAGCCAGGTACTTTATTATCCTATGTAGCCATTGCGATATAATTAGAATTCAGAGTAATCAATTAGTTTTCAATCTAAAAATTTTGTAACGGATTACACAACTACTACTAAGTAATTAGTAAGTGTTTTGACAATATGATTTAATACACTGGTGCACTCTGATTGTGGTACTCTAGGACTCTGGGCGATCACATTACGTTTTGGGCTGAGTTGTATGCTTTCATAAAGTAGGTAAGTACTTTAGTAGAGGCATATCTATTTTATCCTCTAGGTAGAGGATAAAATTCACAAAATCGTCATGGATTTTCTTCAGAAAAATTGTTCGGACACGTCAAAATATGCATACAGGATCAATGACCACTATATGATATGGGTCATTGACTCATCTCTTAAAATTTTTGTCATTTGTAAAACGGCCTCATCGATATGTTTTTTTTTTTTAATAAAAAACCCATATGACGAGCCTGGAACGAGCATTATTTTTCAGGTCACATATGAGAAATTCTAAGCAAAACGACGAAAGAAAATTGACAAAAATCATTAATCAAAATTTCAAAAATATAATATATGAGAGTTAGATCTGACAATCGGGTGGCCACTTAATTGGTTCCCTTCTTCCTATCCAACAATTTTGGATACGAAGATGGATAGGTACCACTTGAGTTGTCAGCCTAATCGTCAAATCCAACACTCCTCGATTATTTTTAGTGCGGTATGTACCCAGGTTGCTAGGCCCACGAGCTTGGATCAAGACTTAAATTTAAAGACATGATTTAAAAGTAAGATTATTCAAGAAACAGGATACCTACCCCTTGCAGTTATTCACACTGTTCAAAAAGAGCGTCTTGCTCTACTACTATGAGGCTACCATTGGTGCCATATGAGGCTGCCATTGTTTCAAAATTGAAGTTGATTATTTCTGTTGATTTTCTTTAATTTCTTGTAAATCTGGTTATTTAACTTTAAAGCCGTTTTTCTTAAAAATGTGAGTATGTGACCTACATCGATATTTTAGTTTACGGTACGCGAAAAAATGATTCTTTCCAGTTCTGACACAATCAATACCTAGGATTGTTATCGAGAGTGTCATTAAAAAAATGCATGTGTCAATGACGTCGTAACGTTTTGATAAGTGGACAAAAAAATCAAGACCCATATCAAAAAATGGCAATTAATATTCATATGTATATTTTGACGCATCCGAGTGATTTTTCGTAAAAAAAAATCCTTAATGATTTAATTAATTTTATCCATTACCTACTTTACGAAAGCGCTATATATATATATAGATCAATCCCACATTTCTTTAAAAGAGTTAAACCGAGTTTTTATGCATATCAAATTATGCATACGAGTGCGGTAGGTAGGTATATCATTTTCTGTTAATCTACAAGAAAGCTAAAATAAATATTATTGACTATTGAGACATAATAAAGAGGTGTAATACTTAATTATTTCAGGACTTTACTAAGACATTGATAAATTCGAGGATACAATCGAACATTAACGACGCTTCTACAGTAAAGGTGGCTGTTAAGATTCTCTAACCCTTACATAGGGTGCCCCATACTTAATGGAACAGACCAAAACTGTTTGGGTAAAAATTTTACCTGAGAAAACTTGTTAAAGTTAAGTTGTAAATATGGCTATGTTTATTTTTATTTTACGATATTTGGAAATGTGTCAAAATAGAAGGCAGACATATTTTAAAGTTTTTAAGAACCTTTAGTGGCATTTTTAAGTTAGGTCTAATAAGTTTCTTCAAAAACGCTTTAAAAACAGCCAGGCTGCTGGTTAAATCTGGTTTATAATTTGACAAGTTATTGCGAGTTTATTATTGAAATTAGATAATCCGGGGAAACTCCCGCTAGTGGCGGTAAGTTTTTTGGCTTTTTTACCCAAAAAATTTGCAGTTTTGCTGTATACCATTCATTATGGGGGCATCCTGCATAATTAGTACGTCCATGTTTTCAATGTTATTATATGATACGTTTGCTATAAAATCCGCTCTAGTTTTTAAGTTAGAAAATACTAAGCCTTAGTATTACCTTAAGTAAGTGTATATATGGATATTATGCATACATGAATATCCATATGAAAGAACCGAAAATAGACATAAGTAGTCAGTATGTAAATCAATGTGGACTGAAAAGATGAAGTTTAAATCAACTTTCAAATGTTTTTAGGTTTCCTAACCTTACCATTTATCAGTGTCGAAAAATTATCTACCCTATGCAAATAAAGAAGACACACTAATACACTACTTGAATGTTTACAAATCAAATTCAGAACAATAAATCACCTGGCGAGCCCCGGAGGAACAACTCCGGAGAACTTTCTGAAGAGCGCACGCCGCCTTCCCGACTGTTAGAAGGAGAATCCACTTCGAATAGTAAAAAAAACTTCATGTAGTCGACATATTTACGGTAACAGTAATCACAGCACAATTTGTTGTGGTAACTTTCAGTTTCACTTTGGTCCTAAAATTTATGGCAATTTCACAATCGCGCCGAAGAGTCTTCAAACACTTGTCCGCGCGTCCAATGCAAAAACGTGAATGTTTCTCAGGTCGACAAATTATTATCTTCTAAGATGCACTTCACTAGACCATTATTACCAACTGAAACCTTCGCGGTCTCACGTACATGTGGTTCAAACTCAGTGACTACAAGACGCACGCGATCAAGCATGTAGTCTACGACGAACGCCGACACTATATCCCTGCCTGTCTCAATCAGTCCATTATAAAACCGTTGTTCGCGCTCCCGCTGACGTCACAGCCGCAGTGACGTAACGACTATCGATCCCGCTAGGACTGTCGTTGCAGGATCCGTGCTCCTCGTCATCGTTGGCTACGTCAAGCTCGTGACGTCGGCGTTCGATGTCACTTCCGCCAAGATCCTTTGCAGCGTCGCGACGGTTGTGTGGCCTGAACCGTGGGAGTTTCCCGACATTGATTTTATTTACTAAAAGATATCCTTTCTATTACATACCGTTCATTCGGAAGAAAGCGTTTAAAGCTCAAAAACTGTCTTTTTACATTAGAAGCAATTCATTTTACTTCCACATCTAAGTATAGTGTTAATGCAAACATTAAAAACAAATTATTGGCTAGATAGGCTTAAAACGTTCTAAAACGTCGAGATTAAGTCTTGATTAAGCGAAAATAAATGTATGTCTGTTGGTCTGTCTCTCTGTATGTTAACCTTTATTGTGAACACGATAACTCGAGAACGCTAACTAAGATATCAACTTCAAATTTCGAACACTTATCTACCATAACGAGGGTTCGATCTGGTTAGATTTTGAATTTGATCGGTTATGGGGTTAAGGGTTAAATAGCTGTAATATATTTTTTATTGGTAATATCAAATTTGAGATTGACTTGACTACATAACAGAGTCTACAAATGTGAAGGTTTTTAGATTAATAGGGTAGTGGGTTCAGGGGGTTGAAGAGGGTAAGTATTTAAAATAAGTCAAATAACGCTTTTTAAAATACTTATATTAATTATTATGTGGGCAGAGCTCTAAAAAAATTCTTTCTATCTTTCGCCACCCTCTTCCCCTGGGATACGGCGGTAACTAAAATTAAATACTGTATAAGAGAAAGGAAGTTAGGACGCAAGGGAGTTGTATTTTGACGTGAATTAAGGAATATATTCATGTGACGTACTGACTTATCGTTTTATTGGTTTTTGAAATAGAAAAATTCAAATATCTCAATAAGGTGCACGTTACTTCCGCATTCTGAAAGCACCAAAGGCAGTTTTGTTCACACCAAGAAGTTCAAGGAATATTAATTAATAGACGGTGACAAGGGACAAGTAGTTAAGAAGGAGAAGGAGGAAAAATAAATGGAGGTCAAGAGAATATGTTTATCAACGAGAATAAAGGAGGATAATATTTTTAAGAGGACAATTAGGACAAGAAGGTTGGGTGCAACAGAACAAGTAGTTAATGAGAGAACGAAGGACAAATGTAAGTTAAAAAGACCAATGAGAGGAAGATGATCTCGTGGATAAACAGGGGTAAGTAGGGTATGAGGTTAAAATGGATAACAAAGACAAATAAGGTAAGGAGGAGAAGGACAACAGGGGATTGAGAGCACAAAAAATTTAATGAAGACAAATGGAGGTCAATGACAACATCAGCTAAAAAGGACAAAAGAAGGACGATGGTAAGAGAAAGGGAAGACAAATAGAGGACAAAGTGAGAACAAATGGAGGAATATTAAAAAAAAATATTTGTGAAACTTTGTATGCGAAAAATAAAAAGTGCAAAACGTAACAATCCAAACAAGCAATATTGTAGATATGTTAATTTACGTTAATATACCACTGTGAAATTATTTTAATTGTACTCTTTATTACTTCTACATCCACGTGGTATATCCTGATAACCTAACATCACACTTTCAAGAATATAATGATTTTATCAAGTTACTCCAATTCAATGTAGAAACACTGGATGTAACTAAATTGCATATAATTTAATTGTAAATCAACTCAAATTCACAATTTCTTTTCATTATTAACGCTAAAACATGCTGGATCATTCAACGATATTCAGAAAAGGAATACTGAATTTTCTGAATGTTTAGTTTTGACAATTTAGTAGTAAGTAAGTAAGTAACCATTTCGAAAAAAAAATAGAATAGGTTTTCGATATAATATGTTGATGATGACTGTATCTATTTGTTCAAGAAAAAAATAGGCCTACCTTTGCGTGGAACAATGTCAAAAAGAACAGAAAAACGGTCAACAACAGACAATAAAGTACACTAAATAAATGTTACATTACAAATACGAAAATATTCTACAGTTAACAAATATGTATAGGTATACCTAAATAGTTATACTAATAAAATCAGCTAACATATTAAAAATATTAATAACAAATTATTTTAATCATTGTTTTTCAAATTACGTATTAAAAAAAATGTCAGACTACAAACTAGTCTTCGAAATACTCAGTTAATGTGTAATAAGCCTTTTTTACATTTCATAATTTATTTTTTAAAACTTTGATATGATCGTGTGGTAGCTTGTAAATTTTTAATAAAAAAGGAACATTTTTTTGAACATATGAAAAATTTGTAATGTCTGTTGACAAGTCATTAAATACCTAATCTACCAATAGATACCTAACTTTGTTGGGATAGTAAAATAAAAAAATTTGGAAAATAATGTTCTAATTGTTTATTATTAAAGCAGAACATAAAAGTACCACAAAGACAAACATGAAATATTGAACCTTAACTTTCAGAAATCGAAATGCGATATTACGAATTTCTCTCTAAATAACTCGCTTCTTCAATTCAAACATGTTTATTTAAACTCTACAACTCGTCGAACTTAACTGTATAACATTCAGATCACAATTAACTAACTCTTAGCAACAACACCACTATTTATAGTTTTTACGTGTTCTAGAAAATTCATTTGACATCTAGAATATTAAATATGTCATTCCATACAATTCTTTACTAACAGCTAGTGTATAAACTAAATAGACCAAGTATGTAAACTATACAAATGTCACACTGCTCCCCTCTTTAAGGTTATTCGTCCCGAATAACACTGTCTACAGTCCTACGCGGTGGATCCTCGACGACAAACCAATCGGGTGCATTATGTCCTGTATATCTTGCGAGTCTCTCCAGATGGACCACCTTCGGCTTGCTTCTTGGAGATAGCTGGATGCGGTAGACCAGGTCGTTGATTTTCTTTATTATGTTGTACGGGCCTTCCCAGTTGCTCTGAAGCTTTGGAATTCCTTTCGTCCTTTTTGGGGCGTACAACCATACTGCATCACCAGGCTTAAATGCAGTCTCTGTTGATGTAGTGTCGAGACGCTGCTTCATTTTGTCGCTGTGAATTTTCAGCTTCTCCCTGGCAAATCGGTAGATCCGGTCCATCTCTCTTGCAAGTTCTCCACAAATTCTGGCAGAGATCGTTCCTGATTTTCCTCTAGTGGACTGCCAAGTATGAGGTCAGTAGGCAGCTTCATTTCTCTTCCAGAGGTCAGCATAGACGAAGTGTAGGTAGTTGACTCATGCTGGGAACTTCGATACGACAGCAAGAACAGAGGCACCAATTTGTCCCTGTCCCTTTTATTTTCAGACACGAATTTAGACAGGTAGTGGCATATGGTTCTGTTGTGGCGTTCAACCATGCCGTTCGACTGGGGATGAAGCGCAGTAGTTCGAGTTTTCTTAATGCCCAGTATTTTCATTACTTCTTGCCACAGCTCTGATTCAAAGTTTCTTCCTTGATCGGAATGCAGTTCGAGGTGTACTCCGTCTCTAGCTATGACATTCTCGACAAACGCTTCGGCTACAGTTTCTGCCTCTTGATTGGGAAGGGGTACTGCTTCGGGCCATTTCGAGAAATAATCTATTACCACCATCAAGTACTTGTTGCCACGGTCGGTTACAGGTAATGGTCCAAGAATGTCCACTGCTACACTCTCGAATGGTGCTCCGGATAAGTACTGCACCATTTTACCACGGCTTTTTGTGTTTGGTCCCTTTTTAGCAGAGCATATATCACATTTCTTGCACCATTCTTCGACGTCTTGGAGACAGTTTACCCAATAAAATCGGTCCCTTACTCGAGCCAAAGTCCTGGTTACTCCAAAATGTCCTCCGTATGGGCTGCTGTGAAGTTCTTCTAACACTTGGTGGATTCTTGCTTTAGGCAAAACCAACTGGTAGACTCCATCGGGGCTCTCCCACTTCCGATGCAGTAGGCCATCGCGAAGACAAAGGGAATTCCATTGAACCCAGTATCCCTTGATAGTCGTACCATATCTGGAAACATCCTGCCAAGTTGGTCCAATGGTTCCTGCCATGGCCAACTCCATTCTTTACCCAGTTCCGGATTCATTTGAGGTCACTGTCTTTCTTCTGGCTCTTCTTTAGTTCTTCCTAGGACCATTCATCTTCAACCTGTATTGTTGTTGCCATTAACAGTTCATTGCAGGTCTCATATGAAGATTCTTTAGTCTCGATCTTCTGGCAGTAGCGACATTTCTGTTCTAAACAAGGTGTTCTTGATAATGTGGCATTACCATGGGTTTTTCCTCCGGTGCTTTATTTTGAAATTATACTGTTGCAGTCTCTCCATCCATCTAGCAACTTGTCCTTCTGGGTTCTTAAAATTCATAATCCACTGCAGGGCGTTATGATCTGTCCTAATTAGAAAGTGTCTTCCATAGAGGTAACTGTGAAAATGCTCCAACGATTTGATGATGGTCAGCAATTCTTTCCTTGTAACACAGTAATTTCTTTCCGCTTTGTCTAGTGTCTTGCTGAAATAGGCGATAACTTTTTCTTCTTCGTCTTGAACCTGGGATAAGACTGATCCAATTCCATGTTGAGAGGCATCACAATCCAAAATAAACAGTCCATCTTGTTTAGGGTATGCCAGAATTGGTGCTGTAGTTAGGCGCTTTTTCAGTTCTGTAAAAGCTTGATGGCAGTCTGGAGTCCAATCGAAAGTAACATTATTTTCTGTGAGTCGTTGTAGTGGCTTAGCAATTTTTCCAAAGTCCTTTACAAATTTCCTGTAGTATGTGCAAAGCCCAAGAAAACTTCTTACTTGATGTTTATCTCTTGGTCGGGGCCATTCTTTAATTGCAGATATATTCCTGGGGTCGGTTTGAATTCCTTCGGCGGATACTATCTGATCTATTGCAGATATCCTCCAAATTTTTAAGATGTTCTTCAAATGATTTCCCCATTGCAATGAAGTCATCAAGGTATACCAAGCAAGTTTTCCACGTCAGTCCTCTGAGTACTAACTCCATCAGTCTCTAAAAAGTGGCCGGTGCATTGCAAAGACCAAATGGCATAACTTTAAACTGATAAAAGACGGTACCAGCAGAAAACGCAGTTTTCTCCTTATCGTCGGGATGAAGTGCAACTTGCCAATAGCCACTCTTCAAGTCCAGCGTTGAGAACCATTTTGACTCTGAAAGAGTGTTCAGGGTATCGTCGATTCGAGGTAGAGGATAACTGTATTTCCTAGTAACGTTGTTCAGCTTCCGATAGTCCACACAGAATCTCGTTGTACCATCTTTCTTCGTAACTAAAATAACAGGTGAAGACCATAGACTCAATGATTCCTCGATGACACCTTCTTTCAAAATTGTATCAATCATTCCGGTTACTTCGTTCTGTTTGGAAAATGGTAGTCTTCTTGGCGCTTGCTTTATTGCAGGGTTACTGCCGGTGTCTATTCGATGTTGAACAAGACTTGTTCTGCCGGTGATGTTTCCATTGGCAAAGACATCATGATATCTCTCAAGGAACTGTCTAGCTTTTCTAGCTTCTTCCGGTTCCAGATGGGCAGCATTCTTGAGCAAGAATTCTGCAATAGTCGGATCACGTACCTTTGCTTGATTTAACTGAGCTCTGTTGAGTTCGTCGCATTTAACTACTCTTTCAACTGGCTCACAACATCCTAATACTTCATTCTTCTTAAGGATAATCTTCTTGTCCGATATGTTCGCAATTCTTACAGGAATTTGGTTATTCATTTGTACCAGGCTTCTTGCAACCAATAAACCATCGTTCCTTTCGCTTGCCTCGACATTCCAGCACTCAAACCTTCACCATTTCCATCCAATTTTGCAATGCTGATGTTCTCTGATCCTTGAGGAATATGGATGTCCTCTTCGACGATGATCCTTTTTGATTTATCGTAGTCTTGATGTTTGGGGGCTATAACAATTTATTCATTTTGAATTTGTATAATTCTGTTCTTAACATCCACGACAAAACGATGTTTACTCAATATGTCTAGTCCTAATATGCAGTCATCTCTGATATCAGCTGTTAAAACTCGGTGATACATGATTTTCGAACCAAGTCGAATTTTTACGTTTAGTTCACCATGTATAGGAATCAGTTCTACAGTAGCTGTTTCCAATTTCACATGTCTTGATAATTTCTTTGGCGGTTTTGGCAGAATGTTATGTTGCAGAATTGTTCTAGTGGCACCAGTGTCAATGACAAAGGAACACCACTTATCATCCAAGTACCCATGGACTAGCAGGCTTCGTTCGTCGCTACTTATTGCCGATACAGAAATCTTGGGGCATTGAGTATGTCTTGAGTAGTCGACACGCGCTCCCTAGCATCGACTAATTGTTGTTTTCCGAACCTCTCGCTGGCGATTTGGAACGAGGTTTTCGGTCTGGGGTAGGGGAACGACTAGTCCTGTGCTGTGAAGTCTTCGACGTCCCATTTTCTTCTCTCCACTTTCTTTCGTCTGGATCCTGGATCTTGATCTCGAATCCGGCTGTCGATCTGGTGAGTTCGTTCTTGACTGGGATCTTGATCTGGCCCTGCAAAAGCGCTGTGGGTGTCCAGTTTTTCCACAGTTGTAGCAGCGCCTGGTTTCCTTTTGCGGTGAGTTTGACTGTTTGATTTCATTTAATTCTCTCATTATTTTCTCCATGGTTTCCTGAAGTGATCGGAATTCGTCGAATTTAACTTGCCTTACTTTGGGTTTGTAATTTCTCGAGGCTTCTTTGGCCGCTTTAAATTCTAAGGCAGCTACCAGTACATCACTGATCGTGGTGTGTCTCCCAAGTCGCAAAGCTTGCTGCATTTCTGTGTCTAGTAGTCCATCAATAAAAGTCTGGATGCCAATTTGTTCGTTGAAATTCTTTAGGTGCTTAAGGGTAAGCCAAATGGACGAGTCGTTAGATGTCAGCTTCGTACTCTTGAAGGGACTCGTTGCTTCTTTGCTGTCTACTCTTGATCTGGGACTGATAAACTTGACGGAGATATTTGTGTCCATACCTTATTTCTAATGCTCCTACAATCTTGTCGTAATCG
This sequence comes from Aromia moschata, assembly GCA_029963805.1. Classification (NCBI taxonomy): domain Eukaryota; kingdom Metazoa; phylum Arthropoda; class Insecta; order Coleoptera; family Cerambycidae; genus Aromia; species Aromia moschata. The sequence continues at coordinate 184,225 of JAPWTK010000244.1, read as the reverse complement.
TTTTGCTGCTCTTCTGGGATGCTCTGTAAAATTTATAAAGCCTGACCTCTGAGAGATACGACAAGCGAAGTAGCCATTTCTTGTGAAGTCCATCCGTTTGCCTTTGCGGCAGCCTCCAAACTGTCTGCGGTACATGCACCATGATGACTGTCCGTCGTACGTAGGAGGCTTAAGCAGTTTGTGTACTGACCTTTTAGAATGCATAAGGCTTGAGTTTTGTAGTGCAATACTTGGTGAGGTCGAATAATCTCCTGAATCGGTTATTGAAGTACGATGTAATTGGTGCTCCAACCTATTTATCTTTTCCATTATTTTTTTTTGTACTTGCCGTCTGGTGTCTTCTAGTTTCCTCTCGAGTTTTCTTTCGATTTCTTCCTTATTCTCTTCAATCACCTTCTCAATTTGATTAACTTTAATGCATAACTGGTCAATCTGCTGTTCCACGCCATCAATCCTCCCAGAAAATTCATTCAACCTGGTGTTTATTACTTGTTGGGACTCACAAATTTCCTGATGCCGCCTCTCCGCCTAGTATCGGTCCTCTTGTCGCCCTCAAAATATTTCATCTTACGTGCTTCAACGTTAACAATACAACAAAGGAAAATATTTCGTTTCATACATACATCAGTAATTTTAAATAACGTCCGGTTATTCGTACCGCTTCTTATATCACACAATGCAACACAGCACTTTCGAACCATATTTATTTTGTATGTATTTTTGCTAAAGCACAGAATACCCTACCCATATAGGTATTCTGTGGCTAAAACCAAACGGCATGTAAGCTTTGACAGCTTAAAGATAAATGTCATAATATAAAACCATAGCATGGTTTTCTATGATAATTTGAAAAACATTCAAATGTGGTACGCCACTCATCACGTGACATCGAGTACATTACTGTTTACAGCGCCTCCTGGAGGCGGACAGATTTGATCCCTAGATACCGAACGAGTTCGGTCTCCTTAGTTCTAGACTTCTTGAATATAATAATTACAATAATAATTATTTTCAGACATTAAATAATTGACTGAAGTTGGCATATTTTTTATAATTCTCCAAATCTGGGGAAAAATTATAAATAACGAAATGGCCGCGTCGCATCGGTGGCAGCAATCTAATAGGTCTATTTGCCTATTGCGGTCCATACCCAATAGAAAAACGGCATTTTAATTTAAAACTTGATTGTTGTCGTTTTAGGAAGCGTCCCTAATGGAAAATTTTGATTCGCATCAAATTGTTTTGTGCATTAATTCGTGATAAAAGTATTAATTCTTTTCTGATTTTCATTTAAGGATATAATATAAATTATTCTACTTATTGGTAAGTAAATACTGTGCTAAATTACATATCTAACTTATATGTAAATGATTAGAATTACAAGAACATAATAAGATGTGCCTGAAAAGAATGAAAAGATACGTGTAATTTCATGAATTGTTAGGTTTAGCAAAGTTCCTTCTAGTTTACTCTTAATATGAAATAGTCTTGTAAATGAGCATGTGTACGTATTAAAAAATAGAAGTTTCGTAGCGTTTGCACCTTAAAATTGTACCTAATGAAATATTATGTTTTTAGAACGTTCTTCATTGTATAGAGCCATGCAACAACAAGCGTTCTACTTCATCAGTAGGAAGTATGTTCACGATGTCCAGCAGGTATGTCTAAGTTAAATACAACCTAATCTCGATGTGAATATTGTCTTATTTTAATCTCCTTGGACTTTTTTTGTTTTCAAATAATTTTTGTTTACTATGACAATATGTTTTGATACTGTATTGTTTTAAATGTTTATAATTGTAGAAATAAATAATTTCAAGAAAATTGTTTTTATTTATTCCAACTTGAATGATAAAATCATAAAGTGGGATATGGTTACAAATCAATTTTTTATGCAGCAACAACGAGTTTGCTGTATGAAAAATTGAATTGTAAAAATGAAGTTGGCGATGCCAGTGCACGGCTACACATTTCGATTTAGCGTCGCGCATGCGCATTATGAAAAACTGGCCACCGGTGCATATGGCTGCCCCGATGCGTGTTTCCCTCCTTATCTATGGAGATTGCCCTTCTTCTATTTAGATGTTTTGTGACTAAAACTGTCACTGCTTAGCACGTGACAAATTGAAATGTAACGGTATATTCTTGAGAAAATTCTGAGAATGTTGTAAACATCACGGTGTACCGCGCTGCCATCACTTGGTCAAAAGGCGGGATTTACATATGACTTTTTTAGAAAGTATACGTCTTCGTCAGTGGTAATATGAAAAAAATGAAACATTTCTTTTTTTGAGATGTAACCCTTTTCTTCCGAATGAACGAAATTGTGCTTATACATTTTCAATACACGGCAAAGCACCACATTGTTACGCAGTAAAAATTAAAACCACCATTTGTCCTAGTTAAGTCTTATAGGTATGAAATAGGTACATACAGTAGCGAACGCAAAAATGAATTAAGGGACTAAAATTGAAATTGAATTGAATTAAAAATTTCAAGTTGATCTAATGAATAGTTTTGGAGATATGTTTATCGCCGACATCAGGTGTTTAACCGGTTATTCCTATATACTGAATAAACAATCGACAATTAAATTGACATTTTAGAAGGTATAAGTTATGTTATCTGGCTCAGGAAGGGACGACTCATTTAAGCAATTTAATAAATTGTATTTGTGTACCTAAGCATATTAAACGTATAACTTTGAATCCGTTTTTTCTCAAAACTACATGTTCAAAACGGTAACCACTATATTTTAAAAACCACTGGACACATTAAAACTAAATTTATACAACATACTGGACATAAAAACTAGTGCCTGATCGGATGCTTTTTTTAGGATCAATGCTTTATTTTTTATAATCGATAAATCAGCACTCTTTCCTTTTAAGTTCGTAAGTACACTTTCAGAGGCTGTGAGGCTGTCATTTTGTTCGATTAAAGAAAAGCTTCGACTAAGCACTAAATAAAATATTAAACTAACAATTGTTTTTTGTTGTATTGAATTTAGATAAGCCACTAAGAAGTGCTGATGGTCACCGCAACGCACTATTTGCAAAAAATCGTGTAACAATCCAGTAGATAACTAGTACATAGTTAATATTTTGTTTTGATGAAGCATATTAAAACTATACAAAACTATGCAACGGTTAGAACAAAATTATAAAACAATACTTTCTTACGCTTCCGACTACCTCTAATCCCTTAACAGACAATCAGAGTATGTATTTGTATTGTGACAGTTGTAAATGTGACATTAGTGGCAGCTGACATTTATTGAGTTTTATAGTTTACATATTTAGCTTATTTAGTTTATACACTAGCTGTTAGTAAAGAATTGTATGGAATGACATATTTAATATTCTAGATGTCAAACGAATTTTCTAGAACATGTAAAATGTATAAATACTGGTGTTGTTGCTAGCATAAAGTTAGTTATGTTTTGAATGTTACACAGCGAAGATCAGAGAGTTGTAGAGTTTTAATAAACGTGTTTTGAATTGGAGGAGTGAATCATTTAAGGAGAAATTCGTAACATTTTGGTGATAGCGGTGGGATATAGAAGAATTCGAAGAAGAGAAAAAGTTATACGGTGAATACAATATCAACAAAAAACGACGAAAAAACAACAGCAATGGATGTGAGTGAAATATTAAAATTTTTGCAACAAGGGCGACAGGAGGACCGTGAAGAGGCAGAACGGCGACGACAGGAGGACCGTGAGGAGATAGAAAGACGAGAGGAAAAGCGACGACAAGAAGACGAACGAAGACGACAGGAGGACCGTGAGGAAGCAGAACGACGACGACAGGAGGACCGTGAGGAGATAGAAAGGCGAGAGGAAAAGCGACAACAAGAGGACGAACAACGACGACGAAAGGACTGTAAAGAGTCAGAGAGGCGACATCATGAAATTTGTGAGTCTCAAAAAGTAATTAACTCTAGGTTGAATGACTTTTCTGGAAGAATTGATGGTGTAGAACAACACATTAGCCGAATTGAAAAGGAGTTTCAAAATAATAAAGAAGAAATCGAGAGAAAATTAGAAGATACCAAACGGCAAGTACAACAAGAAATACTTGAAAAGATAGAAGGACTGGGCCACCAATTACATCGTGCGTCGATAACCGATTTAGGAGATGGTTCGATTTCACCAGGTACTCCCTTACAAAACTCAAGCCATATGCATGCCGAAAGGTCAGTACAAAAACTGCTTAAGCCTCCCACGTACGATGGACAGTCATCATGGTCTATGTACCGCAGACAATTTGAGGCTGCTGCAAAGGCAAATGGATGGACTTCCCAAGAAATGGCTACTTCGCTTGTCATATCTCTCAGAGGTCAGACTTTAGAAATTTTACAGAGCATTCCGGAAGAGCAGCAAAACGACTACGGCAGGATTGTAGGAGCATTAGAAATAAGGTATGGACATAAATATCTTCGTCAAGTTTACCAGTCCCAAATCAAAAGTAGACAACAAAGAACCAATGAGTCCCTTCAAGAGTATGAAGCTGACATCGAACGACTCATCCATTTAGCTTATCCTCAGGCACCGAAAGAATTTCTCGAACAAATTGACATCCAGGCTTTTATTGATGGACTAGTAGACACAGAAATGCAGTAAGCTTTGCGATTTGGGAGACACACCACGATCTGTGATGCACTCATAGATGCCCTGGAATTTAAAGCAGCTAAAGAAGCCTCGAGGAGCTACAAATCTCTAGTAAGGCAAGTTAAATTTGACGAATGCCAGTCACTTGAAGACACCATAAAGAAAATAATACGAGATACATTAAATGAGATGAGACCTTCGAACTCACCACCAAAGGAGACAAAGCGCTGCTACAACTGCGGGAAAATTAGACATCTACAGCGTTTTTGCAGAGTCAAGACAAGGTACCAGCCAAGATCACATTCGCCAGATCGACAACCGGAACATAGATCAAGATCCAGGAGCCCGAATGAAAGGAACTGGAGAGAAGAAAACAGGACACCGACGAGTACACAGGACAGGAATGGTCTCTTCCCTTCTCCAAAGCGAGAATCTCGTTCCAGATCGCCAGCAAGAGATTCGGAAAACGACAATTAGTCGATGCTAGGGGGCGCGTGTCCACTATTAGGACTCAAATCCCCAAGATTTCTGTACCAGATAAAAAAAGCGATGCAGAGAGAGAACCAGGACGCTCAGATGCGGGAGATGTCCAATCAGCACCTCTTTATGGCCAGCATGATGAACGAGTTGGTGATATCAAGAAACAAGAACAGGTCCATCTGCCTGAAGTTATGAACAGGCTGAAAAAGGAGTTCTACATGTACTCGACTCATCGAATGAGACCTGCAATCAACTGTTAATGGCAACAACAGTACAAGTCGAAGATGGATGGTTGTCGGAGGAACTGAAGAAAAGCCAGAAGAAAAACAATGATCTGAGGTTAATCCGAAACTGGGTAAAGAATGGAGTTCGACCAACTTGGCAGGAAGTTTCCAGATATGGTACGACTATCAAGGGATACTGGGCTCAATGGAATTCCCTTTGTCTTCGTGATGGCCTACTGCATCGGAAGTGAGAGAGCCCCGATGGAGTATCCGCAGTCTGCCAGTTGGTCTTGCCTAAAGCAAGAATCCACCAAGTGTTAGAAGAACTGCACAGCAGCCCAACCGGAGGACATTTTGGAGTAACCAGGACTTTGGCTAGAGTAAGGGACCGATTTGATTGGGTAAACTGTCACCGAGACGTCGAAGAATGGTGCAAGAGATGTGATCTGTGCTCTGCCAAAAAGGGACCAAAAACAAGAAACCGTGGTAAAATGGTGCAGTACTTATCCGGAGCACCATTCGAGAGAGTAGCAGTGGACATTCTTGGACCATTACCTGTAACCGACCGTGGAAACAAGTACTTGATGGTGGTAATGGATTATTTCTCGAAATGGCCCGAAGCAGTACCTCTCCCCAATCAAGAAGCAGAAACAGTAGCCGAAGCGTTCAACGAGAATGTCATAGCTAGGCATGGGGTACCCCTCGAGCTGCATTCCGATCAAGGAAGAAACTTCGAATCAGAGCTGTGGCAAGAGGTAATGAAACTACTGGGCATCAAGAAAACCAGAACTACTGCGCTTCATCCCCAGTCGAACGGCATGGTTGAACGCCACAACAGAACCATATGCCGCTACCTGTCTAAATTCGTGTCTGAAAATCAAAGGGACTGGGACAAATTGGTGCCTCTGTTCGTGCTGTCATATCGAAGTTCCCATCATGAGTCAACTACCTACAATCCGTCTATGCTGACCTCTGGAAGAGAAATGAAGCTGCCTACTGACCTCATACTTGGCCGTTCCCTAGAAGAAAATCAGGAACGATCTCTGCCCGAATTTGTGGAAGACTTGCGAGAGAGATTGGACCGGATCCATCGATTTGCCAGCGAGAAGCTGAAAATGCACAGCGACAAAATGAAACAGCGTCTCGACACTACATCAACAAAGACTGCGTTTAAGCCTGGTGATGCAGTATGGTTGTACGCCCCAAAAAGGACGAAAGGAAAAATATCAAAGCTTCAGAGCAACTGGGAAGGCCCGTACACCATAATAAAGAAAATCAACGACCTGGTCTACCGCATCCAGCTATCTACAAGCAGCAAGCCGAAGGTGGTTCATCTGCAGAGACTCGCTAGATATACAGAACATAATCCACCCGATTGGTTTGTCGTCGAGGATACACCGCCTAGGACTGAAGACAGTGTTATTCGGGACGAATAATCTTAGAGGGGATCAGTGTGACAGTTGTAAATGTGACATTAGTGACAGCTGACATTTATTGAGTTTTATAGTTTACATATTTAGTTTATTTAGTTTATACACTAGCTGTTAGTAAAGAATTGTATGGAATGACATATTTAATATTCTAGATGTCAAACGAATTTTCTAGAACATGTAAAATTTATAAATACTGGTGTTGTTGCTAGGATAAAGTTAGTTATGTTTTGAATGTTACACAGCGAAGATCAGTATTTAAGTACAATAAGTCCATATTATCGCCATTTTGAAAAGATAAATCAATTAAGCTATTTTTGTTTAAAAGACAATCGAAAACCATACCGTCGCTTTTAGGGTGCAGTCCCATGGTCAGTTACGATTGTTTTTACGAGTATACACCCGAAAATCAATATGTACCAGACCATTTAGCGATTTTTTTTATTTAAAATCTGAATCCATAACAAAAGTATGCGAAATTTGAATAAAAAAATGTAAGGTGTTTCTTTATATACGATCTGTTGAGCAAAATATCGAACTTGAAAGCCGCTAGGCGAGTGAAGTGTGCCTAGAATCATTTAAATTTAATTTTGACCGAATTTTTTGTTCGCTACATCTTTCTTTCACATTTTCAATAAATAATTTCTTTTTTTCCTGCGAACCAATTATTCTAAGTCAATAACTATAGTTCCTACAAAAACAGATAACAATTATTAATACCGGAACTGTCAAATTTAATGTAAATAATTATTTCGTTTACTTTCCATAGCAGACATGATTTTTTGAAAATACTCCCAGATTCAAAAAACAATCAGACCTCAAACTAATTTTGGAATTTTCGCATTATTAGTTCTAAATTGACTAATTTACATGAAAAAAAAAAACATTATAATGATGCAAATCGGGCTAATATTTGGTTTCATAAAAAATACATTTAAACAAAAATAAAACTTTGACCACACTAAAACAAAGTCACATAGAAAAACGAATTCTAGAAAAGGATGTTCTGATAGAAAAGAACATTTTTTGGCACACATAAGGAAAATATTAAGCCGAAAATTAGGCTGACGGGTTTCAAATTTGATAATTTGCTCAAGTTTGGTATCGTATAGAGAGAAAAACATATGTATTTATTTCAAATTTCGTGTATGGCGGTTTGGAGGAGTTCTGATTAATGCTGTGGATTCAAATCTAAAATAAAAAAATTCGTTAAATGGTCACATTGAATTTCGAAGGTATAAAGAAAATTGTAGCAAGGCATATTAAAACCGACGGAAGCAGTTTCTGAAGCAGTTTCTTATGTCCTTTAATGTGTTATTTACTTATGATACTGGTTACAACTTTAAAACCAAAGTTGAGTCCCTTTAGGCCTGCAGAATTAGACGATGTGACCGGAAATATGTAACTAATTCGTTTCAGATAGCCATAGGTAAAAAAATAGGTGTATTTATTAATTTTCCTCCATATTTAAATAAACAGAATATTGTTAAAAAGTCACTTTGATGTGAAAAAATCATGAAATTTGGAGTTTTTTGAAAATAACATTAAGGCTGTAGGCGATTGATTTTTTTTGAGTTTTTCTGATTACTAGGTAACTTAAAACCGGTTAATTTGAGCCCCGGTAGATTTCATTTCATTGATTTTTTATTTAAATAATCGCCAAAAACCGTCGAAATTTTTGAAAATTTCAAGTATTTTTTTACTCTGAAACGAAAAATGCTAGAGTCTTGAAATTTTGGTGGAATATGTATCTCATTACCCTCAACTTACAAAACAAATTTAGTTAAAAAAATATTTATTAGTTTTTCAAGAAATTTTATTTGTTTATTAAAAATGTCCCAAAGGTTTAATGAAAAATTGTCCTATTAACGTTATTAAAAATAGTTCAACCTGAGCCCATTTTCTTCAAGACGTCAATTTTACGAATCTGTTATGGGCGTATCGATTTTTCAATAATTTTGACCGTCAAAATGGCGTTAACATCATTGCTACTTTTTCGAGCAGCGTGTTTTGCCTATAACTTTACAACAAATGAACATATCTGCATGCATCTTTCATATTTGGGTTGCTGGTATTTTTACACAAATTTAAAAATAAATTGTTGCTCTGGGCATTTAGAAGCCGAGATATTTTTTTTAAATTGTTTAATGCGCCAAATGTTCATTTACAAATATTTATGACAAACATTGAAACTGTTTGTTATGAAGATCTTGAATTTTGTAAATTCATCAAGTCCTATTTAAAATAGGCCCTTTTTGAGGTCAAAATATAATTTTTAATAATCAGTGAATTCAGAGCGTCTTAAATTTGTTTGGCTCAAGGGACAGTTGATTTTTTGATCAAACGAGTTTCAAATTGGGGCAGCGAGAAAAATTCGTCATATCTCCGTTATTTTCCGACCGATTTCGATGTTTTTTAATTTGGGGTAGCTCGCGAATATAATAACAATGGGTACATTTGCACTATCAAAATAATAAACAAATATTTGTTATAAACAATTTTATTTATATTTTTTTTTTGGATTGTGCGACTTATAATTTGCTATTAATTTAATATAAATTAATAACAATTGTATAATGGCAAATATGCTGTAATATCGTCTATTGTAAGATGAAGAAATAGTTTGTGCTTACATTGGGTAGTAGTTCAAGAAATTAAATAAGTATTTTTCGAGCTGTTTATTGTACAAAAAATTACAAAAATAAATTCTTACATTTCTACAAATAAATAAAACAAAAATATGAAATATGCATGCAGATACGTTCATTTGTTGTAAAGTTATTGGCAAAAAACGCTGCTCGAAAAAGTAGCAATGTTGTTAACGCCATTTTGACGGTCAGTATTATTGAAAATCGATACGCCCATAACAGATTCGTAAAATTGACGTCTTGACGAAGAAAATGAGCTCAGGTTGAACTATTTTTCATAACGTTGTAGGTCGATTTTTCGTTAAACATTTGTGACCTTTTTAATAAACAAATGAAATTTCTCGAAAACTAATAAACATTTTTTAACGGAATATGTTTTGTAAGTTGAGGGTAATGAGATACATATTCCACCAAAATTTCAAGACTCTAGCATTTTTTCCTTTCAGAGTAAAAAATTATTGAAATTTTCAAAAATTTCGACGGTTTTTTGGCGATTATTTAAATAAAAAATCAACGAAATGATATCTACCGGGGCTCAAATTAACAGGTTTTGATTTACCTAGTAAACAGAAAAGCTCAAAAAAATTAATCGCCTACAGCTTTAATGTTATTTTCAAAAAACTCCAAATTTCATGATTTTTTCACAGAAAAGTGACTTTTTAACAATGTTCTGTTTATTTAAATATGGAGGAAATTCACAGGTATATTCCTTATAACTAAATACACCTGTTTTTACCTATGGCTATCTGACACGAATTAGTTACACTGTTTTTTCTAATTCTGCAGGCCTACTTCTAAAACATTTATTTAGTTCCCGAGTTTCATCGGATTTATTTTTTTACATGAGTTAAGAGATCAAAAACTATACCACACAATAAACTGCCACCTTTTATTTATCAAAAACTAAGTCTAATATGTATTTTTATTACAGAAATTCAAGAATAAAATTCATATCAGCGATTTGCATGATTTTTGAAGAATTGATTTTTTCATGATTTGATTTTGATTTTGATAAAACACCATTGAATTTAGCATCGCTTAAAATGGGTGTGTACCAAATTTAATTTGAAAATATTGAATTTTAAAAGTGTTTTGGTAAAATTTTATCTTTGAATTTTGAAAGTTTTAATTAATTAATAGTTGCCTCGAAAAAATCAAGTAGTCGCTATATAAAACTGTTACTTGTTAATTGCAGCCTATTAAAAAGGCTAATAAATCAATAATAATAAGAAAATGAATATTCAATTAAAAACTAAATTAAATTTCTTGCTTTTCGACCAGTCCTTTGTTTACGCGAATAAGTCAATAGGTACATCTCAAACTTCTTGTGCAATTTATTTGATACATTTCTCACTTCTTTGGTCAATTTGTGCACAGTGTCTCTTATTCGTTCTCAAATATAAGCTTATCGACCTTCTGAGGTTGACAAGCTTATATTTGTACACACTTTGAGGGTACTCTAAAAATAATAATAATGCTGTACAACTGGTGACCTTGATGACCTGTTGAGAGCTATTTACGTCTACTCGTTTATTTTCAAAATTGTCATTTAATTTCCACTCGTCTGGTACACATGTTCAAAATGGTGGTAATTTCAAAAGTTTTTAACAGATCAAGATTTTAAAAAATGGGGTTTAGTTTTTTGCAAATGACTTAGAAACTCTCAATATTTAATAAATTAAAAAAATCGTAAAGAAGCATACATTTCCATTACCTGACCGCGGCGGTAGCTCAGTGGGTAAAGCGCCAGGTGAGTAGATGGCGATTACTCCAAGCTATTATCCGCGCGGGTTCGAATCCCGCCTGTGGCAATTGGCACCTGTCACAGGCTTTGGTTGTGTGTCCTACGTCTTTTTCCATGTGTATTCTCCCTCTGCACAGTCGTAATGACTCTTAAAGGGAGAATGTCAATTTCTGTGGTGTGATTTATTATTATTATTATTATTTCCAATAAAAAAGTATGATCTCCCAGAACTCTATTCTCTGTTATTAATAATTTTAATTTAATAGTGATAACTAAAGCCGGCTAAACAGCGCGGCGGCCCACAAAGTTTTCACACATCTCAACGTAAATAACAGGGTAAGTTTAACACATCTCTTTGTAAATTGCAACAGTTTATTGTTTTCATGAATTTTGATTTTGCACATAAAAGTAGTAAGTAGTATGACGCGTCCGATTATGGCCGACCGTATGTCGTAAGTCGTTATGATAATCCAAAATCGGCCGTAATAAGTAAAATATAATTTTATATTGTTAACTATTAATTAAAGAATTACAAAAATATATAGTAGTATCTAAGCACTTAAAGGAACAACATTCCGCTGAAAAAAAATGTTTTCGCTAATTTTTCATGAAAGGAGTCTATTATTAATCAATAATTGTCTTGAACATTAAATTATAATTCTTAATAATAGAGATAGAGTTCCAGAAGTTCAGAATTTTTTATTGAAAATTTCTTCTTCTTTAAGAATCTCTTTAATTACTTAAATATCGATAGTTTCTAAATTATTTGCAAAAAATAAACCCTCTTTTTTGATCCTAATTTTTTAATAACTTTTGCAATTGTTTATGTGCGGGTTTAAAACTTCTGCACATTTTCTAGACATCATTACGAATCCAATGATACACGTCTATGGCGTAATGTACAAGACAACAATCCAAATTAAATTCAAGTAAAATTTCAGTTCAAAAAATAAAAGTTCAGTTGCAGAAGGCATACCTATGTATCCCATTCATTTTGATCCGCTGAACACGAATTCGATGTCTGTTTTGTCCGATTGGCTCTTAAATTTTTCCTAACCGCAAAAAACTCCTTAAGAATGTCCGAAAAATCTCAAATAAGTAAATAAAAAGCTTTAATAGGCTAACCGCAATTTCCATACTTATTTTGAGGCGCTGAGACCGAATCTGAGGTCAGAATTGGCCGATCAGTTAGGAATTTTAACACCTTAAAAACACCTTAAAACGCCCGAAAAATCCCTAGATAAATAAATCAAAAGGTTAAATACGCAAATTACTACATCTATACGTAATTTGAGGCGCTGAAACTCAACATGAGGACATAATTGACCGATTTGTTAGGAATTTTGACATAACCTCAAAAACACCTAAAAACCGCTGAAAAACCCAAAGCAAATAAATTAAAAGCTTAAACCAAAATACGCGTCAGCGTCCCCAAATACGTATGTAAAAGGTGGTCAGCCATTTAAGTTTTTTTTTTTACTTGTTTAAGATATTTCGGGCATTCTTAAGGTGTTTTTCGAGGTTAGGAAAAAAGCAAGAGCCACTCGGACAAAACGGACATCGGATTCTCAGAAAATTATTTTTTGAAACTATTTTTTAAAACTAAAAAAGCGCAAATAGAAAGTGTTAGATGATTTAAAAAATTTTATCGACCACGTAAACCTACTCCAGTATTGAATACCTGGTCAATATACTTTCCATGAGCGACGTCATTGGACGCTCATTATGGTAACAGGAACTTGGAAAATTGTATTCTTTAAATTCGGTAAAAAAATACCTGGAGTTATGTTACAGATTCTTGGAGGAAATTCATGTTCGGAATTAAGGCTCACAAAGCGATTATATGTAAAATTAAATATTCTGTAACATCACCGTTGTTTCACCCGCATTGTGTGCATTTTACTGGAAACAAATTGTAGCAATTTCGTCACTTTCCAAATGATTTACGAAAAATGTAATAATTTCTTCTTTCTTCCCTATATCATTGGAGAGTCAAGAGTTCCATTAAAGGCATTTGGATCAATACGCTTGGTAGCATATCGAGTAAAAAAATCTACCAAATAATCGTTTATGATAACTGATATGACCTTAATGACGATTCACATGATTTTTATGAATGATATTACCCTTATCACTCACATGACATATTTTTAGAGTACAGTAAAGAGAAAAGCTGCTCTTTCAGATATCGCGAGAAAATCTATGGATTGTCATTTTAAAAAATAAAGTTGATGTCCGTAACAACCAAACTCGAAAACAAAATTATTTCATATTGACAGAAACATGGCAAATAAACTGATGAAAAACTCATTTCATCAGGACATTTTTTCTTATACAAGGTTACTAAAAAAGAAACAGGCATTACTTTTAGATATCTATTAGATATTTTTTGCCATGCTTTATACAAATTAATTTACACATTAGGCGAGAGTTTAACCCAATGGCTAATCTTACACGTAACCTATTGCGTAAGTACAAATGTTGGTGACACTGGTGACAAATTACCTCCATTAAATAAAAATTATACAATATACTCGTATGCTGTTGATAAAAAAATTAAGATGTTAATATAATGACAAAATTATAATATTTATCTCCTAGAGTGTACAAAAAAAAATGGATAAAATATGCACAGAATTTATTATACATAGTATAAAAACGCGTTATTTCTTTCTATAGAGTAACTGATTTATTATGAAGTAAGAATTGTTTCAAATTATGGTGAAAAGCATACATTCACCAAGATTCAAATCAGGCTTTGAAGAGTTAAGAATCATAGCTGCAGTGCTTATAAAAGACCGCTGGAAAAGGTCGGAAGATGGCTTTGAATAGTAAGGGTGACCCAACCATGTGTCTGATATAAACTGGTATAAGGTATAATCAGTGCTAGTCAAAAGTCCCCCCTTGTACCTTCCTAATGGTTTTATTTAGACTAATGAAATTTGGAGAGTGAAAATAAACGAATGTAATCTTCTATACTAGTGGTAACACGTGACATGTCATAGATGACGTCACAGGGCCACTGTGACCAATAACTTGCTAAATAAATAAATTGCTAAATAACTAAAAATGGGACTCTATGGCAAGTGACACCTCGTTTGAAAGGTATTTAAAAGACCCATTCATTCATACTAATTTTGTTTGTGTTTAAAAGAGTACAATTTAAAAAATTGCACAGTGCTATATTTAACGTAAATTAACATACCTACAATATTGTTTGGTTTGTTGCGGTTTATACTTTTTATGTTTTACATAAAAAAATTGATAATTTTTTTTTAATGTTGGGGGTTAAATGATGAGGTTCTTCGTTCTCGTATTCCTTTTACTGTCCTTGTCCCTTCCCAATTTCCTTTTGTCCTTTATTTGTGCTCAGTTTGTCCTGTTGTTCTTCACTTCTTCCTCCTTTTGTTTTCTTTCTGTCCTTTTACTGTCCTTGTCCTCATTGACCTCATTTTGCCATCCTTAACTTTATTGTCCTCTTACCCTCTTTTTTCCGCATTGCCCGCCTTACCTTTCTTGTTCTTCTTGTCCTCTTTAGCCTCATTACTCTTCTTGCCCTTGTCTATCCATGAGATCCTCTTCTTCATTGGTTTTCTTAACTTCCATTTGTCCTACTTCCTCTCATTAGCTACTTGTCTTCTTGCACCAAGTCACATTCATTCAATACTTGATTATCCTTGAACATTCACCTCTGTTTGTCCTAATTGTCCTCTTAAACCCATTACCATCCATTATTCTCATTGATAAACTTTTCCCCATTGAACTCCTTGACCTCCAGTTGTTTTTCCTCCTTTCCGTCTTTAACTACTTATCCTTCTCGTCCCGTTAGTCCAAGTCATCTTCTATTCATTCATCTTCTCCGAACTTATTGGTGTGAACCAAACTTCCTTTTTGACTTGAGAAAATAACTAGCATCTTATTAATGATATTTGAATTTTCTATTTCAAAAATCTGTAAAACGATACGTATCTAGTACTAGATACTAAATAAGTATCTTCCTTGGTTCACATTAAAGTATAATATAACCCCCTTCCTTCTGCCCTCCCATGGAACAACAAATAACACCATCAGCCAAATCAAAATAAATTCATGTTTTGGCTTGGCCATACATATGTATACATACTTTTCACAATTACTTTCACATCCACGTAGTGGAATGGAAGAATAGTGATCACGAACATTTTTTTTTTTAATTTTTATTGTCTAAAGGGCCTAAAATGTTCTGAAACGTTGAGATTTTAACTTTAAACGAAAAAAATCTATCTCTCTGTCTGTTAACTTTTTTTGTGTACACCCTTTTTTGTGATAACTCAAGGACGCATTAAGGAATCAACTTGAAATTTAGAACACTTATGTACTATGACGAGATCTTGAGCTGATTGGATTTTAAGCTTAATCGATTAAGGGGTAGGGGTTAGGCCAATTGGGGTATTACACCTTTTCCTTGACTATTGGTAAGTCGCAAACGATGCAACATATGCACTTCAAATTGGGGTCTTGAATTTTTTGGCAAATTGCCAAAAGGCTATGACGTCATATATTTTTTTTAATGAAAACATTTATTTGTTGTGACGAATCTGAAAAGAGCACTTTTTTCACGTACAGTAACGTAATTACCGATGTATGTCATATAAGGAAAATTTTAAGAAAACCAGCTTGATAAAAAGTAAGACAAACTGACAAATCCGTTTTTCCCGTATTAAAACTTCAACTACTATATCGAACATCAACAATAATCACTAGCGCATTCGCCGTATTTAAGAATGTAAATATTTCCATTTGAAAAAAGTTATTGCTGTTGTAATATTGTCACGTTTGACATTTGGAATTTGCAACACAGAAAAAAGGTACAAGATTTTGCAACAATGAAAATGAAAGAATAATTCATGACGAATCGAACTGTCTAAACCGCACGTCTATACATTTTTTTTGGTTTAGCCGCTATTTAGAAATATTTAAAGCGCTGTTATCGTGATATTTTTCAGAAACGGTTGAATATATCCAAAACGGTGGGTTCTAGGTACAAGGTATGGTTAATAAAGTCGACCTAAAATTTAGTGGATTATCCAAAGATACTTTATTCAAACAAAGGTGCTCCATTTCAAATAATGAAGTTGTCTAGCGGTTTTAGGAAACGGAACACCCTGTATGATATGTATACTATTTATAATATGTTATGTAATATATATATATATATATATATATATATATATATATATATATATATATATATATATATATATATTATAATTTCCAATTTTATGTACCAATTTATTAAAGGAAAATATTATCTTAACAGTTATTACTATATAGTTACTAATGCCAGTTATATTTTAATAGTTAATTACTGTAAATCATGATTGGCCAATGTCATTATTATGCCATCATCAAAAATATAGATACCTAATTTAATTTAATCATAAATACTGCTGAAAATTATATCAATTTTCTCAAATTGCATACTCGCAAACTTATCTTATTCTTCGTAAGGCGTTTAAAATTATTAGTGGATGGTCCCCTAAATACTGAAATGCTAAATGTGTAACCTCTCGAAGTTCCTCCGTGGAACGATAACCAGTCTTGTAAATTCTGTTTTTTTAGGAAACCCCATAAATCTAAAACAGAGAGGTCAGGTGATCGAGGAGGCCATTTTATGAGTCCATTAATTGCTATCCATCTTTGAAGGAAGTTATTTTTTATGAAAGGTCGCATTAATTGACTATTGTGGTACCCCATCCTCAACTCAGGCAAAGTATCTTGTATAATTTGAAGATAACGATTTGCAGAGAGGCTTCCTTCATAAATGATACAGTATTTTTCGTCCTAAACTAAAACAAGCAACACTGAAACTGAAATGTCATTGCTGTCGCCTCTCAAAGTCGGTGATTTTCGTGGGACCATTGCCTGGTGCTATGGCGGATAAAAACGACACTTGAAAAGTTAGCTTCGATGGACCATATTGCAGTGGTGGAACAATTAATATAAATTTAGAGTTCCCTATACCAGTTGCAAAAAACTAAAAGTCTTTTCGCATCTCTAGTGTGTTAATTTTGTACGATTTGCATTTTGTAAGGCCGAAATTTATATTTTTTCTTAATATTACACAGGTCTACAAAAAAAAGTTCTGTCTTTGCAATCAGACCCATCATTTCTCATGGATTTTGATGCACTGAAACCAAATTTGGCAAAAAAATTTTTCTACCGCATCAGTTTTTTCTACACCTCTATATAACCCTCAGAAACTCTAATAGAGGAAATTTTTCGAAAACATTTCTTTAACTACTTTTTATGACCTTTATTTTGTTTTTTTGGGTCGCTGATTACGAATATGAAGTCAAGAATAAATTTCGACTTAATGACAGCTGTCAAATTTCACCAAAAAGTAAAAAGTTGATATTAAATACAAATTCCTACGTTTTTAGGATGATCATTACTATTTTGTTGTAGATGTTGTTATATTTGTGAAGGAGCTACTTAGATCTTTTTATTTATATATATTTTGTTCTTTTTCTTGTTTTGGTTTTTGTAACTGTTATACCGGGTGGACCATTTTAACCTTTAATAGGAAATAACTCGGCCGGTAAGCGAAAAAATAAAAAAAGTTGTATACAGAAGTTGTTGGGCAAGGAGGGGGGAAGTACGATCGTAACTTTTTGACCTCGACGTTGACCTTGAAGGTTATTTGAAGGTCAAAACAATTTTTTCAAATGGAAACAACTATTTTTGACCCCGGATTTGAAGAGCGGCAAATTTTACGTCCAAGATGGTACTTGTCAACAAGGTCATGGCAAGGTCGAATAAAAGTAACATTTTCGAAAATTGTTAAATAACGAGGGCTAGCTCTGGATAGAGATTGGAAACAGTAAAATTTGTCGGTTTTTAAGGTTATTTCAAGGTCAAAGTGATCAAAGCGTGAAACCCTACTTTTCACCTCTGATTTGAAATGTTTAACCTCAAGGTCATTAGTATCAGGAAGTGACCTTATTCGACACTGACAACTTTAATCAGAAAAATTGTACTGTTTCCAGTCTCTATCCCGAGCTAGCCCTCGTTACTTAACAATTTTCGAAAATTTTACTTTTATTCGACCTTACCATGACCTTGTTGACAAGTACCATTTTGGACATAAAATTTGCCGCTCTTTTCAAATCCGGGGTCAAAAATAGTTATTTCCATTTGAAAAAATTGTTTTGACCTTCAAATAACCCTCAAGGTCAACGTCGGGGTCAAAAGGTTACGGTCGTACTTCCCCCGCCTTGCCCAACAACTTCTGTATACAACTTTTTTTATTTTTTTCGCTTAACGGTCGAGTTATTTCCTATTAAAGGTTAAAATGGTCCACCCGGTATAACAGTTACAAAAACCAAAACAAGAAAAAGAACAAAATATATATAAATAAAAAGATCTAAGTAGCTCTTTCACAAAGATAACAACATCTACAACAAAATAGTAATGATCATCCTAAAAAACGTAAGAATATGCATTTAATATCAACTTTTTACTTTTTTAGTGAAATTTGACAGCTGTCATTAAGTCGAAATTTATTCTTGACTTCAGATTCGTGATCAGCGACCCAAAAAAACAAAATAAAGGTCATAAAAGTAGTTAAAGAAATTTTTTCGAAAAATTTCCTCTATTAGAGATATGAGGGTTATATGGGGTTGTAGAAAAAAACTGATACGGTAGAATTTTTTTTTTTGCCAAATTTGGTTTTAGTGGATCAAAATACATAGGAAATGATGGGTCTGATTGCAAAGAGAGACTTTTTTTAGACCTGTGTTATCTGTACCCGAGTATTCGGTGTGTCAGCACACCGAATTCCTCTGCATGAATTTGAACACGTTAACCTCGTCGGTTTCACGATTTTCTTTATTATACCATTTTGGTCGGGGTTTTATAAAGGCTCCATACACCAATAAATTAGTTGTTTCTATAAGATATGTCGACAAAAAGCTTTTTCTTTCAGGATACCTATTTAAATCGATAGAATATCTTATAAAGGATTAATAACGAATTTGAATAATATTTGAAATATTACTTACTACTTGTTGAAATACAATTCGCAAGCTTCACGAGTGCTCTCGTTGCTTTATATGAAGCAAACTAATATATCATATTTTTCATAATTTTTCATAATGCAAAGTAATACACAGTTAACAATGTGTTCTTTAACAATATTTTTTGAAATACTACAAACAGCTAATAGAAATTTGACAAGTCAAAAAAGCTTTGTTAAGAAATCTTACCCATATTGATATATTTTTTAAATGCTTAGAAAATACTTAATTCAACCAAATGAAAATGTACAGGGTGTTCCATTAAAAAAAAAATGTGTTTGCCTTATTCTGAGTAAACGGACGATCGAAGACAAGAACTGACTACGCCACTGAAGAGAGAGTTAGAGGGAGTGTCCGAAAATTGCAAATTTTCAGTTTCAAACTGTATCTCAAAAACTAAAATGGCTATGAAAACTCAGTTTACTGCATATTTCTTTTCATAAAAAAGTAGAAAAAGGGATGTGCAAACCGTGAATTTCTGTCTATCTAAAGACAACTGAGTTATCCCTGAAAAGTGCCGAAAATTGGACATATGTACGGGGTTAGTTTCCATAATTTGTTATTATGGAAACTATGTTATCCATAATAACTTATTGCGAGTTCATTATTGAAATTAGAAAAAAAAACTTCCTTGGACAAAAGTTGTTTTTTTTGCAAAAAAAAAATTATGCAAAGGATTTTTTACATTACTTTTGTCTTTTTCTAATCTTCTTTTTTTCTAATCTCAATAATAATCCCACAATACGTTGCAAAATAATGAAAACTAACCCTATACAGTGTGTCGGCAATTTTACGGTTTGCACATTACTCTCCTACTTTTTTGTGAAACGAAAGATGCAGTAAACAGAATTTTCATAGCCCTTTTAGTTTTTGAGATGCAGAGTGAAATTTGAAACTTTGCATTTTTCGGACGCACTCTCTAACTCACTCTTCTTTTATCTTAGTGGAAATGTAAAAACGGACTTCCATACAGTTTTTTATGTAGAATCATGCTGAATATTATTATTTGGTTGAATTTGGTATTTTCTAAGCATTTCAAGAAAATATCACTATTGGTAAGTTTTCTCAGCACTAAGCTCACAAATTGCTAATTTAAATGAAAAATACAATTTTTGTAAGTAGACCGTGGCGTTGCTAAAGAAACCAAAATGTTTTGTTTGGAGTTGTCAAATTTGTATTAGCTCTTCAAAAAGTATTGTTAAAGAACATGTATGTGTGTTATTTTGTGTGTTAACGATGGCTGAAGGTATAGCTTGTGAAAATTATGAAAAACATGATATATTAGTTTGCTTCATACAAAGCAACGAGAACTCGCGTGAAGTTTGCTAATTGTATTTCAACATTTCAAATTCGTTATTAATTCTTTATAAGATTATCTATCAATTCATGTAGGTATCCTGAAACAAGACAGCCATTTGTCGGCATCTTTTATAGAAACAAAACAAATTTATTAGAGTCTGGAGTCTTTACAGAACCCGTAAAAAATCGAATAAAAAAATCGCGAAATCGACAAGGTTAACGTGTTAACTTCTGTTATAGGAATTGAAAGATACGTCGGTTACGCCAGTCAATAGAGCTCGAAAAGGGGTGAGTTTATGACACGATTGATACCTGAAATCCGACTACGGGATACTTTTAAGTTCAGTCCTTAGATGAAAACGTATATGATTTGGACTAGGAAATAGTTGTACTTTTTTTTTAATAACAAATTAGTGAAAAAAAATGGAGTTTTTTCAGTTTTTTGCCTATAGAAGGAAAGCTATTGAAGCAATCACATCACATACACATAGGAAAGTTGTAGAGAATTCAAAAACCTTTAAAATGAAAAAAAAAATCAAATCAATCGGTACATTTTTCGCTGAGAAAACTCGGAAAAAAACGCAAAAAATTACCTTTTCGTAATAAATTCGTAATTCGAGTATTTTTGCATTAGAAGAGTCAATTTTGTGGGAAAATGTAGGTAATATCACGAAGAATGAGTGTGCAAAAACTGGATTATGTCTGATGAATAGTTTTTGCACAATAGTCGAATAAAGTTTTTTACATCGTATTTTGAATATTCCATAACACGTCGAGCGATAGATTAAATAACATTTTCTCGACGGATTCGGAAATTACAGAGTGTAAACTACAATTCGTCCTTGTACTTTGTTTCCACTTAAATGCCATTAAATTGGTGTAAAACGCCTCTGAACACCGCGCAAAATGTTCGGCGGCGCGCTGACAGCCGAGCGTGGTATAGTTGGCGGGGTAGCGAGGGGAAGCGGCGGCAGCGACCAGCAAATTTCGCGCGGTGTTCAGAGGCGTTTTACACCAATTTAATGGCATTTAAATGAAACAAAGTAAATGGACGAATTGTAGTTTACACTCTGTAGTTTCCGAATCCGTCGAGAAAATGTTATTTAATCTATCGCTCGACGTGTTATGGAATATTCAAAATACGATGTAAAAAACTTTATTCGACTATTGTGCAAAAACTGTTCATCGGACATAATCCAGTTTTTGCACACTCATTCTTCGTGATATTACCTACATTTTCCCACAAGATTGACTCTTCTAATGCAAAAATACTCGAATTACGAATTTATTAAGAAAACGTAATTTTTGCGTTTTTTTTCCGAGTTTTCTCAGCGAAAAAATGTACTGATTGATTTGATTTTTTTTTCATTTTAAAGGTTTTTGAATTCTCTACAATTTGTTGATGTGACGTGATTGCTTCAATAGCTTTCCTTCTATAGGCAAAAAACTGAAAAAACCATTTTTTTCACTAATTTGTTATTAAAACAAAAGTGCAACTATTTTCTAGTCCAATTCATATACGTTTTCATTTAAGGACTGAACTTAAAGTATCCCGTAGTCGGATTTCAGGTATCAATCGTGTCATGTCAAAAAGCTCTATTGACTGGCCTAGGTGTCATCAAGTCTGCGGTACAGGCAATATTAAGAAAATATAAATTTTGTCCTTACAAAATGTAAATCGTTCATTTGCATCCTGGAGATGCGGAACGACGTTTAGTTTTTGAAACTGGTATATGGAACAAATCCGAACGGATATTAATTTTGCCAGAACAGTTATATGGTCCAACAAAGCTTACATTTAAGTGCCGCCATTATTAACCGTCATAACACCAGGCAATGGTCCCACGAAAATTACCATCTTATATTTGAGCATGAACAATAAGGATGTTTCGGTTTCAGTGTTGCTTGTTTTAGTTTACGACGAAAAATATTGTATCGCATTTATGAAGGAGGCCTCTCTGCAAATCGCCATCTTCAAATTTTATAAGATATTATGCCTGAGTTGATAGATAACCTCTCTTTAGCACAATTAAATAATATACCTATATTTTCAGCAGGATATGACACCTGCCCACAATAGTCAATTAATACGACATTTTCTAGAAAATAGCTTCCCTCAAAGATGGACAACAAATAATAATGGGCCCATAAAATGGCCTCGTCGGTCACCTGATCTCTCTGTTTTAGATTTCTTTTTATGGGGTTTTCTAAAAAACATAATTTACAAGACTCGACATCGTTCCATGGAGGAACTTCGAGAGGCTACACATTTGGCATTTCAGTATTTACGGAACCGTCCACTAAAAATTTTAAACGCCTTATGAAGGATAAGAAATGTTTGCGAGTATGTAATTAGAGAAAATGTCTATCATTTTCAACAGTATTTATGATAAAATAAAATTAGGTAGATACGAGTATATTTTTGAATTTTCCAAAAAAATCGTTGTTGTATTAATCACTTTAATCAATAACATTGGCTAAGTATGATTCATAGTAAATAACTGGTATGATATAACTAATAGTAATAACTCTTACGAAAATGTTTTCCTTTGATAAATTGGTTCATAAAAAAATAAAATTTGATGTCCTGTGTATTTACTGTCACATTTGATTGTTTTTAATCATAACATAGTATAAAAACAAAGTCGCTTCCCGCTGTCTGTCTGTTACGCAACGGATTTTGATGCGGTTTCTTTTTTTAATAGATAGAGTGATTCAAGAGGAAGGTTTATATGTATAATACATGCATAATCTAGTAGAGAAACACTGATAATTTTAGAGGTTTCTAATGTGATGTCGTAAATAAACACATTTTTTTGCGCTTACATTGCAAACGCTGGCTGAACCCTACGAGATAGATCAAAATAATGTACTACAGTATTGTACACCTTAAAAAGGTGTACAAAAAAGTCCGCGTGCACTCGTGCGAAGCCGGGGCGGGTCGCTAGTTCATAATAAACTAAAGTCTACTGCGAATTAGTTAACTAACATTAGTTAACATTTTGTCAAATGTTCAAATTGTGAGCTTATTATTAAGTAAACTTACTATTAGTGATACATTAATGAAATGCTTAACAACTATTTAATTTAACCAAATAAAAATAGACAGGGTGTTCCGTTTAAAAAATCGTATGCTTGCTTTAGTCTGAGAAAACAGACGACGAGAGCCAATAAAATAGAACGAATTAGAGGGGGTGTCCGAAAAGTACGTTTTCAGCCCTGTATCTCAAAAACTAAAAGGGTTATGAAAATTCTGTTTACTGCATCTTTCGTTTCACAAAAAGGTTTGGAAAGTAATGTGCAAACCGCAACTCTTTATCTTTAAAGACAAATGAGTTATCCCGCAAAAGTTCCGAAAATTGGACACACTGTACATAGGACAAAACTGAAAAATTATTTACTACTAGTTGATATAGTATATTTCACATCAACTATTTTTCAATATTTATTAGAATATACTAGAATTACATTATCGATTGCAGAATATGTCACTATCACTGCTTATGTGATTTTTTTCAGATATGCCATTTTCAAGTGTACCAGAGCACCTTCCTATCCCTAGTGTACCCCTAAAAGAACTCATCTCCAACCTGAACTTTGAGTTTGAAGTGAAATAAAAACTAACAATAAGAGAGGGAATCACAAAGAAGTACTTTCAGGAAAACGATAAAAATGTTTTAGAAAAAGATGTCTCCCTATTAAAAGAGGAAATATCAGAAACAATAACATTTTTTTTAGAATAATAACCAAATTAGATTGTTTTCATTAAAAAAATAGTTGTCCTTATTTTACTTTATGCGCTTTTTTCTACTAAAGAGGCATTTTAATATGTATCAAATGAAACATTGACTATGAAAAATGAAATTAGTATCTGAGCTAAACTTACTGTAGAAAAATGAACTAGGTATATAGCAAGTACAACGTATTTTTTTTTTTGGATTATAAAAGCACTTGTATCTAACAGCCTAATTTTAAATTTAAAGTTCCTGTCTAATGTAGAAGTACATTGTAGTTATTTAACATTCAGCAGTAAGGTTGTTATTTGGTAGGAAAATTCAGTATGGCGACTTATGTGAAAGAGTTGATGATTTACTATTAAACTTTTATTTAAACAAAATAAGTATAATTTAAAAAAAGTGCAATTATTTTAAATAGGAGGGATCAGCAAGTAAACCTCTTTAAAAAGTAGTTATAAGCTATAAAAGGAACTGTTACCAAGGTAAAAGAAAGTATATTATATAATTTATATATACTTTATTATTCTGTATTTATAAAATTACAGAGTTATAACGTTACAAAGTACAAACAAGAACTATTAATAAAACAAAACAAAAGATCAGGAAAAAATGTAGGAAAAACATTCACAAAACAAAAATATGTTTAATGTGTTTTAATTTAATCGAGACCTTGTTCCTGTTTGCAATTGATGTAATATTGTGACTCAATCAGTGTAGTGTCTTGGTATACCACCTGTTTTCAAAATCTGAACCGAAAACGAAACGGAAGTCTACCTATACTTGATGCCCTTATATATCTTAACTTTCTAAGGTGTATAAGGACATCAAGTAAAAGGTATATATACAGGGTGAGTCAGAAAGAATGGGTCAACACTAAACTGGAGACACTAGACACCCAAATATTATGATTAAGCTCAACATGCCTTATACCAATGTCGCTGAAGAGATACAGCGTGTTCAAAGTTTATATTTTATTTTGAAATTTCTTAGTAATTGATAAAGTTTTGATAGCCTAAATCTGAAATCTGGTAGTTTTATGTTTTTTGGTGTAAGAATTTACGAATTTTAAGCTTATTTTGACGTTGCTCCTAGAGGGCGCTAGTATTATTAATGTAAATTTTTTTTTATCTTTTGAGCCATGCGTAAAACAAGTTGAGAATCTAAAAGGACGCTCGATTCTACAAAAAAAAAATGGTAGGGGCGAGCCCGCAACAGTGGCCACGCAGGAACTAGCAATTAGGAATTAGCAATTAAACTACTTTGCTGTATACATTTCAGTTGTTTTTTAAATAAATTAAATCTGCAATATTACTATTTATTATTAGTTTTTTTTTTTTTTTTTTTTGGTCATGTAAGGTGGTAAATTACGAACATCGGCGGTACTATCTATATACATATATAGTAAATGTACAAAGATAAAAACAAAACACTATTTTCAGGACAACACACATTAAAAATAGTTACATTTACTATAGTAATTTTTACATGACAACAATAACAAAATTGATTGAGCCCTGATGAAGGAGAAATAAAGCTCCGAAACGTTGGCAAAAATCGAATAGTTTGTTATTTATTCCTGTACCTAATCCAACCAACCAAAAAAAAAAAAACTAACAGAGAAGAAGGTCGCCAAATTCCCCACAGATGAAGACTATTTATTATTATTTTTGTGACACATTTTTAACATAATATTTTAACAAATATCACCCGTTTGCATTGTTTTATATTTTTTAAACGAGTAATGGCCACTGTACCATCAGAGTAGGTACAGTGGCCATAGGTACATAGGTATTTTAAATTTTTGTGACTCAAACTTAGTTAAAATATTATTTTTTTCAGTGTTAAAGTGAAAATCTGTAGAGAAGAATGTAGAATTTGTCACCCAATGCTATCAAGGTGGAAAAAGAAGGTTAATTCTAGCTTTTATAAAAACATTTACAATTTTATAAAAACGTCGCCACTGTTCCAGACTCTCCCGTACTCTTGTTTAGGTAATCTAAATCGTTCGGTTTTCAGTTTTTAGTCGATTTTTAAGATATTTGCATTTAAAAGGTTAATTTAAAAGGTTAATAAAAGGCTATATTTTTTCTGAGTAGGCTTGTGTCAAAATTTGCTAAATTTACATATAATTAAATTATTTGGCTATTTTGCATGCGTGTTGATTATTATTTGTGCAAGAGGACTAGCTATTAATCAGAAACTGCCACGACATAATCATTTTTCTAACAGTGAGATGGGTGATATGATTTGTATTTTTGCTCAGGCAAATTTTAACGGATATGAGGCGGCCCGATGATATTTACAATTATACCCAAATAGAAGGCAACCTAATCATAAACTTTCCAGAAACCTTTACAATCGCTTAGGCGAAACTGGATTTTTTCCTCCAAAAAGTAACCATGGTACTCCGAAAACTATTACAGTGGATGAAGATGCAATTTTAATTCGTGTTTCGAAAAATCCAGGTCTGAGTACTTGTCGGTTATGTGCGGCAACGGAGCTAAGCCAATCGTCCTTTTGTAGAATTCTGAACAAATAAATTCTTCATCCATATCATTATACTCTGGTTCAGTAGTTATTGGTCAATATTTACCAGCTCGCCTACAATTTTCTCAGTATTTACAAAATATGCAAACCGAAAACCCAGATTTCCTTAATAAGATTTTATTTACCGATGAGGCGACATTTACTAGACGGGGAGTTTTTAATTGGAGGTACAATCATTTGTGGGATTCCGAGAATCCACACGTTGTAAAAGAAATACATTTTCAGTATGAGTTTAAGGTGAACATTTGGTGGTGTAATTTATAATTTTGTCATTGGACCTTTTGAATTGCTACCCAATCTAACTGGACCTCAGTACTTAAACTTTCCTCAACCCTCAACATAATTTAAACGAGCTCTTAGAAGATGTGCCACTCGCATTAAGAGAAATCATATGGTTTATGCACGACGGAGCACCACCACATTTTGCCTTGCCGGTACGCCAATATTTACATGAGGATTTTCCTCATCGGTGCATTGACCGTGGACGTACATTTGTTTGGCCCACCGAAAAGTCCAGACCTAAATCCTCTGGACTTCTCTGTTGGGTCAAATTTGAAGGATTTAGTTTATCAGGCAGAAGTTAATTCTCTTCAGGAATTAAGGCAAAGAATACAAGAAGCTGCGAATACATTTAAAAATAGTAGCGAAATTTTGTTTAACATTCAGAGACATTTAAGAAGGTGTATTTTAAAATGTATTGAGGTAGGTGGAGGACACTTCCTACATTTGATTTGAAGTTTGTCATTATCACTATTACCAAACATAATTATTGTTATTCACTGTTGCTTTGATTGCTTCACCGTGCCTTTTCATCTTTTAAGAAAAAAATCAACAACAAAACACATTGAACATTTTAAATGCAAATAAAAAACCGATAGATTTATACGACCTAAATAACTATTCTCGAATTGTTTTACGCATGGCTCAACAGAACTTGTTTTAATTAACCAGGATAATACGGCGAAACTATCGCTCTCTAGGAGCAATGTCAAAATAAGCTTAAAATTCGCAATTCTCATACCAAAAAACATAAAACAACCAATTTTCATATTTATGCTATCAAAACTTTCAATTATTGAGAAATTTCAGAATAAAATATAACTTAGATAATATAACTTAATAATATAACTTAGAACACGCTAATCCAGCAACATTAATATCAGGCATGTTGAAGTCAATCATAATATTTTGGTGTCCAGTATCTCCAATTTAATGTTTCTGAATATACTGAATATACTGAAAATTACGGCGATTTTACAATAGACAGATCACATATTTTATATATTTGCAATCGTCGATATATGTACATGGTCCACCCTGGACCTTAATATTTTTTTTCGTTTTTTCTCAGCGGGCCGGGTGAAAATCAGTTCTGGGTACCTAAAAACTTGTGCGGAAACCAAAACTGCCGCGATCGAAATCTTTTTTCCCGTGCCGCAAAGAGCCGGATGTTTTTTATGAGATTTACATTTTAAAAATCACTGAAAAAGTTCGATACGCTCAAAAACTATAAAAATCATCAAATCTGACATTCGTAAGGATATATTTCCATGTATTTTTTTCCTCCTGAATCAGATGGAATCGTCAGATTTCGTTTATTCGTTGAGTGAAAAAAAATATGAGCGAAAAATTGCGAAAAAACACCAAATTAAACTAAAAAAAAAATGAAAAAAGACAAAATAATTTATTATGGTGATTGTACCTGACTCTGAGGAGTATTAATGATATCATGATTCAAAAGTAGAGGTAAAACCTACAATTTGACGTCCGGTTGAAGTCTGTAGGTGCCTCTGAACCGGAGTTCTCTCGTGGTATAATCGGGTAGTAATACAAATCTCTATATTATGTGCTTGTTTCTCAACAATCGAGTAGTTTAAGGGTTATTCAAGCTTGAGCAAACGAAAGAACGGAAGAATGAATTTTCGAAAAAAATTACGATCGAAGAAAAACGAAAAATGGTAGACGCTCTAAATGCAAACAGTAGTAAATACGTATATAAAAAACGTATACTCGTGAATGAGAACTCTGTGAAAGATTTAGTTCAATCGAACATTAGTGACTTTTTGTGCAAAGATTCACTACAATTTTTTAAACGATTTAACATCGATAATCATTTTTATCAAAAGATCCGTCAAAATGGAGCAAGGAAAGAATTTATGTTAAGGGTTTGAAAATTGTTGAAAATTTGAAAGTAGTCAACGATATTGCGGAAAGAGGAGTCAAATTAATGTCTGATTTTAAAAATATATTGACAAAAGATGAGCAACAACGACAGTATCTAATGCCAGTGATGAAAAATTATCGTAATTTATTCTCGACTTGCGATAAAGCCTCTCTTATGAGCAAATATAAATGATTTATGAAACTATAATACAAAATTATTTTGAGAACCCATTTTCAATGAAATTAATGTTTCTTACTAATCACATACACACTTCTAATATTCACTTCATTTCAGAACGAATAAAATTTATAAAAAGATTATTTACATTGAATTTATACGTATAAAAATGAGTTAAAATAAGAAAAGATGTAACTTATTATGGAATCTTAAAAAAATTAATTTTCTCGGACAGAATCTCAAAGTCTACACCATTTATGATTGCCTGGGAAGAATAAGGTACGCAGCTCCCCAAATCCAAAGTATGATGCTAACGTTACAAGTACTTGTACGAACGTCGAACACCTTCCAATGTTCCAATGTATGTTCCAATCCGAAATTCTCTTATAATCAATATAAAATGACTTCAAGTTAAAGGTAATTTTATATTAAGATGATGAATTATTTGTATGATATGGAGCATTTCATACTACCGTTAAATTATGCAAGTCGATGCAGGAGAATATATCGTTTGAGAATCAGGATTGAAAAAAAGAAAAATAGCCTTCCGCCATATACGCTCCTGAATTTTGCGTACAACTTGAAATGATCGTAACTCCGGTTCAGAGGCACGTACAGACTTCAACCGGACGTCAAATTGTAGGTTTTTACCTCTACTTTTGAATCATGATATGCTTAATACTCCTCAGAGTTAGGTACAATCACCATAATAAATTATTTCGTCTCCTTTCAATTTTTTTTTAGTTTAATTTGGTGTTTTTTCGCAATTTTTCGCTCATAATTTTTTTCACTCAACGAATAAACAAAATCTGATGATTCCATCTGATTCAGGAGGAAAAAATACATGGAAATATATGCTTGCGACTATCAGATTTTATGATTTTCATAGTTTTTGAGCGTATCGAACGTTTTCAGGGATTTTTAACATGTAAATGTTTAACATGTAAATCCCATAAGAAACTTCCGGCGCTTTGCGGCACACGAAAAAAAGGTTCCGATCGCGGCAGTTTTGGTTTCCGCACAAGTTTTTAGGTACCCATAACAGATTTTCACCCGGCCCGCTGAGAAAAAAACGAAAAAAAAAATATTAAGGTCCACCCTAATGTACATATATTTCGTAGTCGCCGAGACTGTGAAAGACATTTAGATTAGAATATCCATCAACAAAATATACCTGGCACTGTTATAAAAAAGTCATTTTGGTTTGATTTGTGCATAACGTTTTGCGCATGTAGCCTTTCGTGGAACATAGTCGACAATATTTACTTTAGACGTTTTTTTGCCAAATATGTATCCGATTTTCCATCGTCTATTAGTCATACGTTGCGTAAAACATATTTACAGAAGATAATATCTACGTGGCATGGAAAATATCAAAGAAGACATACTCAATAAATTTCTGTGGCTGACAGTGGACGAAACAACAGATTTTTGCGGTAATAAAGTCGTTAATAAACGGGTTTTGTAAACAACGGCTACAAGTACAGAAATAGTAGTAACACGTGCATTGTCCTCTGTAGATGTAAAAAATAATAATGTACTGATGTTAGTCATAACAAACAACTGTTAGTGATGCAAATAACTATGCGAAGTTCGTGAAAATAATGTGCGTGGTGCGTCGTCCTCTGTCCATATGAACTATTTTGAACTGGCACCTTTAACTTCAATAGATGTTGAACTATCATATATACAGGCTAAATCGCTCACGTTTAACGAGAAGAAACCCAGAAAGATTACTGGTCGCGGCAACGTACGCTCAAGCAATGAATACAATCGGCGTTTCTGAATGACAGAAGCGATAGGTGGTGTCATAGATGGATATTATTAACGCATTTTACTCCTGTCTCTGTGGTCTCTCATATGTCCTTTCGTCAATGACGGATTACGGGTCCGACCCTGCGTTTTGGCACACTTTTCCGGACCCTACTCATAAGGCGTTGTAGGCCTTTAAGGATATCCACAACTCGTTAGAAGTAAAACATTGGGTAAAGAGCGAATTCTGCTATGAAAGTAACATCTAGGTATAGTGAGGACATAACGTCCGTAATCGTTAGTTCGTAATCGTAACGCCCGTGGTCGTTATTTCCGTTAATTTGTTTCTGTGATGAATCTACATTTTACCAGAAGGAAAAAGTTAACACACAAAATTGTAGGTATTGGAGAGATGGAAATTCCTACGTATATCGTGAAGTTCATACCCAAATTACCTTTACAAATTACTGTATCCCCAGAAAATTAGTGTTTGAGCTGAACTTTTGCAGGATCAAATAATGTCTTTTATTTTATTCTAGTCCCCTCCTCCCGTACTCCAAGGGGGGCTAAGAAAAGTAGATTTTTGTAGAGCTCTTTTCAGTCCAATTATTAAAATTTATGTTAAAAACATTTATTTTACCTATTTTTAATACTTACCCCCTTCACCCAACCTCCTTAACCCCTTTACCTTGTAAGCTAAAAAGCTTTATATTTGCAGATTCTGTTGTTGTACATGTATCTTAAATTTGAGGTGTATATCTTGCATCGTTTGCGAATTAACTATAGTCAAGAAAAAAGTATATTTCCCCCTAACCCCTCAACAGATTAAACTCAAAATCAGCTCCACACCTCGTCATAGTACATAAGTGTTCAATTTCAAGGTGATATCTTAAGGCGTTTTCGAGTTATCGTACACGCAGGAAAGGTTTACAGACAGACAGGCAGAAAACAATTGTTCGCTTAAACTTTCTCTAAAAAAATCTCGACGTTTCAGAACATTTTAAGACTATTTGGCCAATAAAAAAAAAAAAAAAAATCATGAACACAATACTTCTACTCCACTATAGTCCAATCGATAAAAACACTCCACCTTGCATTAATTAGGGCAGAAGATTGTGAAAGTTTTCGACGTCGTTCGACGTTTTAGTTTTTTTGCTTATAGCTCCTAAACACCGCACGCTACATACAATTATATGTTTCGATAATTGTCTACAAAATGTATTGGTCAAAGTTGATTGATTGCATATGATGTGGTTCGTATTCTACGGAAATATGAACATCGTCGATATTTTCCAAAATATCGTAAAGTGATAGAAGAGAAGATGGAGTTTGTGAGCGATAATGTTACCCATTATTGTCGAATGCATTCTTGTTGGGAGGCAGGTGTCCCTGAAATGTTGATGATTCTTAACCTAACCTAACCTAACCGGGATTCCTAGTCCAACCAAAACGAACGTACACATGTTGAAACCAGGAAAGAGTGGCAAACCTGGCACCTTCCTTTCAACATCATCGTACAAGTATGACCCTGACTACATTCTTTTTCCTTCTCCGGTTGTGACACAACGTCAGTCCCTTTTGGACATGGTAACTAAACTATGTGTCCTTCTTGAACACAACCCTGCATTAAAGGAGGCGGCATCTAAATTTTATGAGCCATCAGCATGAACAGCCCAAATCAGCAGAGCAGGGGAAGCTATTTTGATAGCATTTTGTGGCGCCGGTGCAGTCACAGAGCAATCACTTGACAAGACAAGGTATCAGCAATTCAATAAGATTGTCTTGTATGTAAGTCTTCAAAGGGGAAGTTCAGCTTGCCACGACTGCCACCGACCCTTGATGCAGCCGACAATCGTTGCCGCAAAATATTTCTGCAACTTATGTGCTGGCTGGGAAACACATCCAATCAACTTTGATCAATGCATTTTGTAGAAAGTTTTGTCTACTTTAATTTCGATACGTATACAATTTTCTGTAGCATGCGGCGTTTAGAAGAAGAAGAAGAAGAAGAAGAAGAAGAAGAAGAAGAAGAAGAAGAAGAAGAAGAAGAGGAGGAGGAGGAGGAGGAGGAGGAAGAAGAAGTAATCAAAACCATAAAAAAAGTGCAAACATTTCGTGTTTTTCGCCTGCCAAAAGTTCTCCCCGCGGCAATCGAGGTCGAAAACTTGGTGTTTCACACTTCTCATCAGAGTTCTGGAGTCCTAAAAAAAATTTTTTTTTGTCCTAATTAATTCAAGCTGAACACTTCTAAGGTTACGCATAAACTGTGTTACTACGTAGAGGTAGAAGTAATTATGTTGAACTATATCGACAACTGCTGGAGGTACGCGCCGTATTTTTTGATGAATTTTTTATTCTAAATCACTGGTTCAAATTCATGGGACGAGTAAAGTATATTTCACTTTTTAAGTATCCTCACAAAAAATAATCTACGCTGTTAGATCTGGCGATCGGGTTGGTCACTGAATTGGCTCCCTTTTTTCCTTGCAACGATTTGGGAAAATCTCATATAGTTAAATAGATTCGGACAGGGGCTGCTTGATAATCTTACTGAAAGAATAAGTTATTATAGTTCTCGGAAGATGCGGTTCGTCTGAATCTGGATATAACGTTACTGATAATTACAGAGACGAGGTCGTGTTCAAGAAAATTTAAATACCTTGCATCAGGTAGGAACTCGAAAAAAAATAAACAAACCACTTTTTGAGGGTGTTCTGTCACTCCAACAACCAACATAGATCTTTCATAGCCCAATAACGATAATTTTACCAATTAATGTAGCCGTGTTGTAACCCGTTTTACACAGTTATCACTGTTATTGCATAGTTATTGCATTTGCTCGCAAAATTGACTACACCAACCAAAACCTTGCTCTTTTCGAATTTTGTACGGTCGTCCGGATTTAGAAAGATCTCAAACATGCCCAAATTCCCTGAAATTTGATGCGATCCTGTTAAAACTGCATTGACTAATGTTTATACCCTCGCATGGGTTTAAAATTTTGGCCCGCCTCTCTTTCAATATGATTGAGAAGCTTGGATCCTGAGGTCAGTTGTGTCGTCGCAGGATATACTGTTTTTACCAGTGTTTAATGTTTTGTCTATTCAGTGTATTGGCACCATTAATAAAAAAATCGTTTTAACTATAAAACAAAAACTGGATTTGCCCAAAATACATCACTTTCAGCTGCATGAAAAGAGCCGGACAGATACTAAATATATTGTGGTCTATTGTATTTACTTTATATTAATATAACGCAATGTTAATGAATTAATTGTACAATTTTATGTTATTAATTTCTTTATTGATTTTCCCAGTCGTAAGTACATAATGCAGCTATTCAGTTTTAGCAATTCCAATACTTTTATCCTTATCGTTATGTTGCCTGCTTAACTACTGTGCGTATATTTGGTTGCATATGCTACTGAAAGGCACTAATCGTGTTCTTTATCGAGAGGACCGAACAATTGAGTGAGATTGAAAATAAAGCATTAGTATTATTTAAAATCAAGTAACTAATTTTATGACAATGTTCGAGACTTAACTGTATGTAAATACATACATATAGTACTTTCATCATACATACTTTCCTATCCCTTAATAAACATTAAGGGATGGGAAAGTCAAAAAGGTTGCCTAATATAATGTTTAATGGAAATTGTTATGTTCCTCAAAAAACGCTACAATCTATCAAAGTTAACAGAGTGAGACAAAATCTCATGGATATTAATTTTAGGGTTAGAAATAATCTAATATATTATAATTTATAATTTTAATATTTATATTATTTATCAAAAATTCTTATACATATGTATCATCTTAAACGATTCCATATAACAAAAACCATAATGTCAAATTTTATGATATTACATTAAGCAGTATCTACACGTTAGGGGTAAGGGTAGAGGTAAGGGGGTTGTATTTTATATGAATTTATATGAATTTATATGAATTAAGAAACATATTCATGTACGTATCGTTTTATGGGTTTTTGAGGTAGAGGAATTTAAATCACATTAATAAGTTACCACTCTCATTTTTGCTACTATTCCCATTTTCAATACATTAATTATGATCTACATATATAACATCGGTTACAAAAGACATATGGGTCATAAAGATCATACAGGTCAAAAGTCATAAAGTGCGTATGAGTCACAAAGGTGCGGCAAGTCACAAAGGTTGTATTGGTTGTAAAGGTCATGGTGGTCACATGCGTCATAAAAATCATGAAGGTTATATTTGTTATAGAGGTCATACTGGTCATATTGGTCGTAAAGGTCATACGGGTCACAAATGACATATAGCTCATATAGATCATATGAGTTTTATTACTTATTTGGCATAGGTTACAAAAGTCATACGGGCCATAAAGGTCACACATGTAATAAAAGTCATAAATTTCGTACGAATCACACAAAGATCTGTAGGTCATAAAAGTTCAATTGATTTTAAAAGTCACGTTGGTCATGAAGGTCACTTGATCATAAAGATCAAGTTAGTCACAAAGGTCACATTGCTCATAAAGGTCATAAAGGTCATATTGTATAGGTCATGTAACCTAGACTATGATGAGTTATATCGTATGAATATGTTGAGACATATTCATACATAATAATGAGATTATTATGTATGAATATGTCACATAATATAGACGAGTCATAACAGTCATATTGGTCATCAAGGTCACTTAAAAACGCATAGTAGGCATATGTCACTTTAATGAATGTTTCTTTTAATTGTACTTTACAAAGAATTTGACATTTGTCCAAGTTAATAAGTGTTTGTTGTTTGAAAGCGTTATTCATTTTTTTAATATGCTCTGCAAAAAGCACTGCAGGTGCTCAATTTTCCATCAGTTGTAGTACCTTCTTGTCTCTTTTTGTGGTTTTTGTGAGTGACATTTCATTTAATTCTCGCATTTTTTTCTCCGTGGTTTCTTTAAGTAACTTGTATTTGTCAAATTTAACTTACCTTACTCTGAGTCTGAAGCTTCTCAATGCTACTTTCGCCGCTTTAAATTCCAAAGCAGCTACGTGTACATCACTGACTCTAGTGTGTCTCCCAAGCCGCAAAGCTTGCTACATTTCAGTTTCTAGTAGCCAATCAACAAAAGTTTGTATGCCAATTTGCTCTAGAAATGTTTTAGGTGATTGAAGGTAAATCAAATGGATGAGTAGTTCGATGCCAGTTTCGTATTTCTGAAGTGACTAATTTCTTCTTTGCTGTGTACTCTTGAGTTGGGGCTTGTAATCTTAGCGTATATACTTATGTCCATGCCTTATTTCTAATGCTCAATCATATTGTCATTTTGTTACTCTTCTGGGATGCTCTGTAAAATTTCTAGAGCCTGACCTCTAAGAGTTATGATAAGCGACGTGGTCATTTCTTGTGAGGTTCATCCGTTCGCCTTTGCAGCAGCCTCAAATTCTCTGCAGTACATGGACCATGATGACTGTCTATCGTACATAGGAGGCTTAAGCAGTTATCTATTGATCTTTCAGCGGTTTTGAAAGAGAGTACCTGGTGAGATCGAAGTTTCTCCTAAATCGGCTATCGACGTACGATGCAATTGATGGCCGACTGGGCCAGAAAAGAACTGCTTCTATCTTTTCAAGTATTTCTTTTTGTACTTGCCCTGGGGTGTCTTCTAAGTTTCGCTCGACTTTTCTTTAGATTCCTTCCCTATTCTCTTGAAACTCCTTTTCGATTTGATTGACTTTTATGCCTACCTGGTCAATTTGTTGTTCTACACCATCAGTTCTCTTGGAAAATGAGTTCAACTTGGTACTGATGATTTTTGGGGACTCGCAAATGTCCCGATGATGACTCTCTCTTCTTCTCCTCGGCCCTCTTGTTGTCGTCGTTCATCCTCTTATCATCGCTTTACCTCTCGCCTTTCTGTCTCTTCACTTTACTAAGTAGTTTATAAACTAAATAGACGTACTACGTAAACTATAAAACTTAACCGTTATTAGCTGTCACTAATGTCACTTCACAAATGTCACAATATATTTGTGGCTCGCCTTGTATGTGCCAATAACTTTTCAAGAAGGGAAATCGAAAAAGTTTATATGAAAGCGTGATTAAAATCACTTGTAGAGTATAACATTTAAAAATTTTAACATAATTATGGGACACTCAGTATATCAAAGGATAGGACTTGAGATTTTGAACAAAAAAGGTATGTGCATATGTGTATTTTTGTCTAACTGCAATAGATCAGTTAGTAAATATACTAAAAGCAGAACCACTCAGTATTTAATAAAATATATGCAATATGTGATTCTCAAAAATTTTAGAATTGGATAATAGGCATAAATCTTCTTTCATCGACATAGTTGGTAATTTTTGTTCACTTCCAGTTGCACACCATCTTTATTTTCACTTGTTTTGATTCTAAATGTCATTCTAAGCACAATGATACGTCACTTTTTAACACGTCATTTATTTTTTGATCTCCAACTTTTGATTAAACTTTGTTGAAAGAGTTTATTAAAACGTTTAGGTTTGAGTCACGTAGACGTAGAAAAAATAATTCACGTGTCTTGTTTTTGTTGACACTTTTTTCATTTTTTAATCGTTTAACTATGGCGAACAGAAATTTTCCCAATTCTTTCCAAGGTTTTCTCAATTTTACTTCCACTTTCACGTAGTGAATGTGCATCATGAGATCATTGGGGTCAT
The DNA here is from genome assembly GCA_029963805.1 of Aromia moschata. Lineage (NCBI taxonomy): Eukaryota > Metazoa > Arthropoda > Insecta > Coleoptera > Cerambycidae > Aromia > Aromia moschata. Next base: position 146,667 of record JAPWTK010000244.1, on the reverse strand, counting down.
AGGATCATTGAAGTCATGGAATCATTGTGGTAATGGGAACATTGGGGTTATGGAAACATTGCGGTTATATAATTATTGCCATAAGTCAATTGGATCATTGAGGTCATGGGACACTGCCAATATTGAGAAAACATTCATTCATTACAAAATGTTTTAAAAATATGTTATTTTTAAAATTAATATAGATATTCATACGAGATATTGCTTATAGATTTGGCAGGTTAGGTAGGATAATATGATATCACAACATCACATTATTAAGCTTCTCTCATTTTTACTTCAATAATCAGCAATCAATCACATACAAGTATATTCAATAACAGATCATATGGGGATAAAGGTCGTAAAGGTAATATAGGTCATTAAATTCAATTAGGTCATTGATACCATATAAGTTATAAAGACCATATCGCTCATCAAGATACAAATATCCCACTTTTAAGAATATAATCTGATGATTTTGGCTATTTAGTCTAATTACGAGTAAATAGGAAAAACTGAATATAGAAGTAGTGATTCCATTGGCAGTGTTTTTTTTTCAAATGGGAACAGTTCATAGGATTATTCAAATATTGCTTTTTGTTACCAACATGTTGATGTCAGACACATAAATATTTTCTTAAGAATTTTCAAAAAACGCAATGAAACCATAAAGTACCTGGAAATATTAACACAAAATAAGACTTGATTTTAATGAACATATTAGGTGGATTTTAACACAAAAACAATGTTGACTGTGAAAGAGTGCAAATAAACCTGTCAATTTTAATATGTACATAATCAAAATAATTTTCCTTGCTTTTAACCAATTGCTTTTAACTAAAGCCCAGCAAACAAAAAAATATAATTTCAGTTATGTCATATGAATATCTATTAATTCACATACACAAGACGACCACTCTATCCTCCCTGTGTGGGACAAAAACACTATCAGCCAAATAACATTCATAAATTCAATATTTGATTTAGCCACACATATTATGTTGTCAAAAATTTTTTTAATATTATTCTTATATTTTACTTTAGTTTACCTTCCCCCGTAGCCAAGAAGAATTTTGTAGAGCTCTGCCCTGTTAAGTTGAAATACCTTTTTTATTTGCAGACTCTTTTATGTAGTTAGTACATGTGTCTTAAATTTTAAGCGCATATTTTGCATCGTTTCCGAATTGTTTATAGACAAGGGAAAAGTTAATTAACTCCAGCTATGCCCCAACCTCTTAACCAATTAAGGTCAACATCAGCTGCAGACTTCGTTGCAGCACATGTGTTGCAAATTTCAAGTTGATATCTTAACGTGTTTTCGAGTTATCGTGTACACAAAAAAGGTTAACAGACAGACAGACGGATAGGTAAACCGATAGACCGACTAACTGATCACAGACATAAAACCTGTTTTCACGTATACATAAAATGTTTAGGGGTATTAAAAAAATCAAAAGGTTTCATAAATATTAACTAGGTATACTTCCACTCTTTCACGTCGATGTAGAAGTAATGAAATATATTAACACTACAGTCATAACCATCTGCCAGAGAATGTGTTTGGTTCTATTCGAAAAAGGTGTCAGAAATGTTTACAGCAAAGTGGGGACCATGTGAAATATTTTAACAATAAAATGTTAATAGATTCAAACTTATTCTCCGAACAAAAAAGAATAAAAAGAAAAACAAAATTGCCAAATAGTGCAGATTTTCAACAAAAAATATTAAAACCTTCGTCTACATACTGGACATTCTCGACAACATTAAAAAACCGACTACAATAAAATTATAAACGTTGTTTCTTACAAAGCAGCGAAAATTTTTCTAAAGAAATTAATGCACAATTTATTACTACGCGATTACTTTTCGTTAATTGAGCTATTGTAAAAGCAAAAGTTAGACTCATATTTCACAGACGAGATAACTAAAAATATTGCATTTCCAATTTATCCTTTAAGAAGTAAAATTATTTTTGACCATTTTTCTAATTGCCAATTTTTTTTGCTAGCACCCAGTATAAAAATTCAGGAACGGGCGTACGAGTTTTCTGAAGTGAAGTTTGTATATGAAGTGAAGTTTGTATATCCTACGAATTTACAGATCAAAAAGATTATTTTTGAAATTTAGGCATTTAAGATCCATTTAACATTAGAAAGAGTGACCCCAAAATTAGTCTGTTTTTCAAACACTTGTAACTTTACCTGGAAATGATGAAATTCAACATATAAATGCTCAAAATTTTCGTCTCATCATAACCCAGTGCGAAAAAGAAGATTTACTGCTCCAGACCTTGTGCATCCCCTTAAATGAAGGGTTAACTATTTTTCCAAAATCTTCGGAAAAATGAAGATTTTCGACGATTTTCTGAAGACTGAAAGGCGATGGGCCTACCTGACCACGAATTCGAGTTCAGGAACCAAAAAAACATTGGAAACCATGTGTCACACTGCATATCCGGTCACTTTTCGAAAATCTTCATTATTCTGAAGATTTTTGACGATTTGCTGAAGACTGATGGTTATGGGGCTAACCTGGCCACGGATTCGTGTTCAGGAGGTAAAAATACTTCGTAAGCCATATATTGTATGTAGTAAAACAGCCTTTTTTTATTGGGCGGTAGCAATTATGCTTTTTCTCGCATGTGCGTAATGGAAAATGGAAGGTTAGTTAACCCTTCATTTAAGGGGATGCACATTGCACAGGGTCTGGCAATAAATCTTCATTTTTGCTCAAACTTATGATGAGACGAAAATTTTGAGCATTTGTAAGTTGAATTTCATCAATTCCAAGTAAGGGAATGTACCCATATTACGTGACCAATTTTTTACAATTTTTTACCCCCTCCCCCCACGGTGACCACCCGTAGTACATGCCAAGACCCCCCCCCCCCTCTAGTTTTCACGTAGTAATTCATAAATATGGTTTTAAATCATTTTTTTGCAAACAGTTAAAGTTAAAAGTTAAAAAAAGATAATTTGGCTCATATTTGTCTTTATTACTACGAAAAAGCGCGAGATTTCCCTAGAGGATATTGACTACGTGACGAAAACCTAAGATCCCCCCCGCCCCTGTGACCAAGCGTGGTATTTTGAAGACCCCCTTCGACCCCCCTGAATGGGTCACGTAGTATGCGTACGTTCCCTAAAGTTACAGGTGTTTGAAAAACAAGCTAAAAAAGCTCGTTTTTTGGGGGTCACTCTTTAAGATCCTGATTATTTTTGATTGAAAATTGTAAATATTTCGAAAACTATTGGTTACAGGATATTATAAAATTTAATATCCACAAATGCAATGATCTCCAAGATGCTCCATTAAAGTAAAATAAGCAAGTTGACATCTACTTCCAACAAACAATCTGTAATAAATCTATAGTGGATATGACTAAAATGAGTTACTATTGATGTTACTATTAATGTTTTTTATATATTTTTTATTTATTATATTAATGTCACTAGGAATATTTTTGTACAATATTTCAAGTCAACAGTTTATTCTACTTCTTTCTCACAATATAATAAGAGGTAACAATCACTTATTTAATATAAATTTGGGAAATTGATGGCTATGATAGTACAATTTACATCAGTCTGTGGTAACCAATGGCGAAACTAATATCACTGAATTTCCCACTAAATTAAAAGTTTTGTTGGCGGTATTGTCCGTTGTAATCAGGGTCGCGAGTTTCTCTCCTTCCTTCTTGAGGATTTTCTTTATCTTCAAGTTCTGCAGCTTCCTAAAATATACAAGAATATATATATAATATTTGATATAAACATTACAACTAATACTAGCAACCCTATATACATATGTACATATTTATTCGTACCTATATTATTATTGTTAAGTATAGTAGTAATCATATTAGTAAAGGCCAACGATCATGTCCTTAAGGCAAATAAAACATCCATAACTATCTACATTTTTTGTTTTCAATCGAAAGTCTTCGTTTTTTTGTTAAATGATAACCTTATTTTTATGTATGTTCATAGCATCTTACAGATAAACACTCCTCCTTACCTCCGTGAAAAACTACAGTTTAGGTATAATATTCACGAAGCTAACCTCAGATTCGTGAATCGTCTCTTACTTCCTAGATATCGATCAGCTATGTTCCAGAGGTCCTTTTCATATAATTGTGTTATTATTTACAACAGTATTGACTAAGTTCAAGTCTTGTTCTGTAAATAATTTTCGAAGGAAGTTAAAAGTTCACTTTTTAACAACACACCTATAACACTTGAGATGATTTGTCAACTATTTGTCTATGTTTATAAAACTATATATACATATGTTCATCATTTATTTGTTTTTTTTTTCTCGGTAATTATGTATAGGTATCCATATTCATTTTCATTCACTTTATGTATTTTAGTTTATTAAGGCGCTTTTATTTATTTTATATTATGCTATACCATGATTTTGATAGGTTAAGTTGAGTAGCCCTGGGCTAGACTTCGCCTTTGTATTAACCAGACAATAAAGACATTTTATTATTATTATTATTATTATTATTATTATTTTTAATAAAAGAGGGTCATTTTAGCAGTTAAAAGAGGATGCCCAAAAGAAAAAATTTCAAAATACTTGGCTTTGAAGCTAACCTTATTATATCTAAGCTATTTTAGATCCACAAAATAAATAGAACTGAAAGATAAATAATTGAAGACGTCATTTTTAATTTCTCTATACATAGAGTTGTGTGTAATCTAATAAAAAAACTGTCAAAGAGACCTCCATATACTTTCTATTGACAGCCTTTTTGCCATTAAAGTTTCTGAAGAACCTCATGAGCATTTTAAATAGATTGAGGCCCGGTACCTTTATTATCTACTGGTTAAAATAATTTAACGTTCAATATGGGTTTAACCATACGAACGAGTATTTCTTGGTACTGATTAGATTAACCAATATTTAATTGGGGGCGTGTCGTTTACCAAATTTGACTGCACTCTGAAATAGTGATTAATGATTGGTTAACTTGGTTATTGATTATATTACTATATAGCAACCATGGATTGCTAAAGTTTTTACATTGTTATTAGTGTTTAATTAATTTTTTTCATTTGTTATAAATTTGTTTACACATGGACCAGATTTTCAAGACGGATTTAGGAATGAGGACAAAGACATTCTCGATTTTTTTAGCAAATATGAGAAAATGCACTACAATGGCGGCCGGCGGAACTTGAAATTCTGGAACTTTCGTAAGGAAGAGACCCACATCATATTTTAGGTGGTGATTACTAAACCTTAGTAGAAAGGTGTAACAGCAAAAAAACTTTACATGAAATTTGTGAAAAATTTCATATTCATAAAACATATTCGCTACCTTGTATTTTTTTATTTAATTTTTTTTTCTAAATCCACAATTTGTGGCTTCCTGAGTCGTGGAAACAACTAGCAAAATATTTGAATATTATAAATATGAATATAAACATTTTTTTTCTTGTGCTTGTTGCAAAATTGTCATTGTGCTTAAAGATACATTTACTGTAATATCACTAAAATCAAATGCTGAGATAAAATAACAATCTAAGTTCCCATAACTTTTACATATTATGTACATACTTATACTCAGAGATACTTTGTATTTTCGTCGCCCCCAATAGATAAAATGTATAAAACCACTGTCAAATTCATTCGGGCAATGATTTTAAAATCACATTTTTGAGGTTAAAATCGACAAACTCAAAAGTCAATTGCCAAATAATTGCGACTAAGTTCATACTAAATACATAACGCACAATTTAAACCACCTCACATCTGTTAATAGATTGTTAGCTCATCGTTCTGTAGTTGTGTAAACATTCTGTTAACTGCTGGTGACCTTATATGATTGAGAACACCAGTGATTTGAGTGATTAGTGATTAATTAACTATATAAGTAACCAGTTGAAAAAATTACCTGGCCTGAGTCTCATTATATATTCTTTCTAAATTACTCGAGAGCGGTTGGTTTATTCGAGTGGATTTTGTTTTCTTTTTTTTAATTAATAACTTTGACAAAAGTAGTCCAGAGGAGTTAGCATTTAATTTAAGTTTAAAGAATTCCCGAAAAATAAGTGCGAAATGGAGCAATAAACCTAACACAATTATTAATGGTGAGAGTGTTCATCATTTGGGTGAAACAGTGCTAATACTACATACAGGATTTAATAACTTACATTGACATTTAGATTACAGTTAAAAATGCAATGCTACTTTGTCAATCTGGTTTTAAAAATCGCTATTCTTCTGTAAAGTGATTAATTTGACAACAACGTATTTGTTGTTAAAAATTATGGAAAATGTTTGACGTCTCAAATAGCTTGAATACGATGGATTTAAAGTCACATATCTCCAATTTTTTTCGTTTTGATATGTTATATACTTGTTTCACACTAATGGACGAAGAAAATGGTTCTCATTTCGAATCGACAAAAAAAAAACTGGGGGTTGCCAATTAAAAACATGACCGATGACGTCATAGTTATAAAATAAGACAATCAGGAAATAGCATTTATTTCAAAATATATCTATTTAAAAAATAAAATTGACCCGTCCAAGCAATATTTGTAAAAATTATTCAAAAAGAAATATCGAATTTATTCGAAAGGCATACATATCTCTTTCCGTTAAAAACTTTAGTATACCCTATGTTATACTAGCTGTATTTGTGTCTGAGTATTTATTTTTATATATGATTTGCTAAGAAAACTAAGCCTCTTAAATTTACGTAAAATAGTAAAATAAACCAAGGGAACCTGCAAGGATAGATAATCTGATTTTAAATTGTAATTAGTTAGTTTGAAGTAGGTATACAGAATATCTAGACAAATATTTTAATAAATTACTTTGGATAGCTTTGCATTGCAACAGGTCATTATGTGGACATAAATCCTACTTATTAATAGGACTCCACTTTTGAATTATTTATTTCTTATACAAATAAAACTATTGCCTCAAGGACGACAGTAAAAGTTGTTGATGATTTCTTATTATTATTAGTAGACATTATTTATTCGTGGTATTCGTGACACAACGACAATGTAAAGGTAACAAATAGTCCTAGAAACATACCCAGATTTGGTGGATCAACATACTATACTATGGGTTTATTGTCTACTACAGTTTATTACTAATTAGAAAGGCCAAGAAATTATAATTTGTGAAAAAAAATTATGAGACTTAATAGGTAATTATTGTACTATTGATGTTACAATAATAATTAAAATTATATTAATAATTAGAGAATAATTTGCAGTTTTCAAAACCCTACTTGAATTTTCTGTACGTTCATTATTTCCCAAGTAGGTAATTGATTGATTACAAAAATCAAAAATGACTTTTTTGCTTTAAACGGCGATAACAGCCAAAAATCATCGTACTGGGCTCGAAAATAGGTCAATTTAAAGAAAATGATGATGGAATTATCGAAAAAAAAAATGTGGCCCTTAAAAGACAAGTAGAAATTTCGATGGTTTTCTTATAATTACTCAAAAACAGCTGACGATAAAAAAATTAAATTCAATATCCAAAAACTTGGAGCTTCAATTTCCTTCTTTGTTTCTTTTCTCTACGATCATTTCCCCCAAGTTACAGCTCTTTGAAAATCACCTAAAAATTTATGATTTTTTTATACACTGCTAAGTTTCAGAAAAGTTTTTCTTATAGAGCAGCAAAAATTCTGAATGAGCTACCCACAGAATTTCACTATTTTTCTGATAAAAAACTAAAAAAGAAAATTAAGTTACAACTTTTAAGTGAGCAATAACGTTGTTGCATATAATGTATTCATAATATTTTTAGTCTGACAATTATCTAGTTTATTTTATATATCGATTTTTATTAATTTTTATTTTCTTTTTTTTTACTATAGAACATAAAATTTATTATTACTGTTACCGTTGAATTTTTATATCAATTTATTTGGTTTTGTAATTTTTTGCGATAATTTATTTCTTTATTATTAACTACATTTATATATCTTTTGGGTTAAGTGTAAGAATGGTATTTTTGTACTAAACTTCTCCCGTAAATAAAGACGTTTATTATTATTATTATTATTATTATATCCCTTAATTTCTGAGCCTAGTGTAGTTACTATATCTCGTTTTTCAAGAACCTATGTACTTAGTCTGTTTTGAGAAACTGCAAAAAACAAAATACATTGTTTTGCCTTAGATACATATGGTTTTCATTAATTTTTAATTTACCTCTTGCGCCTTTATTCCAGCATAAATTAAATCTAGCCCTTTTTGTACTTCTGGACTGACTGGTGGAGGTGTAGGGAGGTGATCTCCAGTGGCGTGGAAACCTTTTTCGTCTGCTATGTAGTTTACTGTTATAATTTGCCCTTCGGGAGAAGTGTAGCTGTAAGAACCTTGTTGCACTTGACCATTCAGTGTTTCGCCCTCGGCATCAGGATCCGGACCTAAATTCTTCAGGTAACCTTCTTCTTCCGAAATTATATTATTCCCAGTTTCGTAGCTGAAATAATAATTTCGTTCAAAAAAGTAAATCTAAACCTTTGAATGTTGCAAATTATAATCTACAAAGATAAAGATCCGTTTTGTGTCTGAGAAGTTGAAGCCGAAGAAGAACAGTTGTCGTGTTGAGAAGCTAAAAATGGTTTTCTCGACTATTTCTCTTGACGAGAATGTCATTTTCTTGTAGTAGAGTATTTTTGCAGTATTTTTTTTTCAATTCGTCTCGTTTCTCTCGTCATATATTTTTTTGTCACTATTAAAAATAAAGACTTTACAATTTCTGGATTTTAGTCGTTTGATGATAAAATTATAAATCACTTCTCATATATTATTATTATACAGGATGTCGTAAAGTTTTGAAGAAAACTGGCATTTATTTTAGGACAGTTTTTAAAAGAAATGCTCGGACAGATTGTTTTTGAATTATGACATCATGGGTATTTTTTTAATGACAACCCCAATTATTCTTTTCCACGAATTATACCATTCAGAGGACCACTCAAGAGGACCATTCTCTACATTTCCTGCATTCTTTATAGTACATGAATTTAAACAAAGTAATGCAGTCTCTAGTTATTTATTGTGACATTGTGTAGGTATAAGCATGTGATGTTAAATAAATGTCAGAATTTTCAATAACAAATGCTCGTATCAAACAATCAAAGCAAACAATCATTTAACACAAAACAATGGTTTTCAAATAAAGATTGACAAGATTAAATAAAGACAAACAAATCGTTATGAGAAAATTTTTACCGTTTTTACTAAATAATTTTTAAGAGACAAACTCCCTGTACCTACTGGCAGCGTTTACCCAAATAAAATTATGAAGTCTCCCTCTCATTTCTTTAGTCAGTGATTATTTTGGATTACTTAAAACAATTATTTGCAGGGGGGAACCTTTCAACATTTAGGTGGGTAAGCACAAAACAATAAAATTCTTTAAATGCCGCACTGTAGTATTTTTATGTTTCTAAAGCATTTGATTGTTTTGTGGCAGCTGCAGCAAATCTCGATTAAAGTTAACAAAACAGTATTTGTACCAATGGAAAAAATACTGAGAGAATGAATTTAAATAAAAATTATATACATAAAGTTATCCTTATCTTAAGAGCTGGATTCAAATACATTAGAAACATATGGGGCTCATATTAAAAAAATGATATTTTATAATACCATTTTTATTTGCAAGCACATATAAGAGAACACCCAATATAATTACGTACGGCGTGCAAGATTTACTTAAACAAATAATATTCTACAAATTTACAGAAAGCATTCCCAAATGAATCGTCAGTTATGTCAATGTTATATCAATATCGCAAATATTTGTTTCAACAACTATTGGAGATACAATATCAGTATATCATAACAAAATATCATTAGAATTCCCCGAAAAAAAATAAAAAAAGCAATAATATGGCGTCCATCTAAAAATAATCATTGACATCTACTTATAATTTGTTTTGTAGATTGTTGACATCTCCATAAATAATATAAATATTTGTCTTAATAACACCTGAATTCGGTTTGTATCTGTCTAACAGTTTTTATAAGCATCCTGATATTTTTTTATATCTCCATGAGCATTTTTGATAAATAGTTGGTTTATGAATAAAGTCAGTTTTTTATAATCTTTCCCCCATGTTTCATAAATGATCGAAATTCATTCATATAAATTCAAAATCTAGTATTGAGTACACAAGTATTAGGTTCAATAACTATTAACCACAGTTTTTTTTAACAGTTTGTTGCTTTTCATTTTCAACAATTTTTCAAAAAATATCGGAAACCATTTCATACCTATTAGGATATATTCTTATTTTCGGTCATTTTTCATACATGCCTTGAAAAATTACTTATTTAATACTACTGAACTACTGAAAATTATAAGAATTTCAAAAATGCAATATGATACATATATAGCGTGTCCCATTTAAATATCGAAGTTGGTAGCACTTCCGGTGAAATTAAAAATTACCTGCATAAATATCGTTTATATGTCAATGGGATCAATATAACATGCTCAAAATTTGGAAACTTTTGGTGAATGTTTCTCTGAATAAAGAAAAAGAGAGGGGTACACTATGATTATGTGTCATTTGGTATACAGTCTAATATTGTTCTTGGTCGAAAATGATTTTGGTTTTCTTTGAACTGTGGTAGTCAATGGCAGTAGTTTTTTTAGGTTGGCTAGATTTATTAGAATGGAGTTCAAAAGTCACCTATTTGGTACACACACATAGAAAATTATGAAGATTTTAAATATGTATGTAATAATTCATAATAGTTGGAAGTGTAATTTTGTTCCATTTGAAGATATTAAGTTTAATAACTAAGCCATTAAGTGTGTATACCTGTAAATGTTGTTTACGTGTCGAAATTTGACATTTCTTATAACTTTGGCCATAACAGATAAAGAAAAAAACACCCAATTTTTATTTTATTTACCCGATTTTATGTCACCCAATATAGTTGTTACGAAATTCAAAAATAAATGTATTGTGTGTAAAGGGATAGTAACTTGAGAACTGGAGCAAATTTTGATAAACCCCTTTAATATGGTTTATATATACTAAACTGGAATACTTACGATGCTTTGTAGCTTCCATCTTCTCCTTGTTCTTTATTGTATCTTATAATCGGAATGTACGTTGATGTTTCATGACCTCTTTCTCTCGGTTCCTGATACTGTTGTGCTTGTTGTGAGTGGTCGTCATATTGTTTTTGTGGAGATGCAAGACAAACACTAACTGCCAACGTGAAAACTACCTGTGAAAAGAAAATAATCCATTAGTGTATCATATCCCAGTAAACACACGTACGTTATAGAAACGTAACTTTAACGTGTCATTGGTTAAAGAAACGTGATACGTTTCGATACGATAGAATAACAACCGTTTATATATCGTTGAGAAAATAACGGTTAATTAAAACGTTAAAAATATATGATTTTTAAACGAAAAATCTAAACAGTCTCTTTGAAAACATTAAAATAACGTTGTTCAAAGTAAATTATACAACTGTTCTGTCAAACGTTAATACAATGTTTACTTTGACTTAGTACTCTATTTGGTTGTATAAGAAACGTCTTTGTAAAGTATAAGAGACACGTGAATTATTGGTATATATAAAACGTGTTTTAAACGAACATTAATCCTACTTTTGTTATTGGAAAATACTTTGTCTATAAGTAAATGAAGAATGAAGTTATCAATGTTATTAAATAATATTGTTTATCATTAATTCCATACACACGTATTTTAAAACGCCTACACATGATCGAAACGTATTCCTCATCCGTTTAAGAAACGGAAAAAAAAACGTTTTTAAAACGTTTCAATGATGACATAACTAGAACGCTCTGTGTGGGGAAAATAACTGTATTGGCTTATGCGAATCACATGACGCGTACTATTTCCTGTTATTTCTTATGTATTACATTGTTGCATTTACGGGTTACCCTGCCAAGGAGAAGTGTTTTTATATTCTTCTGCATTTGTATAGGTAAGTAGACTTGTATTTCTTTTTTTTTGCCGTGTGATTTGTAATGAATGCCAGATATTTTCCACATTGTAATCAGCAAGTATTTATTTTACCTATTGCTAATTTGTACGTTATACAATTTCATTTTCATTACTACATTTTTTGTAGGTACAGCAGAGGTAACTATGATACACTTAATAATTGTATTTAATCGCCAATTGAAAAAAACAATGAAAAGGAATTTTTTATGCAACTGTTTTTCAAATAGTGAGAATTTTTCAAAGAGTGAGCCCCCCATCAAACTCAACTCCCCTTGCATGTTTTATCATGTAACCTTCTTGTTCAAATACCAACAAAACTATCAACTTCCACAGATACATAATTATTATAGCCTTAATTTAGAATACGAGAAAAAAAAACTGTATTTTGATACTGGTGTACAATTGACCAGTGACCTTTCATCTAGTGATAGCATAGAATAAGTCGTATTTTTTATCTAACTAATGACGAAATGTTTTATTTAGGTATTCTTGAGCAGTTATTAGTCCGGACGGCTGGTAGTTTAACCAATTATGTTACAATGGCCATACTTCTACAATATCTATTGTGGTAATAAGATACATATTAGGTAAAGAGTCGTATCAATGTTTTATATCAAACTTTTTTTCAGAGGACGTTAATCTTAATTTCCCGACAAACAAAAATAACGACCTGCAAATGCTTGGAGTGTAAAAGAACGGCTGAAACATTCGGCCACCAGAATACTTGAACCAAATGACGTCAAGAAACACCATAGAATTTAACATAATAGAATTTAAGTTTCTTATGTTTTTTATTTCAAAATGTTTGGTTTCAGTTCCCAGACATGTATATGTATATATATTATTACTATTTATATTATGTTTATATACTTGAATATATATTTTTTTATTAATTCACTACTGTTTACTTTACGTGTAACTGCAACGCCAGTATAAATTGGTAGGTGAAAATTGTAACGGTTGTAGATAACCCGTTAAAACAACGTTGAAAACACATTTCTTAAACGGTTACCAATACGTTTAATTTCCCTTAATATTTAACGTTATTAAAAGATTATTTATAAAGGTATATATTTAAGATTATTAAGATGTAAAATGAACGTTGTGAGTTCACTTACTTTACACGTTTTTATTTTAGTTACGTTAAACGTTTAAAACCGCGACATTTTTAAGTTGAATGTACGTAGTAACGACACGCATTTTTCAAATGGTGTTTGGACATTAAAAACGTTTTTTTAACGTATGTGTGTTTATAGGGATATGAAATACTCAACACTAAAAAATATAGCGGTTTGATCTTTATCGGATCCGATTCGGTCCGTACTAACAGAATATTTGCGGACCTATTGATCATCTGACCGATCTGTAAACAGATGGCTATAGTATACAGGTAGAGATGCAGACAATTCTACTTGATTACACGGATATAAAAGTAAGGGGTAATTAAATAATAGGAGTATAATATAAAAAACTACATGTAGATGCCTTTAAAGACAATAATTATAAATTATTACAAAGTTACCTCGCTCTCTCCCCTTCCAAACTAATTAAATTCAAAATATTGCACATTCTTTATAAACAAAAAAAAACTGTTTATCGCCCATTTAGCACATAACCCCTTAGTTTGATAGGGATAACAAACAAATTGTTAAAAACCAAAAAAAATCGGAAATATCTCCGATGTATCTTTACCTCCCATGATGTTCGTATGGGACAAAAGAGAACTGAAAGTTAGTTAATATGGACTGAAAAATATAGGGTATTCCAGTTATCTGGGTTTCAAGTTGGCAAAATGTGATATAATGTTGGAACATCTTGTGTGTATTCTTACGGCGGCAATGTGCCAAAAATGAAATGAGAGAATGCTATCCCAAAAAAGTGACGGTTATTCAATCAAATATCCCCGAAACAGCTGGGTTTAGGTTAAATTATGATAGAGATTTTTTACTCAGAAATAGTGTTTTTTTTTTCCAAATTTGTACAAATATAGTATGCATGTGGTGTTCCAGTTAAAATAAGGAACTTAGTCAACGTGCAATAATATACTTCTGCACACTGTAGATACGTCAATATCATATTAAAAAAAGAGGCAAAAAATCTCAACCTATATATAGGGTATCCCAGAATCATGTATATAAATCATATCTCTTATGCTAATAAAAATTTCGAAGTTCGAGAAAAGATAGAAATTGTTTTAGGAGGAGTGTTAGCCAGCATTAAAAATGCACCAACATCTCCCCCACAGTGCCACCCCGACTTTTTTTTAATTGTACTTCGTACCTATATTTTTTAATTCAGTGACGGATTACTTAATCAATTTTTTAGAGACACCTTGTATTTTATACATATGTTCTATTACTCTAGTCTTCCCGAGTCCAGTGACATGTAGTTTTGTATGTTTATTGTTTATATCTAAAGATCTCTGATATGCTTTTTTTTTTTTTTTGTTGTTTTTCAAGAAATACTTCGTTAAATAGTTTAAAAGAATTAAATTTATTAGATTAAATAGAAAGAAGCTACTCAATTGCAGATTCGGGAAGACGAAAGGAATAAATTTCATTAAAATACCTGATGTATCTAATAATAAACGTTAAACGTATACTCTTAGCTAATCCTTAGCAAATAGAATGTAAGAATGCCATAAATGTGACCTATAAAACGCATTAACATTTTTCTTTAACAGAGACAATTAGTTTTTGTTACGTAAGACCTCGCATCCTCGATATTCTTACCTACTTGCTAACGAAAACGCAGTTTCTTTTACCGTGTGCGAACAACAAAACTATTGCCTATTTGCAAGTAAATGTCATATGTATGCAAGAGAATGATAATAGCTATATAGGGTGATTCCTAAGGGTACGTTTCCACTGCACGCTATGCGATTCTATGCTATGCCATGCGAGGCGATGCTAGTAAAACAAACATATGAATATTTATCTAAATGTTCCGACAGCGTGCTATACAGAGCGATGCGACGCAATGCTAGTAGCGCCGAGTGCGAGGGTGTGTTGGAAAATCAAATTTGTTTGATTTTATCGCGCTAATTAGCCCAAAGTATCGTGAAGCCGTTTGTACCTATTGCACGCATGGACGCTGAAAAATTAATATTAGCCGTAAGAGCTCGACCTCCATTATGGGATCAGCGATCCAAATAATATAGTAATTTTTTGTAACAATGGAGAGATGCCATTCAGTATATATTGAAGTGTTTCTGAAGACATGCGAAAATACTCATGAAATTTGTTGGGATCCTTTTCAAGTTCTTTAAACAGATGGTGAAACTGTCCAAATAATCTTCTACCTTTATTAATTATATGGATCCAGAGGTTTCTTTTTCCGACTCTTTTTTTATTTTTTTTCTTCATAATCATGGAGTATTTTAATACAGAGTTTTCGATCAGATAATCACTAGTATTCATGACCGATCGCAACGAAGCACAAAAACTCACTGATAGCTGGATATGTGAACACGTCTGATTAAAGCAAGAACTATAGCAACGCATCGCCTCGCATGGCATAGCATAGCATCGCATAGCGTACAATGGAAACATACCCTTAGTTGTCATAATTTTTAATAGCGTGTAGAAATATTCAAAACAAATATTATTTCCAAATATCATTTTTAAATGGACTGAGGACTAAATTACTCATCTAAATACGTTTTTGTATTTTAATTTCGCTGTAGGTACTGAATATACAGTTAACAATTTTTATAATTTTTAGTTTTTTGAAAAATATTATTTGGAAAAAATGTTTATTGCGAATAGTTCTATACGCTATTAAAAAAATATAACCCAGTTTAAGAATCACTCTGTATATCTATACAAATTTTATTATGTGTAAACAGACTTTTATCCCTCTTTGTTGGTTAAATCTTGACAATTTTGAGAAAGCACTGAAGTGCTTGAGTGGTAGAGCAATGAACTGGATTCAGTCAAATTGTGACATTTGTTCAGTTATAAGTACAATCGATGTATTTAAATAATTACCAAAATTAAGTGTTTTTTCCAAATTTTAAATAAAAAAAAAATTAAAGGATGACAAACTTGAAAACGTATTATCTGAAGTTGAAATGGCTTGTATGAACAAATTTTAGAACACTGATCAAACAATTCTTGGAAAATAAAAAAGTGAGAGATACATACAAGTATGTAGATACAAAGATTGTTAGCAAAATTTTGGTTAGTTCCCACTAAGTGTGTCTTCATATACATATGTTATTGATTGTTGTTTTAGTTATTTAACATCAGGTTTTATACACTGTTTTATTACTGCAAATATTACAAATAAACTTCTAAAAGACCACATATCAGAGACATGCGGCTATTACATTTCTTAAATGTCAACTTGTTTATAACAAAAAATCCTTGACACCGACCGTCTCCATGGAACCCTAACAATATATTTTTAAAAATTTATATTATTATCTGGATTCATAGTTTAATTTTGTTCAATGTAAAGCAGCTTGAAGGACGATTCCAGTGATTTTAGGATGAACATAATATGGTAGGGGACTACATAATTTTGTTCTATGTGTGAAGAATCTGTTGATCTATTGAGATCTAAAATAGGATTAAATATATATTTTGAAAATGTGGAGTGATGGATTTTGTTTGACAATGGATGTAACGACCCCAAAAAAACCCTAAAATATACTTTTTCATTATTGGTAAACAAACTTGTAATCTAGTGTTATTTATATTAAAAACAATATAAAACTGTTACTTGTATATACATTTTGTTAAACTAGTAAACAAGATGTTTATTATGTATAAAACATAGTATAACGAAAAATACAGCATATCCAAAATTAATAGCCAGTCCATCAAGAACAGCCTGGATAGATGACCGATATCTGTAGATCAGTTTCTATATAATGTTGATTCCTAAGAAAATATAGTCTTAAAAACTACAACTATTTTACTAAACTGAATAGCACTGAAGAAAATTAAACTATTAACAAGAGTATAATAATTAAAAAAAACATACTTTATTCTCTAAAGGAGGAACGTTGTACTAAGATGTTACTGTAGAATGTATAGAACGAATCAATGTAAATCATTAAATGTAACTTTGATGTAATGCAAGTATATAAACATATACATTATTGTGATGAAGTGGAAAATGTGTGCAATTTTTTATGATGGTAAATTAGGTTATTAATGTTATGTCTTTTCTGGTGTCCTGGATAAACGGAGAGTAACAGTAATTTCAGACAATTTGAATATTCTACCTCGAGTCAGTTATGGATGCAGTTTTTTTACTGTACCTTTTTTAAGTATAGATACATATATCCTATAATAAACTATAAACTTTCACCTGACTGATGTTAATATGTAATGTCACTGCATCCAATTATGTAAAATATCATCTCACTAATGTAATTTTATACAATTCCTGATGTAATTTGAGAAAAAAAATGTATATTATCAGAAAAAAATAATATTTCATTTGATATCAGGGAATAAATTAGCTTCAAATTTTAGAAATGTACGTGTTATACGTCATTACCATCGTGACCATACGTTTGAATGTTGACTCAATCATTTCGCAAACAAGTTATCATCTTCACAAGATTTTGTTACGTAAACTCTCGCATCCAACATTCTTGCCTACTTATTAATGCAGTTATATTAAATTCCTTATACAGTGTGAGAACAAAAATAATATCTATTCATGTATTATTTGGCCTACTATCCTATTTTAATTAATATAAATGTATGTACTGGGTGCGGCAAAAGTCTGGAATATTGCTGATAACTTATCATTTTGTGTTACAGGAAACTTTTCCAAATAGAAGCTGTTTACTTGTTTTCATGTTCTGAAGATCTGAGGGTTTTTTTACATCTCCTATTGTCGTGAAGCTGTGGCAGCTATCTTTTTTTTTAATAGCACTCATGTTTTTCATAAAGTTGAAAACTACTATTGTGTCTACAACTATATAAAAGAGTTATGTAACGGATATTTGAAGAAAATTAAGTTTTTTCCGAAATTCGATTAATTTGGTAAATTGCCTAAATATATCAATAATGTATTACTTACTAATGACAACGCATCTCATAAACTAGTAGTTATCATGAAAACTACCTTGCTTCCATCGTATTAAACGCATCTGGCGTAAAACATATCCATACCATTATTTCTAAGATATAGTTCTAAGATGAATAAGAAAATGCAAAATCAAATCAGAAAAGTTTGATTTAAAAAAGTTATAGCTCTTTTACTTTTCCACAATGATATTTTTTTTGAGATCTTTATTTCATCATTTGCGAGACAATTTTCATTTTTTTTTGCATATATCAATAATGCAAATTTTTCTCATAATCAATTTTTTTTTGATTATGATGAACGATATTTTAATATGACAAGTTCTTAACAATATGATGTTACAAATTGTAATTTTGTTTCGGATTTTTTTCGTAATATCATCATAATTAGTACATGTGCTACATTTAACGATACTTACGAATCAATATCCACGAAAGTGCAAATTTTATACAATATGGTGTCTTTTTAGGGTGACCTTTAGCACAACCGATGTTTTTTGACTGACCGGGACTGACTTTTTTGTTATAATTAATTTCTTTACACTTTTCTAAAATATTTTGTTTTCTTAATTTTTTTATACCTGTCACTGTTTTAGAATTATTTAGCAAAATATACAAGGTAAAAATACAAAAGGGCTAATCTTAACACTAAAGTAGGTTGTGAAAACGACAATTTAAGTTAATAGTTTTAATTAAGACTCACAATTTTAATCAGCTATCAGAAATATTACCTTGTAAAATATTGGATACCTATTAAGAAACATCCAGTGTATGCTAAAATTTATGTTAGGACCATTATATTTGAGTTATTTAACTTATCTCAAACCGTTTGTCAATTATCTACAGACAAAGAAAAAACTTATTAATCCTATTTTTCTTTTAACTCCATCACTGATTAAACTCAAAAACAGCTCGAGATATTAATGTAATACGAAATCCATGTACCAAATTACAAGTTGATATCTTAAATCGTTAGCATGTTATCGTGAATACTAAAGTTGACAGACAGACAGACCGATGGACATAATTTTTTTAAATTCAAACCTAAAACCTTGACGTTTTATTTTAAGCCTATTTAGCGTGGCAAAAAAAGTCACGCATAATACGCATAACTGTTTAATAACCGTGTATCATTTTATGAAAAAATGTCCTAAATAAAAATTTTTCATCAATTCATTTACCATGTTTATGTGAACATGAAATTGTGGTTTCATTGTTGAAACATAAAAATTGAAAATGTTTCATTTCATAAAAAAAATAATTAAGTCAATCACATTCTTTTACAAAAAAAATATCTTTAAACTTTTTTTTTTTGTGAAAATGTCCATGTAACCATATTAAATGTTTAGTGTACAGTAAAGAAAAAAATCTGCTCTTTCAGATATTGAGAGGAAAGCTACGGAGTACCATTCAATAAAATAAAGTTGGTTTCCATAAAAACTAAACGGGAAAAAAACAAAATTATATCATGTTGACAGAAACATGGAAAATAAACTGATGAAAAACTTTTCTTGGAGACATATTTTCATAGACAAGATTATTAAAAGGTTACAGGCAGTACGCGCGACTTTTTTGTCAAGCTGTATTTTAATTTTTCATCCAAACTATACATCCACTCCACTACGGGAATATGAAGGGATAACGTCCAGTGTAATTAACTTTATCGTAAACAATTTATATATGGCACTACATTCAACTCACTAGAATTTAATGAATGTTTTTTTAGTTCACCCGCTACGATGCTTCGGTCAGATGCAGCGTGATAAAAATAAGCTCATCCTCACAAGAACCGGTATCTCGATAAATTTAGCACAACGATCTTTAACGTATTATTTCACCACCTACACTTACGAAAGTCCGACACACCTTATATCATTTAGAAATCGATTAAATGTCAGATGGAAGAAGTGAAAGGTAAGGAGTACTTACCAAAAACCTCATGATGATTCTAGGATGAAGCGACTAAGACATATACAAATTATCGGTCAAAGTGAAATCTCTATATATACCCTCTCTACTGGAGCATCCTCACTCTTCAAATATATACCGCAAATATCACCCATATTTTAAGATGAAATTGTTTTTTCTTATGAAATACGGCTGGCGTCAATTTTTACCTAAATCCGATTTTATGTAATCCTAATGAATAAAAAATTTCAAGAATCTGTTACAAAAGAATGAACTGGCATAAAATCATTAATCTACTCTGTTGTTGCATGATGTTGGTCTAGGTTAAAGTATTAGAGAAATAACTTTTCAATGACAAAATATTCATATTAGGTATGTTATTTCATTCTTGTCTAGGTACTATTTCAACTATACAGGGTGTAATTTATTTGCTTTTTTTTGTATCTTTGATGTACATTATGTCTAGTAAGTAATAAAATGTTAAAAAGAATCTGCCTCTCATATCGTATTTTCCTGGTAGTTCAGTCATAAGTTTTAGCCTGCTTGCAACACCTTAAATTAAAATAAATATCTCAAAAACGAAGCCATAAATCGAAAATGTGCAAGAGAAATTTTTTTTCTTAATTAAACGGGGAATCCAAAAATCGACTCGTCTTTGTATAATATCCAGTGGCGCCTAAGACTGGGAGGGAAGAAAGGGGTGCCGACCAACAATATCTACGCCACTGGAGAATTTCTAAATAATGATTTTAATCATTACTTAGAGATGTACTACATTAGTCTGTGTGCGAAATTTTATGGAAATCGATCGAGTGGTTTAGAAGTTATGACGAGAAAACCAGTTTTTTTTCCACAACTTTGACACCCTGTATCTTTGTTATGAAACATTTCTTAACAAAGTTTTCTTGTGAAAGTCTTTGAAAAAAATTACGATTTCAGCTCTTTGAATGACGCCCAATAGCATTTAAACCATAAAAGATAGAAACCTGCAGTTTGGACGATTAGATTTAGCTTAAATAACCCTATCTTTTTCACTATGGGCAAAATGGATACGTTATTCAGAGCCGGAAATATCGGACCCTACATTTAACAATTTTAAAACGTGAATACTATTTTTTTTTTCAAATGGCATGACCCATGTTAAATAGTGCAGTTGGATACGAAATTAAATGCCCTTTCTACTGATATCGGGGTACCAATACTTATATCCAACAGTTTTCCAAGAATATTCGATTCTCCCTAAAGTTTGCAAAAATCGGATGTCTACAGCGTCACGTAGGCGTTGAAATTGCGTTGCTTATTGCACTATTTGACGTATAAGCCAAACTAAACGTCACTTTAGAGTTGACTAGCTTTGACTTGTTATTTTACTGTGAAAACGTGTTAAAGTGTATCATAATTTTTGTGTATCAATGTCGCTGACGCAGGAAGAAATGGTTGATATGGTTTTTGTTCTTGATGCTTGCCACCTAAATCCGTTATTGGCATCAAGAGTTTATGCACAACGCTATATGGACATTCTTTTCAAAAACGAATCCACATGTGTATTAACCAAAAGGGAGAATATTTTGAGCAGTCGTTGTAAATCAACAGGCTGTTCATGTAGCCTTTTCTTGATTGTGTTCCCTGTCTTTGTTTGAATTTCGTTCATCATTCATTATTTTGAGCAGTTGTTGACATTCAGTAGGCTAAGTTTATGTCGTTTTTTCTTGATTGTGGAGTTTCGTTCCATTTGCGTTCTATTAGTTGTTGTTACTGGTTTATTTTTGTTTGCTAAACCACTTTTTAAACATGCCAGTAAGTATTATTACTGTCAGTCCCAAGCCTGACAAAATGTGAGGGAAAAGTGATTTTGCAACGTCTACGTGACGCTGTAGACATCCGATTTTTGCAAACTTTAGAAAGAATCGAATATTCTTGGAAAACTGTTGGAGATAAGTATTGATAACCCGATATCAGTAGAAAGGGCATTTAATTTCGCATCCAACGGCACTATTTAATATGGGCCATGCCATTTGAAAAAAAAAATAGTATTCATGTTTTAAAATTGTCAAATGTAGGGTCCGATATTTCCGGCTCTGAATAACTTATCCATTTTGCCCATAGTGAAAAAGATAGGGTAATTTGTGCTAAATACTCATCTAAACCGCAGGTTTCTATCTTTTATGGTTTAAATCCTATTGGGCCTCATTCAAAGAGCTGAAATCGTCATTGTTTTCAAAGACAGTTGAATATCTCAAAAACTATAAGGGATAGGTATAGGGAACTCTTAATAAAGTCGACCTAGAATTAAACGGGGGAATCAAAAAATGTAAAAATATACAGGGTGTTCCATTTAAAATAACAAAGTTAGGTGGCGTGCAGAATAAACGGAGCACCCTATATAATTGAAAATATTTTCCTCATATGCACAATTATTCCAGACAACTACTACCCAAAGCACTTTTTTGTTAAATTTCTAATAACAGAGTTATGGATGAATCCGTCTTAGGTGGAACACCCTGTATACTATTCAACCCTAGTAGACTTTGTTGTTTATACTGTTCTGTCATTGAATTAAATTAAGTTGAATGGTTTATATACTATTTAACCAACGTTTTATAAACCTAACTAAGGAAGATACAAGAAAAATTAAAATGTCGCGAAAAAATGCACAAAAAACTATATAAGTTCGGCAAAAAATCTGAAAATCGACATTTTTCGCATATACCTATACTGTTTTACCTTTGCAGGCAAGATTTGTAAGGCCCTATTCCTTCGCTGTATTTATTTTTTGCCTTAACCATAGCGTAAACCCAATTTTAGGTGGAATTGAAAGGGGCCTACATTACGCCAAGATTTTTTTTTAAACAGTAACATCTAGTCAGGCATGAAAAAACCTAATATGTTGGTTGTTTTACGTTTTTTTGATGTTATCTACTAACTGTTTTCGAGAAATCGGTGGTGAACGAAAGGGAAGTGAAGAAATCAATTTAGTGTCAAAAGTGTAAACCCACATGTGTAGACAGCCGCCGGACCCGCTACAACCCAGGGGAAGCGCCGCCGCCCCAGGACGGACGACCACCCACCCAACCATATATCTAATACTCCTATATGGTTGGTGCCCGTAAGTAGAGGTGTCACGGGGTAAGTGAGACAGCAAATGACTACTTGACCTGTTGTGCGCAAGCGTGACGAGTCTGGTGGGGCAATTGGCTGTGTGTGACTGGATGTTCAATTCTCGGGCATGCGCGTAAGACTCGAAGTAGTTACGAGAGAGAGACAGACGCATATATGTCTGCACCGTGGTGATTTCGCCAATCTCCAGACCCTTCTAGCAATATAGGAGTATTAGATATATGCACCCAAATCCCGAGACGCACGGACCAACAGCTCTAGCGCGCAGGTGAATGTGGGAACGAACCTTCAATCCCTCATTAAGCCTGGTTCTCAGAGCTTCGTCATGTCGCTGGCGACACATCGTCGACCAATAACAACGTTTTATTTAATTTCCCCTACATCCCACCAAGATTATTTTACTGTCGCTGCGACTGCCGTGTGTAGTTGAAATATTTCAACTACACAATCTGTCGCGAGTCGCTTTTCTTACTTTGTTTATGTAAACGCCCATTTTTTCATGGTTTCGGCGTGACAAATAAGCACTTCGGCTGTACTTCCGTATCCGGACTATCTCCAAATCGTTTGAAATTTGGTATACGGGTTTTTTTTTGGTGGGCTGAATACGAATCTGCGTATAAAAATATCCGCAAGTGCCCGCAAGTGTTCAAGCCGCTACAAGTAAGGTTAAAATGCGTCAAAATCGCTAAATGAAAGTGTTGGATATCTCGCTTATCAGTATTCATTTCAGTATTCGGCGCTGTGTTTTTTAATTAAAGAAATCAAAGTTGCTTCGTTTCCCTTATTCTCTGGGCAAATTTCGATCCTGTATTGTTCTGGTTCTCCGCGTACGATCATTCCGAGAAGCCATGATCCTTCGACAACTCGTCTACGTTCGTACCTTCGACGTCCACTTTTACACTCGTCAATCTCAACAATAACACCCTCATCTACAATTTGGCCTTCCCCGACAAACCTATTAGTAGTTCATTGAAAAAAAATTAGTTTTAAAATAAACCATTTCAAATGCCACATAGGAACTGGTATACACCAATATTACAATTTAAAACTTCCACCCTCGATATCTCGAAAACCAAGCGAGATATCAACTTTTTTACAAGAATAAAAAGTATTTATTTAGGCCTGTTCTGTACGAATATACCTGCGCCTATATAAGTGTTTATTTTGCGGCGCCACAGAAATCGTAATCGTGACATATTAAACTTACTTCTCGGCTCTTCGAGGCACTTACGGACACTTTCGGGCACTTGCCGGTTTTTTCATACGCAGATTCATGTTCAGCACACCAAAAAAACATCCGTATCCCAAATTTCAAGCGATTTGACGATAGTCCGGAACTTCCGCAAATACAAACTGTCTATTTAGATGTTTTGTGACAAACTGTAGTATTTCAAATTCAAATTGTTGTATTTTTTTAAGTAGTGGGGAAATGTCGCGGCGACATGACGAAGCTCTGAGAACCAGGCTTTACGGTTACGCAAGAGCTCAACCCCCTCATAAATTTTTCAGAAGCAGTCAGGGCACTACAGACGCTTTTCATAATGCTAAGGGGTTCCACCGACCCCATGTCAATGCTGGTAATCCTACATCAATTTGCCACAGAGCATTTACCGACTTTTGACATAAATCCATAAGTCGGTAATGCAAATTGGCGACAGCCGCGGTGCGGCGAAGTGCTCAGTTTTCGGTCCGACCAAATTGCCTTGGGTCAAAGTTTACAGAAATATTTATTCTGTAAACTTTGCTTGGGTCAAGTCGAGTTTCGGCTCGACTTCTTTCATGGCAAGGAACCGGGCGGATCGAGAGCTGGGGGCGGAGCCTGTCCCGCGGCACCGACTAACCGACTAAAATAACCGCGAAAATAATGTCAGAAGTCATTCGATTTTGTTAGTCATAAATGTCGTGTCGTCCAATGTATTGTTCTTAACTCCCTCAAAAGAAGCTAAAGAAGGTTTTTAATATGTTTTCCTGCATGTTAATTTCATTTTGTATTCTGTGTAGTGTAAATAATAAAATCTTAAGCGTTTTTTTTTTTCGTATAATAAAAACTAGAGCCTTAAAACTGTAGATAGGATAAGGTATTGAGCACTAGTAATTGTCGAGGGTAGAAGCAGAGCCCACACTTACCATCGAGCAGGGGTGCCGACCGCTGAGCGATAAGTCCGCCCCCACGCTCCAATAGTTTATGTTATTGTTTGCACTTAAACTTTGCTCTGAGAGAAAATTCTACCTGTAGATGTCATATAATAAATTCAATAAAGATGTCTTTTAATGTTAATGTTAATGTGTAGACAAAGTCTTATTTTTATTTCAAAAATAGCCCTTAAAATCATTGTAGTGAATTGTAAAACACCCTGTATATTCGACTCATGTAAGCATCACGTATAGATTCGACTCATGCAATTTATAACCGTTATAATTCAAAAAATAACTCCCGATTATGCTTGGCAACAATGGAATATTCATTTCCTTCTAATTTATACTACTCAAATATATAGTAAAATAAGAACGTGATGCACAGGATGAACAAGGAATCGATTTAAAACATCGTACATTTTTGCTAGTGACAATCGTGATGTCAGAATAGATAATACAAGATCTGAATATGGATTATTGGTGGGATTGGCCGATTGTGCCGCAATTATATTTTAGTAATGGCAGTAGAATCAATGGAAACTGGATATATTCGATGAGAGCATATGAGGACATCAGGGAAGTTTTTCCAGCCGCAGTTATTCAATTCGACCATTTTAACCGGTCAGTAAAACGTTTTCTACATTTGTACCGGCAAACTGGAAGCGTTAATCGCAAACAAGGGAGTGGCAGATCCAAAGTAAGGACAGAAGAAAACGTTGAAATGGTTAGGCAAGTGAGAATGGAAAATCCAAGAACTTTAATTAGCCATCTGTGTCAACAAGTGAATCTGTCCTATACAACGTGTCAACGAATTTTGAAAAATGATTTGGAGCTCCATCCATATCGTCTGCAATTCACACAGGAAATTGTGAGAGTGGACGAACCTCTAGATCTTGCGATTTGACCCCCTGTGATTTTTCTCTCTAGCCATATCCAAATCTCAATTTTTGAAATTCCCCTTGGCGATATGGAAGACCTTCAGCAACGCATTGTTAATAAAATTGAAGAAATTAATGAGACACCGTGAATACTGCAGCACGTTAGTGACTCAGTGTATATATGGGCGGTCGTTATTTTCTTTAAATCGTATCTTATTTTTTCGAAAATATAGTTTTTTTTTATGAAGGTTTTTATTTCTGTTTTTTATATACCCGAAAAAGTACCCATCACCAAGAAGACTAGAATATAAAGAGACCGAATTCCGTTGTTGGCGAACCTTACGATAATGACGTTTACATCTGAAATTTTAGCCATACCTTACTGGTGGCGCCAACTTTTGTCAAATGGCGGAAACTTATTTGTATACCAACATAATTTGGACAAATGTGTCTGGAGATATGATATAAAGCGTCAATAATTAGAGTTGGCCGAAATGTGCCGCGGGACATAGGCATACGCATCATAATATAATATAATGTATCATCATCTAACGAGCCATCCAATAAAAACTATCCAATTAAAGTTAGCCAAGCTAAAAAAAACTATTTCTATTCTTAATCTTAAATTATAACCTGAAACTACTCTAATCGATGGTTTATAACTTCATTGAATTATCAAGGCTGTCACATTTTGCGATGAAGAAGACTAGAATAGAAGAAGACCGAACCTCCGAGGTTTCACACGAGCAGCCGCGGGTCGAAATCTGAAAGCCGCCAGTTAGCGCTTCGAACGTGCCTAGGCTCGGCGCGGTAGGCTACTGCTCCGCTAAAGTATGTGACAAAGAAGACTAGATATATTCTAGTCTTCTTGGATTTAACTAATACACGGAAACCGGCGCAGTAGGCTGCGCCGGGCAAAGACACGTTAGCAACGCTAACTGGCGGCTTTCATAATTCGACCCGCTGCTGCTCGTGTGAAACCTCGGAGGTTCGGTCTCCTTCTATTCTAGTCTTCTTCATCACAAAATGTGACAGCCTTGATAATTCAATGAGGTTATAAACCATCGATTAGAGTAGTTTCAGGTTATAATTTAAGATTAAGAATAGAAATAGTTTTTTTTAGCTTGGCCAACTTTAATTGGATAGTTTTTATTGGATTGCTCGTTAGATGATGATACATATATTATATTATGATGCGTATGCCTTCCTTTATAAAATCAATAAAATGAATAAAACAAAAATCAATAAAAATCAATAAAATAAAAAGAAGATAATAAGGAAGAATGAAAAACAGAGGTATACAATTTGTGACAAACACGTTTGGAGATATAATAGGAAGCTTCAATATTCCAGTTCAGATATTGTAGATCTAGTCCGATGATTGTCACTAACAAAATTTTCCGATGTTTTGCATCGGTTGCTTGTTTACTCTGTATATCACATAGTTTTTAATAGTCTCTAAATTATTATTTTCCATAGTACAAATTGGAAGGAAATGAACTTTCCATTCTTGCCAAGCACATCAAAATCGATCAATTACACAGCCACACGCACAAAAAAAAAATCGTGTTAGGGGTCAGACCATGTTAACTAAACGTTTTTGGGGTCGCTGAATCCGAATCTATGGTCAGAATAACCCCATCGGGCTAGGATTTCTCATAACCTCAAAAAAAAACATTTTTGAGCTATATACCGATAAACCCTTCACATCAAACCCCTTAACTCCTTGAAAGCATAACACAATAACCCCATGATACCTCGAAACCATAACTCCATAATAATATAACCTCATAACCCCATAACCCCATTGCCTCCAAATCAAACGAGAACAGTTCACCTCAGGCAATTTGTATTAATCCAAATTTTCACGGACACTCAGGATACGTTCGAACAGTGAAATGAAAGGTAATAACCCCATAACACCACTACAAAGGGGATTCCTAAAATTGCTTGCGTCTAGGGTACCTCCTCGCAGTGACGGCGGGCAACGGAGTCCCTGGATTGCGGCTTCGATGCCGTCATGGTCTTATAAGATAGAGCTATTTGATGTACAAAATCCGATCGTGCAACCTTCCCGCGGTGTACATTGAGTAACGCTAATGCCGACGGTTCTATCATTGTTTAATGGTGTTATGGGTTTATAACATTTGATTCTAAAATCCGCTGGTCAAAACTATTGTGGATATCCCTGACAAAATGTATTAATACAGAATGCCAGAAATGAACAGGTGTCGTTTGATATGGGGTTATGGGGTTTTGGTGTTAGGGGGTTAGGGTGTTATTGGGTTATATTATGGGGTTATTCTTTCCATGGGGCTATTCGTTCCATTTCATTCTTCGAACGTATCCTGAATGTCCGTGAAAATTTGCATTAATACAAATTGCCTGAGATGAACTGTTTTCGTTTGATTTGGGGGCAATGTAGTTATGTGGTTATATGATTATGGAGTTATGGTTTCGAGGTATCATGGGGTTATTGTGTTATGGTTTCAAGGGGTTAAGGGGTTTGATGTGAAGGGTTTATCGGTATATAGCTCAAAAATGTTTTTTTGAGGTTATGGGAAACCCTAGCCCGATGGGGTTATTCTGACCCCAGATTCGGATTCAGCGACCCCGAAAACATGTAGTAAACATGGCCTGACCCCCGAACCCGAAAGTTTTTTTTTGTGTGGCTGTGTTATTCTTTGATTTATGAATGTTAAAAATTGGGACTAAAAATGCATAAGTGTTGAGGAGCAGTTTATATCTTTGTTAAAACTGTGGCGAAATTATCTACACAATTAGAAAAGTTGGAACAAAAATTCCTAGCATATTCTCAAAGCGCATCTCATATTGATTTAGATTCAGATTCAGAGTTTTAATTTAATTCATTTTAGGTATTGT
This sequence comes from Aromia moschata, assembly GCA_029963805.1. NCBI lineage: Eukaryota > Metazoa > Arthropoda > Insecta > Coleoptera > Cerambycidae > Aromia > Aromia moschata. Next base: position 117,721 of record JAPWTK010000244.1, on the reverse strand, counting down.
CAACAAAGCTAGGGCAAAACAAAGAGTTTAGGGTTTATTATTAAGATTTTGAAAAACCTTTTTTGGTGGATCACTTCTGCATGTTCGAGGACCTAAAAAACAATTTTGTCACGAGGCCATCAGTACGGCGGCAAATTTAAGAAACCCAGCGAAAAGTGAGGTTATGTGATGAGATATCAAAAGAAGTTATTTGAAGAAGTTGTTTAGAATGCAATTTTAGGTCCGTATCTAAGATCTGTGGCTTCTGTCTTACAGCTGCATTAAAAATTGTGGATGCTTAATGGTTTTTTTTTTTTTTCAAAATTGCCACCATACGTGATATGTCAAAATTGATTTTTAGGCTCTTGGACATGCAGAAGCGATCTCCGGAAAAGTTTTTCAGTATCTTAATAATATTTATTTTTCCGATTGGTTGCGAACACTTTGACCCACCTTGTATATTCCTGTATGTCGACAAACTTCCTTGTTTTAAATTGCATACCCTAAGTATATATTTTTAAAAATTTGGAAAATACATCACAAGTTATGAACCATAACTTTTCCGGAGATTAATTCCGGAGTTATTTTTCGAAAAAAAAAAAATTATTATAGATGTTAGGATCTGGAATAAATGTTATAACATTTTTTGGGTAGCTGTCTCCCATTTAATTTTTGGAAACAATGTAAGAACATAAGCTGATTCACTCTATACAGTTAAAATAAATTCGAAAATATTATACCAGTTAAGTTAAATTTATTATGTTACATTTTGCCAACTGGTTTCAATTTTCTCTCATATGAACATCATGTAGGTTTCTTAAAAGTTACTGTCCAACTAGCTATGAATGTGAATAACAAACCATACAATTTTAATTAAATATTCATTGCTTTTTACTTTCACATCTAGCGTAGCGTAGCGGAGTCGAAATTTTTCTCTAAAAAGATGTTATCGTATATTTTTTTTTGGCTAAGTAGGCCTATAATATTCTAATACTTGAGGCTTTTAAGTTAAAGCAAAACAAAAAAAATCTGTCTGTCTCTGTCGGTCTGTTAACCTTTATTGTGCTCACGATAACTCGGGAACGCTTTAAGATACCAACTTGAAATTCGACACACTTATTATCAAGACGAGATCTGGAACTAATTAGATTTTGAATTTAATCGGTTAAAGGGTTGGGGGAGAAATGGGGTTAATACACTTTTTCTTTGTCTACAGTTAATTCGGAAATGGTACAAAATATCCACTTCAGATTTGACACACATGTACAAGTACAATACAACAGAGTCTGCAAATGTAAGTGTTTTTGGCTTAATAGGATGGGAATTAAGGGAGTGGAAGGAGGGTAAAAGTGAAAACTGAAAAAAAATCAAATAAAACATTTAACAAAAATTTCAGTATGCCTCTTCTCAGTTTACGTACCCCACAAGATAAGAGATATTTATGCGACGTCTCTTCTTTTTTTCTTGTCATCGTTTTTTTAGGTAGAAGAATTAATATCACATTAATAAGCCTCTGGTTACTTCGTCATCAGGTAGTATTGGAAGTAGGAAATCAAAGGGCTATAAAAGTTCAAACGTTAAAGTAACTAATTTAGTTACTATTGACTATTTAATTCATTATTGAGTAACTAATTCAGTTACTATTTATGTACCTCGACCAATTGGTCAAGGTCAAAAGAAGTGAAAAATGTAAACTGGTTGACGTTAAGACGTTTCAGATGAATGAATGACCGACAAGAAGGTGACTTGGTCCATCAATAAAATTATGGTCCAACAAAGAAGTAGTTAAGAAGGGGAAGGAGGACAAATAGAGGTGAGAGGTGAAGTAAGTCAATGGAAACAAGAATATCAATCAAGTTAAGGAAAACAAGGAGGAAAAAATGAGAGAAAGGGGATAAGGCGTTAAAGGAGGACAAAATGTTAAAGGATGCTAATGAGTACAATGATAACTGCAGGACTAGAGAATGCCAATTGGGGAACAAAAGGAGGACTAAATGTGGTTATGGAGGTCAAGGTGATTAAGAATGACAATGATGTTAAGGAGGACAAGATCAAAAGGAGCTGAAGGAGGACAAAAATGAAAAAATGAGCTTAAAGGGGGAAAGACATTTCAGAGGAACAAGGATGAAGGGAGAACGAAAGAAAGACAAAAAGGACAAGGAGAATAAAAGGAGGTCCTAGAGGACAAGGACAACATGAGCACAAAATGGGGACAAGGGGAAGATAAGGTGGTTAATGAGGCCATGGATATCAAGGAGGTTAAGGATACAAATGTAGGCCAGGTGGAGTAGGTTAGGGAGGACAAAGAGGTTAGAGAGAAGGTCAGTTTTTTTTTAAATAAAACTAATTAATTTAATTTAAACTAAATTAAGGAGGTCAAAAAGATCAAAGACGCTAAGGTGAAAATTCTAGAAAAGTCAAGGAGGCCAAAAACTCAGACCTATTGTACATATGTAGGTCTAAAAGGCTAGAGGTCGAATTATATTAAAAAGCCATATGGTGAGGAGGTTAAGGAGGTCAGATATAAAAGAGTTCAATAACGTCAAAGATGACAAAAGGTAAAAGTTTAAAATATCAAAAAGGTCAGATGGTAAACCGTGTCAAAAAAAGGAAACAGGCTAAAGATCACAAAGTGTCAGAAGATCACAAGTGTCAGAAAGGTCAAAGAGGTAATAAAATACGTCGATTACGAAGAACGTTAATGTTCGAAGATGATTAAACTATTTAACATTAAAAAAACGGTCAACTAATTTGTCATACTTTTTTATGTAAAAGGTAAAAAATATTAATCACAACATTCCAAAGAAGCAACATTGTAGGTGTGTTAAGTTATGCAATATTTTTTTTAATTGTAAGCTTTTTTACTTCCTCATCCACGTAGCATGTCTTAATATCACACTTTTATGAATATAACCTAATGTTTTTAGCGAATTACTCTAATTAAATGTAAAAAAATTGGATGTGAAAGTAGCGACTCTTTAAGCAGCGAATTTTTATATAAGAATACTTTAAAACTAAGTTTGGTGGTGAAAATACGCTGTATGTATACCTGACAATGGTCAAAATGTCGTCAGTTCTCACTGAAAGTAGTCTCCTTAAGCAGCGGATTTTTTATATTCCTATATAAAAAAAATAATAAAAGTATTAATAATAAAATAATTAAAGTATTCTTATGTTCGTATTCTCTCACTGTGACAAGTTTGAAATTAATTGTATTTCAAAACATTTTTTGCTTTTTGGAATACCTACAAGAATAGTGTTCAGTTTTAATATAAAATGTTAAAGTTTCTCACTGTTAAAAATTCTTATTCAAAACAAATATTCAAAAGTATTTTTGAATATTTGTTAAATGCATTACTAGAGCCAGGATTCCTACTACAATACAATAACGAATACTCGAATAAACGTACTACAGGGCTACTATATGACGGAGCCGTAGTTAGGTGCGGTAACGGTAGTATTACGAAAAATAATACTTAAAATAACTTACCCATAAAAACATAAAATTTGGGGTCTAAAACGAGAAAAAAACTTGATTTACAAATCATAAGGTTACTGAAAACAACTTGGTTGGCGAAACGCGCGTCGAGAAAAGTGTAGTAGTTCGGTATTTCGTGGAAAACGTCCAGTTTTCAATTACTTAATTAAACTTTTTTTGGAATGTAGATAAATTTTTTTAAAAAGTTTGTGCTTTTAATTCCTACGTGTGCCAAAAGGCAGGGTTGGACTTGTAATCCGTCATGTCATTGATAGAAGGACATATACGAGACCAAAAAAGACATGAGTAAAAATATGTTAATAATGTTTATAATACCTATCGCTTGTGTCATTCAGAAACATAGACTGTCTTCGTAGCTTGAGCATACGTTACCACAATTAGTAGTCTTTCTGCATTTCTTCTCGTTAAACGTGAGCGATTTGGCTTGTACATATAGTTATAGAAGGAAAATGATCTTCCCACATCTACTGAAGCTAAATGTGCAAATTCAAAATAGTTTACATGGACAGAGGACGACACACCACGCACATTATTTTCGCGAATTTCGCACAGTTGTTTGTTGTCACTGATATTAGTACATTATTATTTTTTACATCTACAGAAGACAATGCACGTGTTACTACTATTTCTATACTCTCAGCCGTTATATGCAAAACTCGTTTACTAGCTATCAATATCGGGAGCGAAATTTATGAAACACCTAAAATTTTTATCACAACATTTCGACAAATTTTCGATCAAACGCGTGTGTTTTACTGAAAACTATGAATGCCCCCCGCATTGATACCGTGCAAGCAAGTGAATTTGGTACCAATGAGGTGATCTATAGCCATAAGTTCGTTAAATAAACGATAGGACGGACGGGGTAGTCAACTTTCGCTAAAAAAATTAATAGACAAATTTTCGATCAAACGCGAGCGTTTTACTGAAAACTATGAATGCCCCCGCATTGATACCATGCAAGCAAGTGAATTAGGTCCAAATGAGGTGATCTATAGCCATAAGTTCGTTAAAGAAACAATAGGACGGACGGGGTAGTCGACTTTCGCTAAAAAATTTAATAGACAAATTTTCGATCAAACGCAAGCGTTTTACTGAAAACTATGAATGCCCCCGCATTGATACCGTGCAAGCAAGTGAATTAGGTCCGTATGAGGTGATCTACAGCCATAAGTTCGTTAAAGAAACGATAGGACGGACGGGGTAGTCGACTTTCGCTAAAAAATTTAATCAACAAATTTTCCATCAAACGCGAGCGTTTTCCTGAAAACTATGAATGCCCCAGCATTGATACCGTGCAAGCAACTGAATTAGGTCCGCATGAGGTGATCTATAGCCATAAGTTCGTTAAAGAAACAATAGGACGGACGGGGTAGTCGACTTTCGCAAAAAAAATTTAATAGACAAATTTTCGATCAAACGCGAGCTTTTTACGGAAAACTATGAATGCCCCCGCATTGATACCGTGTAAGCAGGTAAATTATGTCCGAATGAGGTGATCTACAGCCATCAGTTCGTTAAAGAAACAATAGGACGGACGGGGTAGTCGACTTTCGCTAAAAAATTTTATAGACAAATTTTCGATCAAATGCGAGCGTTTTACTGAAAACTATGAATGCCCCGCATTGATACCGTAAAAAGGAAGTGAATTAGGTCCGAATGAGGTGATCTACAGTCATAAGTTCGTTAAAGAAACAATAGGACGGACGGGGTAGTCGACTTTCGCTAAAAAATTCAAAAGACAAATTTTCGATCAAACGCGAGCGTTTTACTGAAACAATGAATGCCCCCGCATTGATACCGTGCAAGCAAGTGAATTAGGTCCGAATGAGGTGATCTACAGCCATAAGTTCGTTAAAGAGACAATAGGACGGACGGGGTAGTCGACTTTCGCTAAAAAATTTTATAGACAAATTTTCGATCAAACGCGAGCGTTTTACTGAAAATTATGAATGCCCCCGCATTGATACCGTGCAAGCAAGTGAATTAGGTCCGAATGAGGTGATCTACAGCCAAAAGTTCGTTAAAGAAACAATAGGATGGACGGGGTAGTCGACTTTCGCTAAAAAATTCAAAAGACAAATTTTCGATCAAACGCGAGCGTTTTACTGAAAACTATGAATGCCCCCGCATTGATACCGTGCAAGCAAGAGAATTAGGTCCGAATAAGGTCATGTACGGCCATTAGTTCGTTAAAGAAACCATAGGCCGGACGGGGTAGTCGACTTTCGCTAAAAAATTTAACAGACAAATTTTCGAAAAAACGCGAGCGTATTACTGAAAACTATGAATGCCACCGCACTGATACCGTGCAAGCAAGTGAATTTGGTCCCAATGAGGTGATCTATAGCCATAAGTTCGTTAAAGAAACGATAGGACGGACGGGATAGTCGACTTTCGCTAAAAAATTTGATAGACAAATTTTCGATCAAACGCGAGCGTTTTCCTGAAAACTATGAATGCCCCAGCATTGATACCGTGCAAGCAACTGAATTAGGTCCGAATGAGGTGATCTATAGCCATAAGTTCGTTAAATAAACGATAGGACGGACGGGGTAGTCGACTTTCGCTAAAAAAATTAATAGACAAATTTTCGATCAAACGCGAGCGTTTTACTGAAAACTATGAATGCCCCCGCATTGATACCGTGCAAGCAAGTGAATTAGGTCCGAATGAGGTGATCTACAGCCATAAGTTCGTTAAAGAAACAATAGGACGGACGGGGTAGTCGACTTTCGCTAAAAAATTTAATAGACAAATTTTCGATCAAACGCAAGCGTTTTACTGAAAACTATGAATGCCCCCGCATTGATACGGTGCAAGCAAGTGAATTAGGTCCGTATGAGGTGATCTACAGCCATAAGTTCGTTAAAGAAACGATAGGACGGACGGGATAGTCGACTTTCGCTAAAAAATTTAATAGACAAATTTTCGATCAAACGCGAGCGTTTTCCTGAAAACTATGAATGCCCCAGCATTGATACCGTGCAAGCAACTGAATTAGGTCCGCATGAGGTGATCTATAGCCATAAGTTCGTTAAAGAAACAATAGGACGGACGGGGTAGTCGACTTTCGCAAAAAAAATTTAATAGACAAATTTTCGATCAAACGCGAGCTTTTTACGGAAAACTATGAATGCCCCCGCATTCATACCGTGTAAGGAAGTGAATTAGGTCCGAATGAGGTGATCTACAGTCATAAGTTCGTTAAAGAAACAATAGGACGGACGGGGTAGTCGACTTTCGCTAAAAAAATTCAAAAGACAAATTTTCGATCAAACGCGAGCGTTTTACTGAAAACTATGAATGCCCCCGCGTTGATACCGTGCAAGCAACTGAATTAGGTCCGCATGAGGTGATCTACATCTATAAGTTCGTTAAAGAAACGATAGGACGGACGGGGTAGTCGACTTTCGCTAAAAAATTGAATAGACAAATTTTCGATCAAACGCGAGCGTTTTCCTGAAAACTAAGAATGCCCCCGCATTGATACCGTGCAAGCAAGTGAATTAGGTCCGAATGAGATGATCTACAGACATAAGTTCGTTAAAGAAACAATAGGACGGACGGGGTAGTCGACTTTCGCTAAAAAATGTTATAGACAAATTTTCGATCAAACGCTAGCGTTGTACTGAAAACTGTGAATGCCCCCGCATTGATACCGTGCAAGCAAGTGAATTAGGTCCGAATGAGGTGATCTACAGCCATAAGTTCGTTAAAGAAACCATAGGACGGACGGGGTAGTCGACTTTCGCTAAAAAATTTAATAAGACAAATTTTCGATCAAACGCCACCTTTTTACTGAAAACTATGAATGCCCCCGCATTGATACCGTGCAAGCAACTGAATTCGGTCCGCATGAGGTGATCTATAGCCATAAGTTCGTTAAAGAAACAATAGGACGGACGGGGTAGTCGACTTTCGCAAAAAAATTTAATAGACAAATTTTCGATCAAACGCGAGCTTTTTACGGAAAACTATGAATGCCCCCGCATTGATACCGTGCAAGCAAGTGAATAATGTGCGAATGAGATGATCTACAGCCATAAGTTCGTTAAAGAAACAATAGGACGGACGGGGTAGTCGACTTTCGCTAAAAAATTTTATAGACAAATTTTCGATCAAACGCGAGCGTTTTACTGAAAACTATGAATTCCCCCGCATTGATACCGTGCAATCAAGTGAATTAGGTCAGAATGAGGTGATCTACAGCCAAAAGTTCGTTAAAGAAACCATAGGACGGACGGGGTAGTCGACTTTCGCAAAAAAATTTAATAGACAAATTTTCGATCAAACGCCAGCGTTTTACTGAAAACTATGAATGCCCCCGCATTGATACCGTGCAAGCAAGTGAATTAGGTCCGAATGAGGTGATCTCCAGCCATAAGTTCGTTAAAGAAACGATAGGACGGACGGGGTAGTCGACTTTCGCTAAAAAATTTAATAGACAAATTTTCGATCAAACGCGAGCGTTTTACTGAAAACTATGAATGCCCCCGCATTGATACCGTGCAAGCAACTGAATTAGGTCCGCATGAGGTGATCTGTAGCCATAAGTTCGTTAAAGAAACAATAGGACGAAAGGGGTAGTCGACTTTCGCAAAAAAATTTAATAGACAAATTTTCGATGAAACACGAGCGTGTAATGTTCTTTATGGTATATTTTATAAATGTTAAAATATATGTTAAAGTCCGAGTTATTCTAAACTACTTTTATTCTTATTAACGGTTTCTAACTACATATTTTACTTGGTACGTCTTAAATCTAACTAACTCATTAATTAACATTTTTCAATCACTCATGGCTAGTCCCAGGTAAACCGCTTACGTTGCACTCCGACATAAGTTGAGCTGTCGCATCCGCTAACCGTTGAAGGGATTGACCTGAGACTAGATGCTTAGTAATTAATTACTTTACTTAACATACATATATGTATGTAAGTTCACTGCAAGCGTTTTACTGAAAACTATGAATGCCCCCGCATTGATACCGTGCAAGCAAGTGAATTATGTCCGAATGAGGTGATCTATAGCCATAAGTTCGTTAAAGAAACGATAGGACGGAGGGGGTAGTCGACTTTCTCTTAAAAATTTAATAGACAAATTTTCGATCAAACGCGAGCGTTTTACTGAAAACTATGAATGCCCCCGCATTGATACCGTGCAGGCAAGTGAATTAGGTCCGAATGAGGTGATCTATAGCCATAAGTTTGTTAAAAAAAACGATAGCACGAACGGGGTAGTCGACTTTCGCTAAAAAATGTAGGGTAAACGGTATAGTAATTGGCCACTTGAATTTATAATAAAAATATTAACAGTTCTGTATTTTTCATTTGAGGTTTAAAAATACGCTGAGAAGCCTACATTATTCTAGTTTACGCGCATGTACTCACTCCCTAGAGGGAGCTGCTGAATAAATATGGTGAAATTGTTCAGAAAGGTGTGCAAGTGTCTCGCTCAAATTGATCAGTTTCTTATGAAAAAGTTAAGATTTGCCTCAATTTTGGTAAGTTTTTTTTAAGACTATATTAATAGTAGCATTGTTATTTTTAGTGGTTATTTATAGCATTAAGGAGTAGTTTAAATGCATTTTACAGGTTACAATCTAACAAAATTAATAATTATATGGTAGGCCAATCACTATATGCTGAAATCAAGTAAAAAATAGTGATTGGCCGGGGGGTCAATCACTGTATTAAATAGGTATACCATACAAATACGAGATTAGTATATTAAAGTTTCTAAAACATATTGTAGAATGAAAATTTTGCTTTAAAAATGCATTTAGACTACTCTAGACAGTGGTTGGCCGGGGGCCAATAACTGATTTTCAGGACGGTCAATCACTGGCGAAATTAGAGTAAGAGTAACGTATTCCAAATTCGTTAATAATAACAATAAATTGGTATTATTTTTTGTAAACTATTGTATCTATACGTTTAATAAAAAGTAAATAAGTTTTTTTTAGTTTACAGAACCTAAGCATAGAATAATTCCTAAAAATGCCTAAACCTCCAAGTGACCATAAGTATGATATTCGGAAACTGATATTCAAAAAGCCTTAAAATCTACTGACGATAAAAGTTTGTCTATCAGGAAGGCATCTAAACTATTCAACATTCCTAGAGCCACTCTTCAATTTAGAAAAAGTGACAATTTTAGTAAGACTTCTTTGGGGCCCTCTCCCGTATTAACAAACGGAGAAGAGGATATACTAGTGCAATGGTTTATAGAAAATGCCCAAAAGGGTTTCCCCAGAAGAAAGGAAGATTTACAAATATCTGTAAAACATTTCCTAGATAAAAATCCAAGGAAAAATCCTTTTAAAAATAATTTACCAAACGAGGGGTGGTATAAAGCCTTTTTAAGAAGACATCCAGAAATAGCAACACGTACCTCAGAATCTGTAACGTTATCTAGCGCCAACGTTACAGAAAAAGATATAAAAAAGTGGTTTGAAAATATCGAAACATATTTAAAAACAAAAAGCTACTTTGATATTTTATCTGATCCAACGAGAATTCAAAATGGCGACGAAACTTGTTTTAATTTATGTCCTAAAAATACCAAAGTCCTTGCGCCAGTTGGATGTAAAAATGTGTACGAGGTAGAGCATGCTTCGTCCAAATATAATATAACCGTAATGTTTACTATGTCTGCAGCAGACTTATTAACGCCCCCCATGGTAATTTTTCCTGGAAAAAGGTTACGGGGTGATATTGCGAATTCGATGCCACCAGAGTGGGGAATTGGTGTTACGGAAAACGGGTTGATGAAAGCTGATGCTTTCCAGGACTACATTTTCAAAGTTTTGCATCCATCCCTTAAACAAAATGGAATTAAGTTTCCCGTCATTTTATTTATAGACGGACACTCCTCACATGTTACGTTAGAATTAAGTAATGTTTGCAAAGAATTAGAAATCATTTTAATATGTCTTTATCCCAATGCGACTCGCATTCTACAGCCTGCTGATGTGGCCGCATTCAAACCTATCAAAACTGGCTGGAAACAAGCTCTGGTAGCATGGAGAAGGGAAAACCTGAATGAAACCCTTACAAAAGATAAATTTGCACCCATATTAAAAAAAGTTGTAGAAAACTTTGGAAAAGAGAGTACAATAAAAAATGGCTTTAGGGCAACGGGACTATACCCGTTTAATCCAAATGCTATAGATTTTGAAAAAAAGTTTAGGTCATAGTACAAAAGAAAAAGTGGAAGATATGTATGGACATAAAACTATAAACTATGACACATTTAAAAAGATTGTTGGTAATGACAGGATTCTACAGTTTCAAAATAATACCCATGTTACCGCTGATATTTCTTCAGATACTATTTCATTGTATCGTATTTGGAAACAATTTACTATGACAGAGGACTTGAATGAAGCAACAGTGATAACAGAAGAAAAACTTGGAGTAATGGAAGAAACGTTAAACAAAGGAAATGAAATAGAGGAACAAACAGAAACAAATATAACAGGGGCAGAAAAATGTGTTTCTCAAGAATTATGTTTATTAGAAGAAACAAATAATCCAGCTAATAGAGATAAAGTTGACGAAGGAGCACAGGAGATGAAAGGAAACAGTCTAGAACTTTATGACGATAGCACGAACGGGGTAGTCAACTTTCGCTAAAAAATGTAATAGACAAATTTTCGATTAAACGCGAGCGTTTTACTGAAAACTATGAATGCCCTCGCATTGGTACCGTGCAGGCAAATGAATTAGGTCCGAACGAGGTGATCTATAGCCATAAGTTCGTTAAAGAAACGATAGCACGAACGGGGTAGTCGACTTTCGCTAAAAGATTTAATTAACAAATTTTCAAACAAATGCGAGCGTTTTACTGAAAACTATGAATGCCCTCGCATTGATGCCGTGCAGGCAAGTGAATTAGGTCCGAATGAGGTGATCCATAGCCATAAGTTCGTTAAAGAAATGATAGCACGAACGGGGTAGTCGACTTTCGCTAAAAAATTTAATTAACAAATCTTCGATCAAATGCGAACGTTTTACTGAAAACTATGAATGCCCCCGCATTGATACCGTGCAGGCAAGTGAATTAGGTCCGAATGAGGTGATCTACAGCCATAAGTTCGTTAAAGAAACAATAGCACGAACGGGGTAGTCGACTTTCACTAAAAAATATAATAGACAAATTCTCGATCAAACGCGAGCGTTTTACTGAAAACAATGAACGCCCCCGCACTGATACCGTGCAGGCAAGTGAAGTAGGTCCGAATGAAGTGATCTACAGCCATAAGTACGTTAAAGAAACGATAGCACGAACGGAGTAGTCGACTTTCGCTAAAAAATTTAATAGACAAATTTTCGACCAAACGCGAGCGTTTTACTGAAAACTATGAATGCCCTCGCATTGATGCCCTGCAGGCAAGTGAATTAGGTCCGAATGAGGTGATCTGCAGCCATAAGTTCGTTAAAGAAACGATAGCACGAACGGGGTAGTCGACTTTCGCTAATAAATTTAATTAACAAATTTTCGATCAAATGCGAACGTTTTACTGAAAACTATAAATGCCGCAGCATTGATACCGTGCAGGCAAGTGAATTAGATCCGAATGAGGTGATCTACAGCCATAAGTTCGTTAAAGAAATGATAGCACGAACGGGGTAGTCGACTTTCGCTAAAAAATTTAATTAACAAATCTTCGATCAAATGCGAACGTTTTACTGAAAACTATGAATGCCCCCGCATTGATACCGTGCAGGCAAGTGAATTAGGTCCGAATGAGGTGATCTACAGCCATAAGTTCGTTAAAGAAACAATAGCACGAACGGGGTAGTCGACTTTCACTAAAAAATATAATAGACAAATTCTCGATCAAACGCGAGCGTTTTACTGAAAACTATGAATGCCCTCGCATTGATACCGTTCAGGCAAGTGACTTAGGTAGGAATGAGGTGATCTATAGCCATAAGTTCGTTAAAGAAACGATAGCACGAACGGGGTAGTCGACTTTCGCTAAAAAATTTAATTAACAAATTTTCGATCAAATGAGAGCGTTTTACTGAAAACTATAAATGCCCTCGCATTGATACCGTGCTGGCAAGTGAATTAGGTCCGAATGAGGTGATCTACAGCCATAAGTTTGTTAAAGAAATGATAGCACAAACGGGGTAGTCGACTTTCGCTAAAAAATTTAATTAACAAATCTTCGATCAAATGCGAGCGTTTTACTGAAAACTATGAATGCCCTCGCATTGATACCGTACTGGCAAGTGAACAAGGTCCGAACGAGGTGATCTACAGCCATAAGTTCGTTAAAGAAATGATAGCACAAACGGGGTAGTCGACTTTCGCTAAAAAATTTAATAGACAAATTTTCGATCAAACGCGAGCGTTTTACTGAAAACTATGAATGCCCTCGCATTGATACCGTGCAGGCAAGTTAATTAGGTCCGAAGGAGGTGATCTATAGATATAAGTTCGTTAAAGAAACGATAGCACGAACGGGGTAGTCGACTTTCGCCACAAAATTTAATAGACAAAATTTCGTTCAAACGCGATCGTTTTACTGAAAACTATGAATGCACTCGCATTGATACCGTTCAGGCAAGTGAATTAGGTCCGAATGAGGTGATCTATAGCCATAAGTTCGTTAAAGAAACGATAGCACGAACGGGGTAGTCGACTTTCGCTAAAAAATTTAATTAACAAATTTTCGATCAAATGCGAGCGTTTTACTGAAAACTATGAATGCCCTCACATTGATACCGTGCAGGCAAGTGAATTAGGTCCGAATGAGGTGATCTATAGCCATAAGTTCGTTAAAGAAACGATAGCACGAACGGGGTAGTCGACTTTCGCTAAAAAATGTAATTAACAAATTTTCGATCAATTGCGAGCGTTTTACTGAACACTATGAATGCCCCCGCATTGACACCGTGCAGGCAAGTGAATTAGGTCCGAATGCCATAAGTTCGTTAAAGAAACGATAGCACAAACGGGGTAGTCGACTTTCGCTAAAAAATTTAATAGACAAATTTTCGATCAAACGCGAGCGTTTTACTGAAAACTATGAATGCCCTCGCATTGATGCCGTGCAGGCAAGTGAATTAGGTCCGAATGAGGTGATCTACAGCCATAAGTTCGTTAAAGAAATGATAGCACAAGCGGGGTAGTCGACTTTCGCTAAAAAATTTAATAAACAAATTTTCGATCAAACGCGAGCGTTTTACTGAAAACTATGAATGCCCTCGCATTGATGCCGTGCAGGCAGGTGAATTAGGTTCGAATGAGGTGATCTATAGCCATAAGTTCGTTAAAGAAACAATAGCACGAATGACCTGTGTGAACCTGGCAACCAACTTAACGGAAATTGACTTCTCTTTTTTTCATTCGATTGTACCCGGTTTGTACCCGTTTGTACCGCATTTAATTTCGTTTGTACCTTAAAGGGGCGGAAATGGCAGGGGGGTGAAAAAATTGCGGGGCAACTGACTTCACGCAATAGCATTTCTTCATTATGCATTCGATTGTACCCTGTTTGTACCCGTTTGTACCGCTTTTTATTTGGCCTGGAACTTAATGGGGCGGAAATGACAAGGGATGGAAAAATTACTGGCAACTCAATTCACACAATATATTTTTTTTTTGGAATTAGATTGTATCCGGCTTGTACCCGTTTGTACCGCATTTTAATTGGTTTGTACCTTCAGGGAGCGTAAATAGTGCATATATGAAAAACTTTAAACTGCGTAACTTAGCCGCCTATCGTCGAGTGTTCCGTTTGTACGTCTTCAAAATCGTTTGTACCGTCTTGGAAACGATAGCACGCCTTCCTATTATTCATAGTTTCGTTTGTACCTCTTCGATATCGTTTGTACCCACTTGAAAACGACAGTACTCCTTAGTAAGATTGCTTATTTCGTTTGTACCCTCTTAAAATCGTTTGTACCCCTACGAAATCGTTTGTACCGCTTTGGAAACGATATCACCCCTTCCTACTATTGATAATTTCGTTTGTACATCCTTAAAATCGTTTGTACCCACTTGAAAACAACAGTACCCCTTAGTAAGATTGCTTATTTCGTTTATACCCTCTTAAAATCGTTTGTACCTCTACGAAATCGTTTGTACCGCCTTGGAAACGACATCACGCCTTATTATTATTGATAGTTTCGTTTGAACCCTCTTAAAATCGTTTGTACCCCTACGAAATCTTTTGTATCGCCTTGGAAACAACATCACGCCTTCCTGTTATTGATAGTTTTGTTTGTACCTCCTTAAAATCGTTTGTACCTCTACGAAATCGTTTGTACCGCCTTGGAAACAACATCACGCCTTCCTATTATTGATAGTTTCGTTTGTATCCTCTTAAAATCGTTTGTACCCCTACAAAATCGTTTGTACCGCCTTGGAAACGATATCACGCCTTCCTATTATTGATAGTTTCGTTTGTACCTCTACGAAATCGTTTGTACCCACTTGAAAACAACAATACCCCTTAGTAAGATTGCTTATTTCGTTTGTGCCCTCTTAAAATCGTTTATACCTCTACAAGATCGTTTGTACCGACTTGAAAACGATATCACGCCTTCCTATTATTGATAGTTTCGTTTGTATCCTTACGAAATCGTTTGTACCGCCTTGGAAATGATATCACGCCTTCCTATTATTGATAGTTTCGTTTGTACCCCTACGAAATCGTTTGTACCGCCTTGAAAACACCAGTACTCCTTAGTAAGATTGCTTGTTTCGTTTGTACCTTCTTAAAATCGTTTGTACCTCTACAAAATCGTTTGAACCGCCTTGGAAACAACATCACGCCTTCCTATTATTGATAGTTTCGTTTGTACCCTCTTAAAATCGTTTGTACCCCTACGAAATCGTTTGTACCGCCTTGGAAACGATATCACGCCTTCCTATTATTGATAGTTTCGTTTGTACCGCCTTAAAATCGTTTGTACCTCTACGAAATCGTTTGTATCCACTTGAAAACAACAGTACTCCTTAGTAAGATTGCTTATTTCGTTTGTACCCTCTTAAAATCGTTTGTACCGCCTTGGAAACGATATCACGCCTTCCTATTATTGATAGTTTCGTTTGTACCGCCTTAAAATCGTTTGTACCTCTACGAAATCGTTTGTATCCACTTGAAAACAACAGTGCTCCTTAGTAAGATTGCTTATTTCGTTTGTACCCTTTTAAAATCGTTTGTACCTCTACGATATCGTGTGTACCGCCTTGGAAACGACATCACGCCTTCCTATTATTGATAGTTTCGTTTGTACCCTCTTAAAATCATTTGTACCCTTACGAAATCGTTTGTGCCGCCTTGGAAACGATATCACGCCTTCCTATTATTGATAGTTTCGTTTGTACCTCCTTAAAATCGTTTGTACCTCTACGAAATCGTTTGTACCGCCTTGGAAACAACATCACGCCTTCCTATTATTGATAGTTTCGTTTGTACCCTCTTAAAATCGTTTGTACCGCCTTGGAAACGATATCACGCCTTCCTATTATTGATAGTTTCGTTTGTACCTCCTTAAAATCGTTTGTACCTCTACGAAATCGTTTGTACCCACTTGAAAACATCAGTACCCCTTCGTAAGATTGCTTATTTCGTCTGTACCCTATTAAAATCGTTTGTACCCCTACGCTCAGGCTGGTCAGGAGAAAAGAGAAAAAAAGCCAGTCCCCTGACCACCCCCGACAGGAACCGTTTCCACTGCCCTCCGGAGCGGGCGATGGCAAGTCCGTCTCGAACCGAGTCGAACGCGATGTCACTCGCAATCGTACGATGTCCCGTTCTCGAGTTATCGGTCGCCAAAAATAAAACGGTAACTGCGCATGCGCGAACGGCGAGCAAATACGGACGTAACTTTAGGTCCGAAACACAAATCCGCCATCGAATCCCACCTCAGTCGAAATTTGAAAAAAAAAAAACCTTTTTCGACCCCTTCCGTACGTGAACTAACGTACGAAAATTTGAAAGAGGCATTTTCGATTTTATTTTTCAAACCGAAAGGGAAGCACTTGTTTTTTTCGCTTTTTTTTTCGAGTGAAAAGTTTGCTCATGTTCCTCTTCCTTATTCTACGTGGTTAGTATATTAGGTATATTAACCACTTCATGGATAACTGTATTAGAGGAAGCATTATATTGTTTATTGCTCTATTGCATCTCATATTTCCTTATATTTATTTTCTGCTGTTTAAGCGTGGTGAGGCCAATACCTCTATTGAAATCTTACGATTAGAACAACAGATTCTGAACTGTGACAAAACTGAATTACAAATATGCCTAGACAACCGACGTACACAGTTGATCAAATTTTTGACTACGTAAAAAACTTAGATCTGTTTGGGAAAAATGAAAAGGGTGAGAGTGTTCTGTTGGATTTCGGTATGCCAGTGTGGGATCGCGCTAATAATGTCCTTCCGAAAATGAGTAGGAAGTACATTTATTTGTACATATCGCAAGGACGAAACGGCATTCGTGAAAAGTTGTTCGAACACCATGGCATTGAAATCAACAGTATGCCTAAGGAAGAGTCAAATACGAGTTGTGACTCTAACTGGTCCATTCGTAATCGTAATTCGTAACCATAAGTAATCGATCTTACGAAGGGGTACTGTTGTTTTCAAGTCGGTACAAACGATCTCGTAGAGGTACAAACGATTTTAAGAGGGTACAAACGAAATAAGCAATCTTACTAAGGAGTACTGTTGTTTTCAAGTCGGTACAAACGATCTCGTAGAGGTACAAACGATTTTAAGAGGGTACAAACGAAATAAGCAATCTTACTAAGGAGTACTGTTGTTTTCAAGTCGGTACAAACGATCTCGTAGAGGTACAAACGATTTTAAGAGGGTACAAACGAAATAAGCAATCTTACTAAGGAGTACTGTTGTTTTCAAGTGGGTATAAACGATTTCGAAGAGGTACAAACGATTTTAAGTAGGTACAAACGAAGTAAACGATCTTACAAAGGGGTACTATAGTTTTCAAGTCGGTACAAACGATCTCGTAGAGGTACAAACGATTTTAAGAGGGTACAAACAAAACTAGCAATCTTACTAAGGGATACTGTTGTTTTCAAGTGGGTACAAATTATTTCGTAGAGGTACAAACGATTTTAAGGAGGTACAAACGAAACTATCAATAATAGGAGGGCGTGATATAGTTTCCAAGGTGGTACAAACGATTTAGTAGGGGTACAAACGATTTTAAGAGGGCATAAACGAAATTATCAATTATAGGAAGGCGTGATGTCGTTTCCAAGGCGGTACAAACGATTTAGTATGGGTACAAACGATTTTAAGAGGGTACAAACGTAATAAGCAATCTTACTAAGGCGTACCGTTGTTTTCAAGTGGGTACAAACGATTTCGTAGAGGTACAAACGATTTTAAGGAGGTACAAACGAAACTATCAATAACAGGAAGGCGTGCTATCGTTTCCAAGACGGTACTAACGATTTTGAAGAGGTACAAACGGAACACTCGACGAAAGGCGGCTAAGTTACGCAGTTTGAAGTTTTTCATCTATGCACTATTTGCGCTCCCTGAAGGTAAAAACCAATTAAAATGCGGTACAAACGGGTACAAACCGGATACAATCGAATTCCAAAAAAATATATATTGTGTGAAATGAGTTGCCAGTAATTTTTCCACCCCTTGTCATTTCCGCCCCATTAAGTTCCAGGTCAAATAAAAAGCGGTACAAACGGGTACAAACAGGGTACAATCGCATGCATAATGAAGAAATGCAATTGCGTGAAGTCAGTTGCCCGTCATTTTTTCACCCCCTGCCATTTCCTCACTTTAAGGTACAAACGAAATTAAATGCTGTACAAACGGGTACAAACCCGGTACAATCGAATGAAAAAAAGAGAAGTCCGTTTCCGTTAAGTTGGTTGCCAAGGTTCACACAAGTGCACGAACGGGATAGTCGACTTTCGCTAAAAATATTAATTAACAAATTTTCGATCAAATGCGAGCGTTTTACTGAAAACAATGAATGCCCCCGCATTGATACCGTGCAGGCAAGTGAATTAGGTCCGAATGAGGTGATCTACAGCCATAAGTTCGTTAAAGAAATGATAGCACAAACGGGGTAGTCGACTTTCGCTAAAAAATTTAATAGACAAATTTTCGATCAAACGCGAGCGTTTTACTGAAAACTATGAATGCCCTCTCATTGATACCGTGCAGGCAAGTGAATTAGGTCCGAAGGAGGTGATCTATAGATATAAGCGTTAAAGAAATGATAGCACGAACGGGGTAGTCGACTTTCGCTAAAAAATTTAATTAACAAATTTTCGATCAAATGCGAGCGTTTTACTGAAAACTATGAATGCCCTCGCATTGATACCGTACTGGCAAGTGAACAAGGTCCGAACGAGGTGACCTATAGCCATAAGTTTGTTAAAGAAACCATAGCACGAACGGGGTAGTTAACTTTCGGTAAAAAATGTAATAGACAAATTTTCGATCAAACGCGAGCGTTTTACTGAAAACTATGAATGCCCTCGCATTGGTACCGTGCAGGCAAGTGAATTAGGTCCGAATGAGGTGATCTACAGCCATAAGTTCGTTAAAGAAACAATAGCACGAACTTTCGTCGCACGAACAGGAACAGTCGACTTTCGCTAAAAATATTAATTAACAAATTTTCGATTAAATTCGAGCGTTTTACTGAAAACAATGAATGCCCCCGCATTGATACCGTGCAGGCAAGTGAATTAGGTCCGAATGAGGTGATCTACAGCCATAAGTTCGTTAAAGAAATGATAGCACAAACGGGGTAGTCAACTTTCGCTAAAAAATTTAATAGACATATTTTCGATCAAACGCGAGCGTTTTACTGAAGACTATGAATGCCCTCGCATTGATACCGTGCAGGCAAGTGAATTAGGTCCGAATGAGGTGATCTAAAGCCATAAGTTCGTTAAAGAAACGATAGCACGAAGGGGGTAGTGGACTTTGGCTAAAAAATTTAATTGAGAAATTTTCGATCAAACGCGAGCGGTTTACTAAAAACTATGAATGTCCTCGCATTGATACCGTGCAGGCAAATGAATTAGGTCCGAACGAGGTGATCTATAGCCATAAGTTCGTTAATGAAACGATTGCACGAACGGGGTAGTCGACTTTCGCCACAAAATTTAATAGAAAAATTTTCGATTAAACGCAAGCGTTTTACTGAAAACTATGAATGCCCTAGCATTGATACCGTGCAGGCAAGTGAATTAGGTCCGAATGAGGTGATCCAAAGCCATAAGTTCGTTAAAGAAACGATAGCACGAATGGGGTAGTCGACTTTCGCTAAAAAAATTAATTAACAAATTTTCGATAAAATGCGAGCGTTTTACTGAAAACTATGAATGCCCTCGCATTGATACCGTGCAGGCAAGTGAATTAGGTCCGAATGAGGTGATCTAAAGCCATAAGTTCGTTAAAGAAACGATAGCACGAACGGGGTAGTCGACTTTCGCTAAAAAATGTAATTAACAAATTTTCGATCAATTGCGAGCGTTTTACTGAACACTATGAATGCCCCCGCATTGACACCGTGCAGGCAAGTGAATTAGGTCCGAATGCCATAAGTTCGTTAAAGAAACGATAGCACAAACGGGGTAGTCGACTTTCGCTAAAAAAATTTAATAGACAAATTTTCGATCAAACGCGAGCGTTTTACTGAAAACTATGAATGCCCTCGCATTGATGCCGTGCAGGCAAGTGAATTAGGTCCGAATGAGGTGATCTACAGCCATAAGTTCGTTAAAGAAACGATAGCATGAACGGGGTAGTCGACTTTCGCTAAAAAATTTAATTAACAAATTTTCGATCAAATGCGAGCGTTTTACTGAAAACTATGAATGCCCCCGCATTTATACCGTGCAAGCAAGTGAATTAGGTCCGAATGAGGTGATCTATAGCCATAAGTTCGTTAATGAAACGATTGCACGAACGGGGTAGTCGACTTTCGCCACAAAATTTAATAGACAAAATTTCGTTCAAACGCGATCGTTTTACTGAAAACTATGAATGACCTAGCATTGATACCGTGCAGGCAAGTTAATTAGGTCCGAATGAGGTGATCTAAAGCCATAAGTTCGTTAAAGAAACGATAGCACGAACGGGGTAGTCGACTTTCGCTAAAAAATTTAATTAACAAATTTTCGATAAAATGCGAGCGTTTTACTGAAAACTATGAATGCCCTCGCATTGATACCGTGCAGGCAAGTGAATTAGTTCCGAATGAGGTCATCTATAGCCATAAGTTCGTTAAAGAAACGATAGCACGAACGGGGTAGTCGACTTTCGCTAAAAAATGTAATTAACAAATTTTCGATCAATTGCGAGCGTTTTACTGAACACTATGAATGCCCCCGCATTGACACCGTGCAGGCAAGTGAATTAGGTCCGAATGCTATAAGTTCGTTAAAGAAACGATAGCACAAACGGGGTAGTCGACTTTCGCTAAAAAATTTAATAGACAAATTTTCGATCAAACGCGAGCGTTTTACTGAAAACTATGAATGCCCTCGCATTGATGCCGTGCAGGCAAGTGAATTAGGTCCGAATGAGGTGATCTACAGCCATAAGTTCGTTAAAGAAACGATAGCACGAACGGGGTAGTCGACTATCACTAAAAAATTTAATAGACAAATTCTCGATCAAACGCGAGCGTTTTACTGAAAACTATGAATGCCCTCGCATTGATACCGTTCAGGCAAGTGACTTAGGTAAGAATGAGGTGATCTGTAGAAATAAGTTCGTTAAAGAAACGATATCACGGACGGGGCAGTCGACTTTCGCTAAAAAATTTAATAGACAAATTCTCTATCAAACGCGAGCGTTTTAATGGAAACTATGAATGCCCTCGCATTGATACCGTTCAGGCAAGCGACTTAGGTAAGAATGAGGAGATCTATAGCCATAAGTTCGTTAAAGAAACGATAGCACGAACGGGGTAGTCGACTTTCGCTAAAAAATTTAATTAACAAATTTTCGATCAAATGCGAGTGTTTTACTGAAAACTATGAATGCCCTCGCATTGATACCGTTCAGGCAAGCGACTTAGGTAAGAATGAGGAGATCTATAGCCATAAGTTCGTTAAAGAAACGATAGCACGAACGGGGAAGTCGACTTTCGCTAAAAAATTTAATTAACAAATTTTCTATCAAATGCCAGAGTTTTACTGAAAACTATGAATGACCTCGCATTGATACCGTGCAGGCAAGTGAATTAGGTCCGAATGATGTGATCTATAGCCATAAGTTTGTTAAAGAAACGATAGCACGAACGGGGTAGTCAACTTTCGCTAAAAAATGTAATAGACAAATTTTCGATAAACGCGAGCGTTTTACTGAAAACAATGAATGCCCTCGCATTGGAACCGTGCAGGCAAGTGAATTAGGTCCGAATGAGGTGATCTACAGTCATAAGTTCGTTAAAGAAACAATAGCACGAACGGGGTAGTCGACTTTCGCTAAAAATATTAATTAACAAATTTTCGATCAAATGCGAGCGTTTTACTGTAAACAATGAATGACCCCGCTATGATACCGTGCAGGCAAGTGAATTAGGTCCGAATGAGGTGATCTACAGCCATAAGTTCGTTAAAGAAACGATAGCACAAACGGGGTAGTCGACTTTCGCTAAAAAAATTTAATAGACAAATTTTCGATCAAACGCGAGCGTTTTACTGAGAACTATGAATGCCCTCGCATTGATACCGTGCAGGCAGGTGAATTAGGTTAGAATGAGGTGATCTAAAGCCATAAGTTCGTTAAATAAACGATAGCACGAACGGGGTAGTCGACTTTCGCTAAAAAATTTTATTAACTAATTTTCGATCAAATGCGAGCGTTTTACTGAAAACTATGAATGCCCCCGCATTGATATTGTGCGGGCAAGTGAATTAGGTCCGAATGAGGTGATCTATAGCCATAAGTTCGTTAAAGAAACGATATCACGAACGGGGCAGTCGACTTTCGCTAAAAAATTTAATAGACAAATTTTCGATCAAACGCGAGCGTTTTACTGAAAACTATGAATGCCCTCGCATTGATACCGTGCAGGCAAGTGAATTAGGTCCGAATGAGGTAATCTACAGCCATAAGTTCGTTAAAGAAACAATAGCACGAACTTTCGTCGCACGAACACGAACAGTCGTCTTTCGCTAAAAATATTAATTAACAAATTTTCGATCAAATTCGAGCGTTTTACTGAAAACTATGAATGCCCTAGCATTGATACCGTGCAGGCAAGTGAATTAGGTCCGAATGAGGTGATCTAAAGCCATAAGTTCGTTAAAGAAACGATAGCACGAACGGGGTAGTCGACTTTCGCTAAAAAATTTAATTAACAAATTTTCGATCAAATGCGAGCGTTTTACTGAAAACTATGAATGCCCTCGCATTGATACCGTGCAGGCAAGTGAATTAGTTCCAAATGAGGTGATCTATAGCCATAAGTTCGTTAAAGAAACGATAGCACGAACGGGGTAGTCGACTTTCGCTAAAAAAATGTAATTAACAAATTTTCGATCAATTGCGAGCGTTTTACTGAACACTATGAATGCCCCCCGCATTGACACCGTGCAGGCAAGTGAATTAGGTCCGAATGCCATAAGTTCGTTAAAGAAACGATAGCACAAACGGGGTAGTCGACTTTCGCTAAAAAAATTTAATAGACAAATTTTCGATCAAACGCGAGCGTTTTACTGAAAACTATGAATGCCCTCGCATTGATGCCGTGCAGGCAAGTGAATTAGGTCCGAATGAGGTGATCTACAGCCATAAGTTCGTTAAAGAAACGATAGCACGAACGGGGTAGTCGACTTTCGCTAAAAAAATGTAATTAACAAATTTTCGATCAAATGCGAGCGTTTTACTGAAAACTATGAATGCCCCCGCATTTATACCGTGCAAGCAAGTGAATTAGGTCCGAATGAGGTGATCTATAGCCATAAGTTCGTTAATGAAACGATTGCACGAACGGGGTAGTCGACTTTCGCCACAAAATTTAATAGACAAAATTTCGTTCAAACGCGATCGTTTTACTGAAAACTATGAATGCCCTCGCATTGATACCGTGCAGGCAAGTGAATTAGGTCCGAATGAGGTGATCTACAGCCATAAGTTCGTTAAAGAAACGATAGCACGAACGGGGTAGTCGACTTTCGCTAAAAAATTTAATTAATAAATTTTCGATCAAATGCGAGCGTTTTACTGAACACTATGAATGCCCCCGCATTGACACCGTGCAGGCAAGTGAATTAGGTCCGAATGCCATAAGTTCGTTAAATAAACGATAGCACAAACGGGGTAGTCGGCTTTCGCTAAAAAATTTAATAGACAAATTTTCGATCAAACGCGAGCGTTTTACTGAAAACTATGAATGCCCTCGCATTGATGCCGTGCAGGCAAGTGAATTAGGTCCGAATGAGGTGATCTACAGCCATAAGTTCGTTAAAGAAACGATAGCACGAACGGGGTAGTCGACTTTCGCTAAAAAAATTAATTAATAAATTTTCGATCAAATGCGAGCGTTTTACTGAAAACTATGAATGCCCCCGCATTGATACCGTGCAAGCAAGTGAATTAGGTCCGAATGAGGTGATCTAAAGCCATAAATTCGTTAAAGAAACGATAGCACGAACGGGGTAGTCGACTTTCACTAAAAAAATTTAATAGACAAATTCTCGATCAAACGCGAGCGTTTTACTGAAAACTATGAATGCCCTCGCATTGATACCGTTCAGGCAAGTGACTTAGGTAAGAATGAGGTGATCTTTAGAAATAAGATCGTTAAAGAAACGATAGCACGAACGGGGTAGTCGACTATCGCTAAAAAATGTAAGTAACAAATTTTCGATCAAATGCGAGCGTTTTACTGAAAACTATGAATGCCCTCGCATTGATACCGTTCAGGCAAGTGACTTAGGTAAGAATGAGGTGATCTGTAGAAATAAGTTCGTTAAAGAAACGATAGCACGAACGGGGAAGTCGACTTTCGCTAAAAAAATTTAATTAACAAATTTTCTATCAAATGCGAGAGTTTTACTGAAAACTATGAATGCCCTAGCATTGATACCGTGCAGGCAAGTGAATTAGGTCCGAATGAGGTGATCTAAAGCCATAAGTTCGTTAAAGAAACGATAGCACGAACGGGGTAGTCGACTTTCGCTAAAAAATTTAATTAACAAATTTTCGATCAAATGCAGCGTTTTACTGAAAACTATGAATCCCTCATTGATTAGGTAATTAGTTCTGAGGTATCTTCATTTTAAAGGTTAAAAACAAATCATTTTATAAATATAATCCATATAATATAAAATTAAAAATTTATTAAAAAATTTAACTTTAATTAAAAAAAAATAATTATATTAAACTAATATTTTCGTGAATTAGGTCGAATGAGGTGAGGAAAAACAGACAGTTTTTTTTATAAAAAAAAAACCGGGGGGGGGGGGGGTTCCCTTCCCCTAAAAAAATTAATTAATAAATTTTCGATCAAATGCGAGCTTTTAAATATAATCCCCCGATTATACAAGAAGTGAATTAGGTCCGAAAGATCTCCAAATTTAAATAAGGGGTAGTCGACTTTATAAATACAAATTCCATCCACTTTTACTAACTAACCCTATTATACCTTAGAATACTTATAAAATAGGTGATCTTTAAAATAAATCTTAAGAAAATAAAACGGGTATGCTATAAATGTAAGTAACAAATTTTCGATCAAATGCGAGCGTTTTACTGAAAACTATGAATGCTGCATTGATACGTTCAGGCAAGTGACTTAGGTAAGAATAGGTATTGTAGAAATAATTCGTTAAAGAAACGATAGCACGAACGGGAGTCGACTTTCTAAAAAATTTAATTAACAAATTTTCTATCAAATGCGAGATTTTTGAAAACTATGAATCCCTAGCATTGATACGTGCAGGCAAGTGAATTATCCGATGAGACTAAAATAGTTCGTTAAAGAAACATAGCACGAACGGGGTAGTCGACTTTCGCTAAAAAATTTAATTAACAAATTTTCGATCAAATGCGAGCGTTTTACTGAAAACTATGAATGCCCTCGCATTGATACCGTGCAGGCAAGTGAATTAGTTCCAAATGAGGTGATCTATAGCCATAAGTTCGTTAAAGAAACGATAGCACGAACGGGGTAGTCGACTTTCGCTAAAAAATGTAATTAACAAATTTTCGATCAATTGCGAGCGTTTTACTGAACACTATGAATGCCCCCGCATTGACACCGTGCAGGCAAGTGAATTAGGTCCGAATGCCATAAGTTCGTTAAAGAAACGATAGCACAAACGGGGTAGTCGACTTTCGCTAAAAAAATTTAATAGACAAATTTTCGATCAAACGCGAGCGTTTTACTGAAAACTATGAATGCCCTCGCATTGATGCCGTGCAGGCAAGTGAATTAGGTCCGAATGAGGTGATCTACAGCCATAAGTTCGTTAAAGAAACGATAGCACGAACGGGGTAGTCGACTTTCACTAAAAAAAATTAATAGACAAATTCTCGATCAAACGCGAGCGTTTTACTGAAAACTATGAATGCCCTCGCATTGATACCGTTCAGGCAAGTGACTTAGGTAAGAATGAGGTGATCTTTAGAAATAAGATCGTTAAAGAAACGATAGCACGAACGGGGTAGTCGACTATCGCTAAAAAATGTAAGTAACAAATTTTCGATCAAATGCGAGCGTTTTACTGAAAACTATGAATGCCCTCGCATTGATACCGTTCAGGCAAGTGACTTAGGCAAGAATGAGGTGATCTGTAGAAATAAGTTCGTTAAAGAAACGATAGCACGAACGGGGAAGTCGACTTTCGCTAAAAAATTTAATTAACAAATTTTCTATCAAATGCGAGAGTTTTACTGAAAACTATGAATGACCTCGCATTGATACCGTGCAGGCAAGTGAATTAGGTCCGAATGAGTGATCTATAGCCTTAAGTTTGTTAAAGAAACATAGCACGAACGGGGTAGTCAACTTTCCTAAAAAATGTAATAACAAATTTTCGATAAACGAGCGTTTTATGAAAAAATGAACCCTCGCATTGGAATAGTAATTGGTAATGAGGTGATTACAGTCATAAGTTCGTTAAAGAAACAATAGAGGGGTAGTCACTTTCGCTAAAAATATTAATACAAATTTCATAACGACGTTTACTAACCCTATATGATAAAGGTAAAGGGATTAAGCAATTTAAAAAAAAAAGGGGTAGTGACTTTCTAAAAATTAACAATTTCATTTTATGAAAACTATAATCCCTCCATTACCTAGGCAGGTAATTATAAATAGTGATTAAGCCATATTTAAAGAAAATAGAGAACGGGGTAGTCGACTTTCCTAAAAAATTTATACGAATTTTATGGCGTTTTATAAAACTATAATCCCCCGCATTGAATTCGCAATAATAGTCGAATAGGTATTTAGCCATAGTTCTAAAGAAACATAAAGGGGCAGTCGATTTGCTAAAAAATTAATAACAAATTTTCAAACCTTATAAAACTATAACCCTCAATATAGGAGTAATTAGGTAAAGGTGAGTATGCCAAGTTTTAAAGAAAATATAGGGGCAGTCATTTGCTAAAAAATTAAAGACAAATTTTCATCACCCTTATCTGAAAACTATCCCTCTGTTGGAAGTAATAGGTACGAATAGGTGATTATACATAGTAAAAAAAAAAAAGGCAGTCTTTAAAAATTAAAAAAATTTTCATTAAAAAAAACCCCCAATATAGGAAGAGGTCCAATGAGGTGATCTAAACCATAGTTCGTAAAGAAAAAAAAGGGTAGTACTTTATAAAAAATAAAGACAAATTCTAATTAAAAATATAAGATTAGGAAAGGTAAAAAAAGGGATCTTTAAAAAATAATGGCCGAATAAGGAAAAAAAAGAAATAAAAAAAAAAAAAAAAAGGGAGTTTTAAAAAATAATTAACAAATTTTCAATGCGAGTTTTACTGAAAACTATGAATGACCTCGCATTGATACCGTGCAGGCAAGTGAATTAGGTCCGAATGATGTGATCTATAGCCTTAAGTTTGTTAAAGAAACGATAGCACGAACGGGGTAGTCAACTTTCGCTAAAAAATGTAATAGACAAATTTTCGATAAACGCGAGCGTTTTACTGAAAACAATGAATGCCCTCGCATTGGAACCGTGCAGGCAAGTGAATTAGGTCCGAATGAGGTGATCTACAGTCATAAGTTCGTTAAAGAAACAATAGCACGAACGGGGTAGTCGACTTTCGCTAAAAATATTAATTAACAAATTTTCGATCAAATGCGAGCGTTTTACTGTAAACAATGAATGCCCCCGCTATGATACCGTGCAGGCAAGTGAATTAGGTCCGAATGAGGTGATCTACAGCCATAAGTTCGTTAAAGAAACGATAGCACAAACGGGGTAGTCGACTTTCGCTAAAAAATTTAATAGACAAATTTTCGATCAAACGCGAGCGTTTTACTGAAAACTATGAATGCCCTCGCATTGATACCGTGCAGGCAGGTGAATTAGGTTAGAATGAGGTGATCTAAAGCCATAAGTTCGTTAAAGAAACGATAGCACGAACGGGGTAGTCGACTTTCGCTAAAAAATTTTATTAACGAATTTTCGATCAAATGCGAGCGTTTTACTGAAAACTATGAATGCCCCCGCATTGATATTGTGCGGGCAAGTGAATTAGGTCCGAATGAGGTGATCTATAGCCATAAGTTCGTTAAAGAAACGATATCACGAACGGGGCAGTCGACTTTCGCTAAAAAATTTAATAGACAAATTTTCGATCAAACGCGAGCGTTTTACTGAAAACTATGAATGCCCTCGCATTGATACCGTGCAGGCAAGTGAATTAGGTCCGAACGAGGTGATGTATAGCCATAAGTTCGTTAAAGAAATGATATCACGGACGGGGCAGTCGACTTTCGCTAAAAAAATTAATAGACAAATTTTCGATCAAACGCGAGCGTTATACTGAAAACTATTAATGCCCTCGCATTGGTACCGTGCAGGCAAGTGAATTAGGTACGAATGAGGTGATCTATAGCCATAAGTACGTTAAAGAAACGATAGCACGAACGGCGTAGTCGAC
This sequence comes from Aromia moschata, assembly GCA_029963805.1. Classification (NCBI taxonomy): domain Eukaryota; kingdom Metazoa; phylum Arthropoda; class Insecta; order Coleoptera; family Cerambycidae; genus Aromia; species Aromia moschata. The sequence goes on along the minus strand of JAPWTK010000244.1, from coordinate 89,133 downwards.
TCTCGCTAAAAATTTTAATAGACAAATTTTCGATCTAATGCGAGCATTTTACTGAAAACAATGAATGCCCCCGCATTGATACCGTGCAGGCAAGTGAACGAGGTCCGAATGAGGTGATCTACAACCATAAGTTCGTTAAAGAAACGATAGCACGCACAGGGTAGTCGACTTTCACTAAAAAATTTAATAGACAAATTCTCTATCAAACGCGAGCGTTTTAATGGAAACTATGAATGCCCTCGCATTGATACCGTTCAGGCAAGTGACTTAGGTAAGAATGAGGTGATCTATAGCCATAAGTTCGTTAAAGAAACGATAGCACGAACGGGGTAGTCGACTTTCGCTAAAAAATTTTATTAACAAATTTTCGATCAAATGCGAGTGTTTTACTGAAAACTATGAATGCCCCCGCATTGATACCGTGCTGGCAAGTGAATTAGTTCCGAATGAGGTGATCTAAAGCCATAAGTTCGTTAAAGAAACGATTGCACGAACGGGGTAGTCGACTTTCGCTAAAAAATTTTATTAACAAATTTTCGATCAAATGCGAGTGTTTTACTGAAAACTATGAATGCCCTCGCATTGATACCGTGCTGGCAAGTGAATTAGGTCCGATCGAGGTGATCTATAGCCATAAGTTCGTCAAAGAAACGATAGCACGAACGGGGTAGTCGACTTTCGCTAAAAAATTTAATAGACAAATATTCGATCAAACGCGAGCGTTTTACTGAAAACTATGAATGCCCTCGCATTGATGCCGTGCAGGCAAGTGAATTAGTTCCGAATGAGGTGATCTAAAGCCATAAGTTCGTTAAAGAAACGATTGCACGAACGGGGTAGTCGACTTTCACTAAAAAATTTAATAGACAAATTCTCGATCAAACGCGAGCGTTTTACTGAAAACTATGAATGCCCTCGCATTGATACCGTTCAGGCAAGTGACTTAGGTAAGAATGAGGTGATCTGTAGAAATAAGTTCGTTAAAGAAACGATATCACGGACGCGGCAGTCGACTTTCGCTAAAAAATTTAATAGACAAATTTTCGATAAAACGCAAGCGTTTTACTGAAAACAATGAATGCCCCCGCATTGATACCGTGCAGGCAAGTGAACTAGGTCCGAATGAGGTGATCTACAGCCATAAGTTCGTTAAAGAAATGATAGCACAAACGGGGTAGTCGACTTTCGAAATCGAAATCGTTTGTACCGCCTTGGAAACAACATCACGCCTTCCTATTATTGATAGTTTCGTTTGTACCCTCTTAAAATCGTTTGTACCCCTACAAAATCGTTTGTACCGCCTTGGAAACGATATCACGCCTTCCTATTATTGATAGTTTCGTTTGTACCTCCTTAAAATCGTTTGTACCTCTACGAAATCGTTTGTACCCACTTGAAAACAACAATACCCCTTAGTAAGATTGCTTATTTCGTTTGTGCCCTCTTAAAATCGTTTGTACCTCTACAAGATCGTTTGTACCGACTTGAAAACGATGTCACGCCTTCCTATTATTGATAGTTTCGTTTGTATCCTTACGAAATCGTTTGTACCGCCTTGGAAATGATATCACGCCTTCCTATTATTGATAGTTTCGTTTGTACCCCTACGAAATCGTTTGTACCGCCTTGAAAACACCAGTACTCCTTAGTAAGATTGCTTGTTTCGTTTGTACCTTCTTAAAATCGTTTGTACCTCTACGAAATCGTTTGAACCGCCTTGGAAACAACATAACGCCCTCCTATTATTGATAGTTTCGTTTGTACCCTCTTAAAATCGTTTGTACCCCTACGAAATCGTTTGAACCGCCTTGGAAACAACATCACGCCTTCCTATTATTGATAGTTTCGTTTGTACCCTCTTAAAATCGTTTGTATTGGAAACGTCGTTTGTACCTCCTTAAAATCGTTCGTACCTCTACGAAATCGTTTGTATCCACTTGAAAACAACAGTGCTCCTTAGTAAGATTGCTTATTTCGTTTGTACCCTTTTAAAATCGTTTGTACCTCTACGATATCGTGTGTACCGCCTTGGAAACGACATCACGCCTTCCTATTATTGATAGTTTCATTTGTACCCTCTTAAAATCATTTGTACCCTTACGAAATCGTTTGTGCCGCCTTGGAAACGATATCACGCCTTCCTATTATTGATAGTTTCGTTTGTACCTCCTTAAAATCGTTTGTACCTCTACGAAATCGTTTGTACCGCCTTGGAAACAACATCACGCCTTCTTATTATTGATAGTTTCGTTTGTACCCTCTTAAAATCGTTTGTACCGCCTTGGAAACGATATCACGCCTTCCTATTACGCCTTCCTAAACGAAATTAAATGCGGTACAAACGGGTACAAACCCGGTACAATCGAATGAAAAAAAGAGAAGTCCGTTTCCGTTAAGTTGGTTGCCAGGTTCACACAAGTGCACGAACGGGATAGTCGACTTTCGCTAAAAATATTAATTAACAAATTTTCGATCAAATGCGAGCGTTTTACTGAAAACAATGAATGCCCCCGCATTGATACCGTGCAGGCAAGTGAATTAGGTCCGAATGAGGTGATCTACAGCCATAAGTTCGTTAAAGAAATGATAGCACAAACGGGGTAGTCGACTTTCGCTAAAAAATTTAATAGACAAATTTTCGATCAAACACGAGCGTTTTACTGAAAACTATGAATGCCCTCGCATTCATACCGTGCAGGCAAGTTAATTAGGTCCGAAGGAGGTGATCTATAGATATAAGTTCGTTAAAGAAATGATAGCACGAACGGGGTAGTCGACTTTCGCTAAAAAATTTAATTAACTAATTTTCGATCAAATGCGAGCGTTTTACTGAAAACTATGAATGCCCTCGCATTGATACCGTACTGGCAAGTGAACAAGGTCCGAACGAGGTGACCTATAGCCATAAGTTTGTTAAAGAAACCATAGCACGAACGGGGTAGTCAACTTTCGGTAAAAAATGTAATAGACAAATTTTCGATCAAACGCGAGCGTTTTACTGAAAACTATGAATGCCCTCGCATTGGTACCGTGCAGACAAGTGAATTAGGTCCGAATGAGGTGATCTACAGCCATAAGTTCGTTAAAGAAACGATAGCACGAAGGGGGTAGTGGACTTTGGCTAAAAAATTTAATTAGACATCAAACGCGAGCGGTTTACTAAAAACTATAAGTCCTCATTATACTAGGCAAATAATTAGGTCCGCGGATTGCCGTTTAGAAACATAGCACGAACGGGGAAGTCGACTTTCGCTAAAAATATTAATTAACAAATTTTCGATCAAATGCGAGCGTTTTACTGAAAACAATGAGTGCCACCGCTTTGATACCGTGCAGGCAAGTGAATTAGGTCCGAATGAGGTAATCTAGAGCCATAAGTTCGTTAAAGAAACAATAGCACGAACTTTCGTCGCACGAACACGAACACGAACACGAACGACTTTCGCTAAAAATATTAATTAACAAATTTTCGATCAAATTCGAGCGTTTTACTGAAAACAATGAATTCCCCCGCATTGATACCGTGCAGGCAAGTGAATTAGGTCCGAATGAGGTGATCTATAGCCATAAGTTCGTTAAAGAAACGATAGCACGAAGGGGGTAGTGGACTTTGGCTAAAAAATTTAATTGAGAAATTTTCGATCAAACGCGAGCGGTTTACTAAAAACTATGAATGTCCTCGCATTGATACCGTGCAGGCAAATGAATTAGGTCCGAACGAGGTGATCTATAGCCATAAGTTCGTTAATGAAACGATTGCACGAACGGGGTAGTCGACTTTCGCCACAAAATTTAATAGACAAATTTTCGATCAAACGCAAGCGTTTTACTGAAAACTATGAATGCCCTAGCATTGATACCGTGCAGGCAAGTGAATTAAAAAATTTAATTAACAAATTTTCGAACAAATGCGAGCGTTTTACTGAAAACTATGAATGCCCTCGCATTGATACCGTGCAGGCAAGTGAATTAGTTCCGAATGAGGTGATCTATAGCCACAAGTTCGTTAAAGAAACGATAGCATGAACGGGGTAGTCGACTTTCGCTAAAAAATGTAATTAACAAATTTTCGATCAATTGCGAGCGTTTTACTGAACACTATGAATGCCCCCCGCATTGACACCGTGCAGGCAAGTGAATTAGGTCCGAATGCCATAAGTTCGTTAAAGAAACGATAGCACAAACGGGGTAGTCGACTTTCGCTAAAAAAAGGTAATAGACAAATTTTCGATCAAACGCGAGCGTTTTACTGAAAACTATGAATGCCCTCGCATTGATGCCGTGCAGGCAAGTGAATTAGGTCCGAATGAGGTGATCTACAGCCATAAGTTCGTTAAAGAAACGATAGCACGAACGGGGTAGTCGACTTTCGCTAAAAAATTTAATTAACAAATTTTCGATCAAATGCGCGCGTTTTACTGAAAACTATGAATGCCCCCGCATTTATACCGTGCATGCAAGTGAATTAGGTCCGAATGAGGTGATCTATAGCCATAAGTTCGTTAATGAAACGATTGCACGAACGGGGTAGTCGACTTTCGCCACAAAATTTAATAGACAAAATTTCGTTCAAACGCGATCGTTTTACTGAAAACTATGAATGCCCTCGCATTGATACCGTGCAGGCAAGTGAATTAGGTCCGAATGAGGTGATCTATAGCCATAAGTTCGTTAAAGAAACGATAGCACGAACGGGGTAGTCGACTTTCGCTAAAAAAATGTAATTAACAAATTTTCGATCAATTGCGAGCGTTTTACTGAACACTATGAACGCCCCCGCATTGACACCGTGCAGGCAAGTGAATTAGGTCCGAATGCCATAAGTTCGTTAAAGAAACGATAGCACAAACGGGGTAGTCGACTTTCGCTAAAAAATTTAATAGACAAATTTTCGATCAAACGCGAGCGTTTTACTGAAAACTATGAATGCCCTCGCATTGATGCCGTGCAGGCAAGTGAATTAGGTCCGAATGAGGTGATCTACAGCCATAAGTTCGTTAAAGAAACGATAGCACGAACGGGGTAGTCGACTTTCACTAAAAAATTTAATAGACAAATTATCGATCAAACGCGAGCGTTTTACTGAAAACTATGAATGCCCTCGCATTGATACCGTTCAGGCAAGTGACTTAGGTAAGAATGAGGTGATCTGTAGAAATAAGTTCGTTAAAGAAACGATATCACGGACGGGGCAGTCGACTTTCGCTAAAAAATTTAATAGACAAATTCTCTATCAAACGCGAGCGTTTTAATGGAAACTATGAATGCCCTCGCATTGATACCGTTCAGGCAAGTGACTTAGGTAAGAATGAGGTGATCTATAGCCATAAGTTCGTTAAAGAAACGATAGCACGAACGGGGTAGTCGACTTTCGCTAAAAAATTTAATAGACAAATTTTCGATCAAACGCGAGCGTTTTACTGAAAACTATGAATGCCCTCGCATTGATGCCGTGCAGGCAAGTGAATTAGTTCCGAATGAGGTGATCTAAAGCCATAAGTTCGTTAAAGAAACGATAGCACAAACGGGGTAGTCGACTTTCGCTAAAAAATTAAATAGACAAATTCTCGATCAAACGCGAGCGTTTTACTGAAAACTATGAATGCCCTCGCATTGATACCGTTCAGGCAAGTGACTTAGGTAAGAATGAGGTGATCTGTAGAAATAAGTTCGTTAAAGAAACGATATCACGGACGGGGCAGTCGACTTTCGCTAAAAAATTTAATAGACAAATTTTCGATCAAACGCAAGCGTTTTACTGAAAACAATGAATGCCCCCGCATTTATACCGTGCAGGCAAGTGAACTAGGTCCGAATGAGGTGATCTACAGCCATAAGTGTGTTAAAGAAATGATAGCACAAACGGGGTAGTCGACTTTCGCTAAAAAATTTAATAGACAAATTTTCGATCAAACGCGAGCGTTTTACTGAAAACTATGAATGCCCTCGCATTGGTACCGTGCAGGCAAGTTAATTAGGTCCGAATGAGGTGATCTACAGCCATAGGTACGTTAAAGACACGATAGCACGAACGGGGTAGTCGACTTTCGCTAAAAATTTTAATAGACAAATTTTCGATCTAATGCGAGCATTTTACTGAAAACTATGAATGCCCCAACATTGATACCGTGTAGGCAAGTGAATTAGGTCCGAATGAGGTGATCTATAGCCATAAGTTAGTTAAAGAAACGATATCACGAACGGGGTAGTCGACTTTCGCTAAAAAAATTTTATAGACAAATTTTCGATCAAACGCGAGCGTTTTACTGAAAACAATGAATGCCCCCGCATTGATACCGTGCAGGCAAGTGAATTAGGTCCGAATGAGGTGATCTACAGCCATAAGTTCGTTAAAGAAATGATAGCACAAACGGGGTAGTCGACTTTCGCTAAAAATTTTAATAGACAAATTTTCGATCTAATGCGAGCATTTTACTGAAAACTATGAATGCCCCCGCATTGATACCGTGCAGGCAAGTGAATTAGGTCCGAATGAGGTGATCTACAGCCATAAGTTCGTTAAAGAAATGATAGCACAAACGGGGTAGTCGACTTTCGCTAAAAAATTTAATAGACAAATTTTCGATCAAACGCGAGCGTTTTACTGAAAACTATGAATGCCCTCGCATTGATACCGTGCAGGCAAGTTAATGAGGTCCGAAGGAGGTGATCTGTAGATATAAGTTCGTTAAAGAAATGATAGCACGAACGGGGTAGTCGACTTTCGCTAAAAAATTTAATTAACAAATTTTCGATCAAATGCGAGCGTTTTACTGAAAACTATGAATGCCCTCGCATTGATACCGTACTAGCAAGTGAACAAGGTCCGAACGAGGTGACCTATAGCCATAAGTTTGTTAAAGAAACCATAGCACGAACGGGGTAGTCAACTTTCGGTAAAAAATGTAATAGACAAATTTTCGATCAAACGCGAGCGTTTTACTGAAAACTATGAATGCCCTCGCATTGGTACCGTGCAGGCAAGTGAATTAGGTCCGAATGAGGTGATCTACAGCCATAAGTTCGTTAAAGAAACAATAGCACGAACGGGGTAGTCGACTTTCGCTAAAAATATTAATTAACAAATTGTCGATCAAATGCGAGCGTTTTACTGAAAACAATGAGTGCCCCACTTTGATACCGTGCAGGCAAGTGAATTAGGTCCGAATGAGGTAATCTACAGCCATAAGTTCGTTAAAGAAACAATAGCACGAACTTTCGTCGCACGAACACGAACAGTTTACTTTCGCTAAAAATATTAATTAACAAATTTTCGATCAAATTCGAGCGTTTTACTGAAAACAATGAATGCCCCCGCATTGATACCGTGCAGGCAAGTGAATTAGGTCCGAATGAGTTGATCTACAGCCATAAGTTCGTTAAAGAAATGATAGCACAAACGGGGTAGTCAACTTTCGCTAAAAAATTTAATAGACAAATTTTCGATCAAATGCGAGCGTTTTACTGAAGACTATGAATGCCCTCGCATTGATACCGTGCAGGCAAGTGAATTAGGTCTGAATGAGGTGATCTAAAGCCATAAGTTCGTTAAATAAACGATAGCACGAAGGGGGTAGTGGACTTTGGCTAAAAAATTTAATTGAGAAATTTTCGATCAATCTCGAGCGGTTTACTAAAAACTATGAATGTCCTCGCATTGATACCGTGCAGGCAAATGAACTAGGTCCGAACGAGGTGATCTATAGCCATAAGTTCGTTAATGAAACGATTGCACGAACGGGGTAGTCGACTTTCGCCACAAAATTTAATAGACAAATTTTTGATCAAACGCAAGCGTTTTACTGAAAACTATGAATGCCCTAGCATTGATACCGTGCAGGCAAGTGAATTAGGTCCGAATGAGGTGATCTAAAGCCAAAAGTTCGTTAAAGAAACGATAGCACGAACGGGGTAGTCGACTTTCGCTAAAAAAAATTAATTAACAAATTTTCGACCAAATGCGAGCGTTTTACTGAAAACTATGAATGCCCTCGCATTGACACCGTGCAGGCAAGTGAATTAGTTCCGAATGAGGTGATCTATAGCCATAAGTTCGTTAAAGAAACGATAGCACGAACGGGGTAGTCGACTTTCGCTAAAAAATGTAATTAACAAATTTTCGATCAATTGCGAGCGTTTTACTGAACACTATGAATGCCCCCGCATTGACACCGTGCAGGCAAGTGAATTAGGTCCGAATGCCATAAGTTCGTTAAAGAAACGATAGCACGAACGGGGTAGTCGACTTTCGCTAAAAAATTTAATTAACAAATTTTCGACAAAATGCGAGCGTTTTACTGAAAACTATGAATGCCCTCGCATTGACACCGTGCAGGCAAGTGAATTAGTTCCGAATGAGGTGATCTATAGCCATAAGTTCGTTAAAGAAACGATAGCACGAACGGGGTAGTCGACTTTCGCTAAAAAATGTAATTAACAAATTTTCGATCAATTGCGAGCGTTTTACTGAAAACTATGAATGCCCTCGCATTGATGCCGTGCAGGCAAGTGAATTAGGTCCGAATGAGGTGATCTACAGCCATAAGTTCGTTAAAGAAACGATAGCACGAACGGGGTAGTCGACTTTCGCTAAAAAATTTAATTAACAAATTTTCGATCAAATGCGAGCGTTTTACTGAAAACTATGAATGCCCCCGCATTTATACCGTGCAAGCAAGTGAATTAGGTCCGAATGAGGTGATCTATAGCCATAAGTTCGTTAATGAAACGATTGCACGAACGGGGTAGTCGACTTTCGCCACAAAATTTAATAGACAAAATTTCGTTCAAACGCGATCGTTTTACTGAAAACTATGAATGCACTCGCATTGATACCGTGCAGGCAAGTGAATTAGGTCCGTATGAGGTGATCTATAGCCATAAGTTCGTTAAAGAAACGATAGCACGAACGGGGTAGTCGACTTTCGCTAAAAAATTTAATTAACAAATTTTCGATCAATTGCGAGCGTTTTACTGAAAACTATGAATGCCCCCGCATTGATAACGTGCAAGCAAGTGAATTAGGTCCGAATGAGGTGATCTAAAGCCATAAATTCGTTAAAGAAACGATAGCACGAACGGGGTAGTCGACTTTCACTAAAAAATTAATTAACAAATTCTCGATCAAACGCGAGGGTTTTACTGAAAACTATGAATGCCCTCGCATTGATACCGTTCAGGCAAGTGACTTAGGTAAGAATGAGGTGATCTGCAGAAATAAGTTCGTTAAAGAAACGATAGCACGAACGGGGTAGTCGACTATCGCTAAAAAATTTAAGTAACAAATTTTCGATCAAATGCGAGCGTTTTACTGAAAACTATGAATGCCCTCGCATTGATACCGTGCTGGCAAGTGAACAAGGTCCGACCGCGGTGATCTATAGCCATAAGTTCGTTAAAGAAACGATAGCACGAACGGGGAAGTCGACTTTCGCTAAAAAATTTAATTAACAAATTTTCGATCAAATGCGAGAGTTTTACTGAAAACTATGAATGACCTCGCATTGATACCGTGCAGGCAAGTGAATTAGGTCCGAATGATGTGATCTATAGCCATAAGTTTGTTAAAGAAACGATAGCACGAACGGGGAAGTCAACTTTCGCTAAAAAATGTAATAGACAAATTTTCGATAAACGCGAGCGTTTTACTGAAAACAATGAATGCCCTCGCATTGGAACCGTGCAGGCAAGTGAATTAGGTCCGAATGAGGTGATCTACAGTCATAAGTTCGTTAAAGAAACAATAGCACGAACGGGGTAGTCGACTTTCGCTAAAAATATTAATTAACAAATTTTCGATCAAATGCGAGCGTTTTACTGTAAACAATGAATGCCCCCGCTATGATACCGTGCAGGCAAGTGAATTAGGTCCGAATGAGGTGATCTACAGCCATAAGTTCGTTAAAGAAACGATAGCACAAACGGGGTAGTGGACTTTCGCAAAAAAATTTAATAGACAAATTTTCGATCAAACGCGAGCGTTTTACTGAAAACTATGAATGCCCTCGCATTGATACCGTGCAGGCAAGTGAATTAGGTCCGAACGAGGTGATCTATAGCCATAAGTTCGTTAAAGAAACGATATCACGGACGGGGCAGTCGACTTTCGCTAAAAAATTTAATAGACAAATTTTCGATCAAACGCGAGCGTTATACTGAAAACTATTAATGCCCTCGCATTGGTACCGTGCAGGCAAGTGAATTAGGTCCGAATGAGGTGATCTATAGCCATAAGTACGTTAAAGAAGCGATAGCACGAACGGCGTAGTCGACTCTCGCTAAAAATTTTAATAGACAAATTTTCGATCTAATGCGAGCATTTTACTGAAAACTATGAATGCCCCCGCATTGATACCGTACAGGCAAGTGAATTAGGTCCGAATGAGGTGATCTACAACCATAAGTTCGTTAAAGAAACGATAGCACGCACAGGGTAGTCGACTTTCACTAAAAAATTTAATAGACAAATTCTCTATCAAACGCGAGCGTTTTAATGGAAACTATGAATGCCCTCGCATTGATACCGTTCAGGCAAGTGACTTAGGTAAGAATGAGGTGATCTATAGCCATAAGTTCGTTAAAGAAACGATAGCACGAACGGGGTAGTCGACTTTCGCTAAAAAATTTAATTAACAAATTTTCGATCAAATGCGATTGTTTTACTGAAAACTATGAATGCCCTCGCATTGATACCGTGCTGGCAAGTGAATTAGGTCCGATCGAGGTGATCTATAGCCATAAGTTAGTTAAAGAAACTATAGCACAAACGGGGTAGTCGACTTTCGCTAAAAAAAATTTTATAAGTTTATTGATACGGGGGAAAGAAAGGAAAAAGAACTACAGGGGGTGACTCGCAAAAAAATTTTCGATCAAACGCGAGCGTTTTACTTTATGAAACTATGAATGCCCTCGCATTGATGCCGTGCAGGCAAGTGAATTAGTTCCGAATGAGGTGATCTAAAGCCATAAGTTCGTTAAAGAAACGATAGCACGAACGGGGTAGTCGACTTTCACTAAAAAATTTAATAGACAAATTCTCGATCAAACGCGAGCGTTTTACTGAAAACTATGAATGCCCTCGCATTGATACCGTTCAGGCAAGTGACTTAGGTAAGAATGAGGTGATCGGTAGAAATAAGTTCGTTAAAGAAACGATATCACGGACGGGGCAGTCGACTTTCGCAAAAAAATTTAATAGACAAATTTTCGATCAAACGCAAGCGTTTTACTGAAAACAATGAATGCCCCCGCATTGATACCGTGCAGGCAAGTGAACTAGGTCCGAATGAGGTGATCTACAGCCATAATCTCGACCCCAAGCTTGTAAAATAATATTTTATAGTGTTATCTTTAAAGGTGCCATATATCACTGTAAAAACCTCAACGCTCGACATCTACATAGGTAACCTTACGCTAATATATATTGGAACGCCGTAATATAAACATTATGAATTTATCCTGTAAACGTAAGTTAATAAATCCAATTGAGACGAAAGTCGATAAAATTTCCACCATGCCGCTTAAACAGATAGATACTTGTTTACCAATGCAGAGAAAAATGTCTGGCCTAAATAATTACCCTTCCCAGGGCAATCACTTCCCGGTAAACAGGAAGGAAGACTCATCATCTCGGACTGGATACACATTCGACAACTTATATTTTATTTATTTAATTGACATATATTATTTCACGAAGCTTTATCACACAATTATCAACTCAAAGCATGAGAAAAGCTGACGCATTGGTAAATAGTGGGGGTGAAATAAGGTGGTATAAAATTAAAACTATGAATCCATTACCCTCATTCTACATCTTACAATCATTGAAAAAATGTCTTTCACCAGTATTAATAATCAGGCTCGAGTTAAGCCATTTATTAAAGTATCCAAGTTTAAGATAAACAAACCATATCGAATAATCGATATAGGGAAAATAACTATCCAATTTGGCACCAGGGTTCTATTAACGTTTGCCGACTCCAGAGCTTCGCTCCCCGAGAGATATAACCGTATTATCTCCGATGAGCAGATTACGCAGTTGCAAGAGACTGTAAAAAATAAAGAAGTATTTATTGTTAGCCGAGGCCCTGCTGGGAGCACTACCAGCTTAGAGTTTATCGAGTAATGGATTCCAGCGCAGTGTACAGAAAGAGGTTAGCAGATTTCGTCAGCAGATTAGGGGTAATAAAAGCAGAAGTAAGGTGTCTGGAGGTCATCCGAAAATTAAGAAATGTATCCATATCCGAGCCATCCGCATCCAAAAAAGAGTGTCCAGTTCAATGAGACTGCTCAAACATATAGTTCACTGGAAATATATCCATAAAGCAACCTGTGTTTTCCGCAATAATTACCCCTGTACTTTATTATGTATGATAATCTCGACGATTATTTCTTAATAAATATACATATATTGAAAATATTTATTGTATTATTACCCCTATCCTCCATAGTGCTTGCTAAATAAAACAGAAAAAATACTTAGATATATACTTAGAATAGCTATAACAGTAATCGTATTCGAAATTTGAATCCGAAATATGGTTTTAGACTTTTTTACCTGAGATTTCTCCTCTTAATACAGGCTTATTCATATTTTGTTCTTAGCACAATGCTGACTTTATCATAATCGAGATTTTCAAAGCTCATTACTAAGGAAATTACAGGTGTATGCACCTTGTATATCACACCTATACCCTTTTTAAAAATTGGTTATTTTGGTGCTTGTCTATCAGTTTCTGTCTATTTAAAAGATTTTGTATACAGCTCACACAAGGAGTGACAGTTGAACTCTTATCTGTAAATGGCGTATACATATGAGGAATAAATTATGGGGTTTTAGCACCCACTGCCAGGTTATGAGTTCATGAAATTATTATCAGTATTTATTAAATATATTTTGTTTTATCAGTAATGGGAGATCTGTGTGCTAAAATGCATTTTGAATCCATCCTCAAGAAGGTAGATGGATATAAATTAACAATGTGAATCGATAATAAGGCTGAAAAATTGTTAATACGAAGCCAAAAATTGGATTAATGGTCTACGTTGCAGTAATCAGAAGCAATATATCAGTGGCATCCTGTACAGGTACATAATTTCGTGATGGTATTTGGATTTGAACTCGTTAACGAAATATTGCTCGATTATGCTGCTGCATTTTGCGTAGAACTCTGGAGATATCCAACAAGCAATATCCAGGAATAACTCTTTCCTCGCGTACGTTCCGGAAATAATCGTATTGTACATAGGATTCTTGCTACCTTTTACTGTGTAAAATGTGATGGGGATTTTTCTCCCAATCACTTTCCACGGCATAATATTCCATTAGTTCTTTCGATCGTTTATTACGTAATCAATATTTAAACTCCTTTCCGCCGTCTTGACACAGAAAAGATTTTGTATAGGTAAACATATATACAGCACACACAAGGAGGGGCAGTCGAACTCTTATCTGGGGGTGCACATATGTGGGATAAATAACAGGTTTAGATTGAATAGATTAATCGTATTGGAAATTTGAATCCGAAATATGGTTTTAGACTTTTTACCTGAGTTAAGTTATACATATTTTTTTTTCTTATCACAATGCTGACTTTATCATAATCATGATTTTCAAAGCACATTACTAGGGAAATTACAGGTGTTATGCACCTATAAGTATATGTTGCACACGTAATACACCATGATTATATTGGTATAGCGCCCACACTGTTAGCTATAGAATATCTACACTGATAAGGTACTTACATAATGAAAGACATATTAAAAATGTGGTACAATACATTTCATACAGACTTTAGACTTAAGGAAATCTATACATACAGTTAGGTATAGAAGAGTGGAATATTTCATAATTAGAATAAAATGAAGTCAGTACAGAAAAATATACTACACATGGGTAAATACAGCATATGAATTAAAAGGTGTCTTGTCTATCGGTTTATATCTAGTTAAAAGATTTGATATAGGTAAACATATATACAGCACACACACAGGAGGGGCAGTCGAACTCTTATCTGGTGGGTGCACATAATATGTGGGATAAATAATAGGTTTAGATCGAATAGATTAATCGTATTCGAAATTTGAATCCGAAATATGGTTTTAGACTTTTTACCCGAGTTAAGTTATTAATGTTTTTTTTCTTATCACAATGCTGACTTTATCATAATCGAGATTTTCAAAGCACATTACTAGGGAAATTACAGGTGTTATGCACCTATATGTATATGTTGCACACGTAATCCATCCCCAGTTGTCATTTGAATACGGTGTGATTAGCATGGATCTAGCAGCTATCATTAATAAATTACGCGCCGAGGTTCATACCCCAGATGATGATTGTGGAATTAGCGAGGTGCACAATGACAAGAAAAAGAAGAAATAATCCCATGGTGGTACTCTAACTGTCCGTACATTACGTAGTAAAATTTCTCGTGTTATACGTCGATCCAGCAACATTGATGAGGCTTTAAAAAGGGCTATTCATGCTGCAGAGCGGGTCAAGAAACAATCATATCAATTAAATTTCCTAGTGCCCGGGTAATTCCAATACCAATGTCGGGCAACGTGATCCCCCTAAGTCCGATATATACTGCATTAAATGTCCTAGGAGCTATACCAAATGGAATTTTAGGAATAATGAATGCGATAAATGATTCCTGTGTGGCTGCATCTCAACTTCGAGAATGCCAATGTCATAATAAGAAAATGAAGCCCATAGATATCGGTGAAGGACTCTTTTTACAACCTTATAGAAAAGGACTTGGCCTCTATATTAAGCGCACTCAGCCATGATGATAAATATGTAAAATTCCAAATTTAGATAGGGATAAATAGCGATGTATTTTTTATTATAAACAATAAAGGCTCATATATGCTGAATTCTGTTTTTTATAAGTATACGTATATTATTCTGATTTAAACTTTAATAAAGTGCATATTAACTAAAACCCATTTTTTTTAATTATCCCAAGTACTGCTAAGGGGAAACTAGTGTATGTTTAAATATTTCAGAATTTTCATTGAAACACTTAAAAAAATACACTATTTTTCTTAAAAACATGGTGAATTGTGTAGGTGTAAGATGTGCGTGGTACCTGAAGAGGTATTGGCCAAGTTGGGGTTGCCAAAGCCATCATCAACATTAAGAGGTAGAAACTTGTTTATTGATTAAAATAGGTTACTTTACTAAAAAATTAATTATTGTTACAGATCAACCACCCAGCGCTAGCAGCCCCACATCATCCTGCTCTTAGGACCCCACATCATCCTACTCTTAGGACACATCCTCTTTTTATATAGACATAAATATATTTTTAGCTATTTATTATACTTTTTTTTCTTAGTTTTAATAAAATATATAAAATCTTACCTCTTTTTTATTTCTGATTCAGTCGTCATTAAGTAGCACTATTTTTTCACTTAGGTATAGAGTTTTTAAGAAAAATAGTGTATTTTTTTAAGTGTTTCAATGAAAATTCTGAAATATTTAAACATACACTAGTTTCCCCTTAGCAGTACTTGGGATAATTAAAAAAAATGGGTTTTAGTTAATATGCACTTTATTAAAGTTTAAATCAGAATAATATACGTATACTTATAAAAAACAGAATTCAGCATATATGAGCCTTTATTGTTTATAATAAAAAAATACATCGCTATTTATCCCTATCTAAATTTGGAATTTTACATATTTATCATCATGGCTGAGTGCGCTTAATATAGAGGCCAAGTCCTTTTCTATAAGGTTGTAAAAAGAGTCCTTCACCGATATCTATGGGCTTCATTTTCTTATTATGACATTGGCATTCTCGAAGTTGAGATGCAGCCACACAGGAATCATTTATCGCATTCATTATTCCTAAAATTCCATTTGGTATAGCTCCTAGGACATTTAATGCAGTATATATCGGAATTAGGGGGATCACGTTGCCCGACATTGGTATTGGAATTACCCGGGCACTAGGAAATTTAATTGATATGATTGTTTCTTGACCCGCTCTGCAGCATGAATAGCCCTTTTTAAAGCCTCATCAATGTTGCTGGATCGATGTATAACACGAGAAATTTTACTATGTAATGTACGGACAGTTAGAGTACCACCATGGGATTATTTCTTCTTTTTCTTGTCATTGTGCACCTCGCTAATTCCACAATCATCATCTGGGGTATGAACCTCGGCGCGTAATTTATTAATGATAGCTGCTAGATCCATGCTAATCACACCGTATTCAAATGACAACTGGGGATGTATTACGTGTGCAACATATACATATAGGTGCATAACACCTGTAATTTCCCTAGTAATGTGCTTTGAAAATCTCGATTATGATAAAGTCAGCATTGTGATAAGAAAAAAAACATTAATAACTTAACTCGGGTAAAAAGTCTAAAACCATATTTCGGATTCAAATTTCGAATACGATTAATCTATTCGATCTAAACCTATTATTTATCCCACATATTATGTGCACCCACCAGATAAGAGTTCGACTGCCCCTCCTTGTGTGTGTGCTGTATATATGTTTACCTATACAAAATATTTTAAATAGATATAAACCGATAGACAAGACACCTTTTAATTGATATGCTGTATTTACCCATGTGTAGTATATTTTTCTGTACTGACTTCATTTTATTCTAATTATGAAATATTCCACTCTTCTATACCTAACTGTATGTATAGATTTCCTTAAGTCTAAAGTCTGTATGAAATGTATTGTACAACATTTTTAATATGTCTTTCATTATGTAAGTACCTTATCAGTGTAGATATTCTATAGCTAACAGTGTGGGCGCTATACCAATATAATCATGGTGTATTATGTGTGCAACATATACTTATAGGTGCATAACACCTGTAATTTCCCTAGTAATGTGCTTTGAAAATATTATTATGACAAAGTCAGCATTGTGATAAGAAAAAAAATATGAATAACTTAACTCAGGTAAAAAGTCTAAAACCATATTTCGGATTCAAATTTCCAATACGATTAATCTATTCAATCTAAACCTGTTATTTATCCCACATATGTGCACCCCCCAGATAAGAGTTCGACTGCCCCTCCTTGTGTGTGCTGTATATATGTTTACCTATACAAAATCTTTTCTGTGTCAAGACGGCGGAAAGGAGTTTAACTATTGATTACGTAATAAACGATCGAAAGAACTAATGGAATATTATGCCGTGGAAAGTGATTGGGAGAAAAATCCCCATCACTTTTACACAGTAAAAGGTAGCAAGAATCCTATGTACAATACGATTATTTCCGGAACGTACGCGAGGAAAGAGTTATTCCTGGATATTGCTTGTTGGATATCTCCAGAGTTCTACGCAAAATGCAGCAGCATAATCGAGCAATATTTCGTTAACGAGTTCAAATCCAAATACCAACACGAAATTATGTACCTGTACAGGATGCCACTGATATATTGCTTCTGATTACTGCAACGTAGACCATTAATCCAATTTTTGGCTTCGTATTAACAATTTTTCAGCCTTATTATCGATTCACATTGTTAATTTATATCCATCTACCTTCTTGAGGATGGATTCAAAATGCATTTTAGCACACAGATCTCCCATTACTGATAAAACAAAATATATTTAATAAATACTGATAATAATTTCATGAACTCATAACCTGGCAGTGGGTGCTAAAACCCCATAATTTATTCCTCATATGTACACGCCATTTACAGATAAGAGTTCAACTGTCACTCCTTGTGTGAGCTGTATACAAAATCTTTTAAATAGACAGAAACTGATAGACAAGACACCTTTTTAATTCATATGGTGTATTTACCCATGTGTAGTATATTTTTCCCCATATAATCATGGTGTATTAGGTGTGCATATATACTTATGGGTGCATAACACCTGTAATTTCCTTAGTAATGAGCTTTGAAAATCTCGATTATGATAAAGTCAGCATTGTGCTAAGAAAAAATATGAATAAGCCTGTATTAAGAGGAGAAATCTCAGGTAAAAAAGTCTAAAACCATATTTCGGATTCAAATTTCGAATACGATTACTGTTATAGCTATTCTAAGTATATATCTAAGTATTTTTTCTGTTTTATTTAGCAAGCACTATGGAGGATAGGGGTAATAATACAATAAATATTTTCAATATATGTATATTTATTAAGAAATAATCGTCGAGATTATCATACATAATAAAGTACAGGGGTAATTATTGCGGAAAACACAGGTTGCTTTATGGATATATTTCCAGTGAACTATATGTTTGAGCAGTCTCATTGAACTGGACACTCTTTTTTGGATGCGGATGGCTCGGATATGGATACATTTCTTAATTTTCGGATGACCTCCAGACACCTTACTTCTGCTTTTATTACCCCTAATCTGCTGACGAAATCTGCTAACCTCTTTCTGTACACTGCGCTGGAATCCATTACTCGATAAACTCTAAGCTGGTAGTGCTCCCAGCAGGGCCTCGGCTAACAATAAATACTTCTTTATTTTTTACAGTCTCTTGCAACTGCGTAATCTGCTCATCGGAGATAATACGGTTATATCTCTCGGGGAGCGAAGCTCTGGAGTCGGCAAACGTTAATAGAACCCTGGTGCCAAATTGGGTAGTTATTTTCCCTATATCGATTATTCGATATGATTTGTTTATCTTAAACTTGGATACTTTAATAAATGGCTTAACTCGAGCCTGATTATTAATACTGGTGAAAGACATTTTTTCAATGATTGTAAGATGTAGAATGAGGGTAATGGATTCATAGTTTTAATTTTATACCACCTTATTTCACCCCCACTATTTACCAATGCATCAGCTTTTCTCATGCTTTGAGTTGATAATTGTGTGATAAAGCTTCGTGAAATAATATATGTCAATTAAATAAATAAAATATAAGTTGTCGAATGTGTATCCAGTCCGAGATGATGAGTCTTCCTTCCTGTTTACCGGGAAGTGATTGCCCTGGGAAGGGTAATTATTTAGGCCAGACATTTTTCTCTGTATTGGTAAACAAGTATCTATCTGTTTAAGCGGCATGGTGGAAATTTTATCGACTTTCGTCTCAATTGGATTTATTAACTTACGTTTACAGGATAAATTCATAATGTTTATATTACGGCGTTCCAATATATATTAGCGTAAGGTTACCTATGTAGATGTCGAGCGTTGAGGTTTTTACAGTGATATATGGCACCTTTAAAGATAACACTTAGTCCACGTAAATTAGACTTTTTAGGAGAAAAAATTCATATACAAATTATATTTCGGATATGTATAGTTCATAGGAGTAGAATTAAGCATCCGAAGAGTTCCCACGTTATCCGTTGATGGAAACACCTTTTTGGTGCGAAAAACCACCCCCAGATGGGACTTTGTTTGTTTTTTTGTTTATAGGAACAAAAATATTCCTCATTCAATTTTACACAGAAAAAGTTCTATGGTCGATTTGCGTACTTCCCACCGTTCTGTTGCTATCGACGTTACGTTATTGTTAGTACGGGGTAGTTTGGAGCGCTCGGCGAAAAATCGGTGGTACGCGATTTTTCACAGCGAATATCTCCGAAACGGTTACTTTGACGTCAAAAATGGTAATAATGAAACTTGTAGAGCAGATTCTCCTCTACAAGACTCATATTGTACTTTTCTTTTTTTTTTACTTTTGTTGAATTTTCTCGCTTATTTCGAGGATACGCTCTTTGTAATATGACCTCGTTTCCACACCACCCATGAGGTAGAGCTCTCGCTGCGTTTTTTTTGTATGTGGTTTTTCAAGTGGTTTCCCCTGTAGGCCTATTCCCCTGTCGTCATTGTCGGTTTCAGTCGTCGATAGGGTTTTCTTCAATCAATTCATCTTCAGTAGGTGAATGTAAGCAGCCTTGTCCGTGACAGTTGGAGCACATGGTTGAGCAGCGCAATCCTACTTTTACACACGCGCATCGTTTCCCGCAACCCATCCTGCAGTTGCAAGATATAAGTTGTAGAACGGAAGACGGAGCTGGTGCCTCATGTGTAAAAATGGGTGAAAGAATGGTGTCAGTTTTTTTCCAACCCCGTTGTGTCGGATCAAGGTTTATTCCTCTCCATAACTGAATTTGATGAAAAACCCTATAAGCATGCTGATGAGAAGCGGCAGACGTTGGCGGTAGTCTCGATAATAGTACAGCGCTACTTGATTTTCCAACCAATTTTTTGAATGTGAGAAATCTATGTCTATTTAAAGATTTCTCTTTCTTTGGAGCTTTATATAACGCCATCGTGAAACGATCTTCAGCAGTTGCGACTTCTTCTTGTGTTGATTGAGGGTTGTTAAATATAGGCACAATGTCATCCAAATAGCTTCTGTTATTAAGTATGGTTATAGTTTGTGCTTTGCCTTTACCGAACAAAGCAGAAGTAGTGTCGCAACCACTAAATGCATCTGCAAACAGCACAGTTTCCTTACAGTTTCTCAATACATCCGAGGACTGTAAATCGCGAGAACTGTATATCCTCTCCTTTATGTTTCCCTGGGATTCTCTCAAAAGTCGAATGTCTCATCGTCTCCCAAAAGTCGAATCATTTCTCTGGGTGCATCTCAGTAAAATGCTCACATTCAATTCTTTCGTGCGAACGTCAAACATTGGTATACGCCTATGAACATTTTTTCTTTGTTCCGCCAAAATGTCGCACTTTTCGTTGCAAAAAAAAACAATTGGGCGAAAAAATTAAAAGAATTTGGGCGAAAAAAAAATTAAAATTATGAAGTACACGTGGATAAAAGCGAGAAAATTCAACAAAGATAATAAAAAAATTTCATTATTACCATTTTTGACGTCAAAGTAGCCGTTTCGGAGATATTCGGTGTGAAAAATCGCGTACCACCGATTTTTCGCCGAGCGCTCCAAACTACCCCGTACTATGAAGTCGATAGCGACAAAACGGTGGGGAGTACGCAAATCGACCTCAGAACTTTTTTTGTGTAGAATTTAATGAGGAATATTTTTGTTCATATACCTGTTTTTCGTGGGAATGACGGATTCGAAGAAAAATGAAAATAATCGTAACTAAGTCCTGTCTAGGGGTGGTTTTTCGCCCCAAAAGGGTGTTTCCATCAACGGGTAAGGTGGGAACTTTTCGGATCCTTAATTCTACCCCTATGAACTATGCATAGCCCAAATATAATTTGTATATGATTTTTTTCTTCTATTCGCTATTTTTTCGTCTAATTTGCGTGGACTAACTATAACATATTATTTTACAAGCTTGGGGTCGAGATTTGTTTACATTTAAAATAATATGCCACAATGCATGAATAAAAATACATCCACCTATTTACTACTTAATAATCTGCTTTTTTGTTGATGATATGTGTAGTTCAGCATTCAATATTAAATTCATATGGTTGGATTCATACGGATACATATACACATATGTATGTAATATATGTATGAATATTTAATATCTAATGATAATAATTTCACGGTGCCAGGCTTGTACTGTGATGTTTAAAAACCCTGTATCTGCCTTCCGTTTTAGAGATAAGAGTTCGACTGTCTAGATTTGTTTATATAACCTCTCGTGTGAGCTGTATATTGGATATCTGTAATAATTACATGTACAAAATATTTCAATAGGATGCAGTAATAAAACTGATAGACAAGCTGTGAGAAATATTTCCTGGAACATCCCCATTCCCCATACAAATACTTGTTTTTTCTTAGAACTTAATGGGAAGAGTATATTACCTGGATTCGTGGATAGGTACAAGCAATCACCTGATTTTTTATCCATTATCTGATAGCACCTCTGACCTCCCGATCATCTGCCAGAACGCCATCTCTCGCGTATTCTCGATAAAAAAAATACCAGACGGTTTTCGTGGGACCCAATGACATGCCTTACATGTGAACCGATCGCTGACGTCTAGAAATGAATAATCACCTGATTTTTTATCCATTATCAGATACCCCTGTGATGAAGACTACTTCTATTTCATCATATTTCGATGAGAACCCCCTCTTGATGATCACATCTGGGATATAAAAACCTCCTATTCATCTTGCTTACTAAAGAAATTCCATAATATGTGTGTGTTTCCCCATAAGAATCTATGCTAAATCGCTATACTTGGACTGTTTGTAACAATTTCGCCATGCCCACGTAATTTCACGCAGCCTGGGATGTTAAAAAACTTATAATTCATACTCTGTACCTGCATGACATGTCTTACATGTGAACCGATCGCTGACGGCTAGAAATGAATAATCACCTGATTTTTTATCCATTATCAGATACCCCTGTGATGAAGACTACTTCCACGTCATCATATATCGATGAGAACCTCCTACATCTTGATGATAGAAAAAGGCCTCTTGAAATCCATAATATGTGTGTGTTTCCCCATAAGAATCTATGCTAAATCGCTATACTTGGACTGTTTGTAACAATTTTGCCATGCCCACGTAATTTCACGCAGCCTGGGATGTTAAAAAACTTATTCACACTCTGTACCTGCCTTCCGTTTTAGAGATATCGAATTTGTTTATATAACCATATGATAAGGTTCTCGTGCGAGCGGGCTTTCATATAACCATATTAATTACATGTACAAAATCATTCAATAGGATGCAGTAATAAAACTGATAGACAAGACTTAACCTGTAGTCTGTGAGAAAATTCCCATTCCCCATAAAAATACCGTACGGTTCTTCTTAGAACTTAATTAATGAGGTACCGAGATTTTTTATCAGCTCAAGAACCATGCGGTAGCCGGCATTGGTGACTTGCAAAATTCCCATAATGAGACCACCGTCTGTTATCATGTTACTTCCGGTAAAAATACCAGCCGGTTTTCGTGGAACCCAATGACAAGTCGATACTTGCAGTGAACCGATCGCTGACAGCTAGAAATGATTAATTACCTAGATCTATTAATAATCACCTGATTATTTATCCATTATCTGATACCCCTCACACCCCCTTCCCCCTCCGGAAGCCATCTCCCTCCTTCCCCATCTTGATTACGTCACATGCACCCCCCATCGATATCTCAACCCTTAGACATCAGATCCACCATCTTGATTACGTCACGATCATCCCCTTAAAAAATCTCAACCCTCTGACATCCCCTTCGTCGTCTTTAGGGGTGAAGTGGAGTCATTCTGTCACTACATAACTACTTGGAGAGATTGGAATTGCGAGGCCAAAATTTCCTATTCTTGCAATCGGATATTTTTGATGTTGTCAATGAACTCACTAGAATTTTTAACTGAAAAACTTGTTTTTGCAATAGGCAAATTTCTGAACTTTTTCGTTAACCATTTTGACAAATTATAAGTTGGGGATCCTATCGCTGAGACAATTGGTCTTACAGATTTTCCGGGTTTATGTATTTTTGGTGAACAATACAATTTAGGTATTACTGGATTTGACAATTGTAATTTTTTGTCTCAGTGAAAGAGTAATAAGATTGTTACATTCTTTTAAAGATTTTTTAACTTCCGTTGTCATTTTTGGCAAAGGATTTTTTTGACAAATATTGATTTTTTTTATTAATAGTGGTCCTTACAAAAAATTGGTTGGCGAAACGCGCGTCGAGAAAAGTGTAGTAGTTCGGTGTTTCGTGGAAAACGTCGTTTTTTTAGAAAAAAATTGTCAAAAAACATAAAAATCTTTTTTTAATGATAATTAACGGTTTTTGACAAAGAAAATATGGATTATTACTAAAAAAACCTTTTTAACTTAAAAAAAATGTACAAAAAATGAAACATTTATCCTTACATTGATTTTTAGTACAAACGACAATTTCAATCATGCCGAGGCACTATGAATGAAAAACTGCAGCGCTTTGAAACTATCAGAGTTTCTTTGGGGTAGGTACTTCAAGGTTAAAAAGTTACAGTCAGTATCCTTAGTCAATTAATTATTTGCAAAGTTATACCTAATATCCCAAATCTATTTTTCAACGATTTCGTTTTTTTTAAAACAATTACTACTGTTTGTAATGGCTTCTTTGCAGTTTTAAAAAACCTACTTGAATTTTATGTACGTTCATTATTTCCGGAGTAATTGATTATCAAAGTCAACAGTGACATTTGCTTGAACGGCGATAATTCAGCGAAAAATCATCGTACAATAACAAGTCAAATTTAAGAGAATTAAAATATCTAAAAGATCTTTATGATTAACATTTCGAAAAAAAAAATTATTGAGGTCCATGGACTTTTTTAAAAGACAAGCAAAAATTTGGAAAAAAGTTTTTCGATGGTTTTCTTATGATTGCTCAAAAACAGCTGACCCTAAAAAAACTAGAAACTTGGAGCTTCAATTTCCTTTTTCTTTCTTTTCCCTAAGACTAATTTTCCTCAAGTTACAGCTCTTTGAAAATCACCTAAAAATTTAGTTTTTTTTGTATCCCTTAATTTCTGCGCCTCGTGTATTTTACGCAATTATTAATTCTGTTCCACACATTAACATCACGCTGTATATCTAAAGATACACGATGTTATATGAAATCCTCGAAGAAGTCAATTTTCTTTTTTTATTTGACTCTTTTTGATAAGGCAACAGATAAAAATGGTGATAACCGCCATCCTCATATGACGTCATCAAATGACAAATGGCAAATGGCAACTTATAAAGTATTTTAAACTTTACGTATGTAAAAGTATTAAAAACAGACAAAACAAAATTGACCTGTTCGAGGATTTTTTACAAAAATGAGTGTAGGTATATCATAGTATGTGCTTTAATAATTACACTACAAAGACGACTTTCGCTCTTCTACTAGGTAAAGGTGTTTCGGAGCTAGGTACTACGTAGAGGTGCTACCACTTATAGTAAATAATAATTTAAATGTGGCCAATTACTCAGAACAAAAGGGTTAACATAGCGTATATCCATTTGTAGAACTGAAAAAAAAATACAGTTGTACACAGAAATATCTATAATATTTATAATTGTATAATATACAGGGTGTCCCGTAAAGAATGAGCCATACTTCAGAAATAGCTTCACTGGGTCAAAATAACTTGATTTAGCTCAACTTACCTTAGTACCATTCTGCTTCCTTAAAAAGTTATGGGCCTTGAAAACAAATTGTTTATTAATTTTTTTTAGGCTATTCCAAAAACCCCGATATACCAATTTTACGTGGAATAACTTAAAAAATGACAGAATTAGCAAACAAAAATTTTTTTTCAAGGCCCATAACTTTTTAAGGAAGCACAATGGTACTAAGGTAAATTGAGCTAAATCAGGTTATTTTGACCCAGTGAAGCTATTTCTGAAGTATGGCCCATTAATTTACGGGACACCCTGTATATTATATACATTTATAAGTATAACATTTTTTATAGTATAAGACTAACTTCGCATTCACTAGTGAAACAGAAATTTATTGTCAGTAAAACTTACTATAAAAATCAATCTATAATTTAGATCGACTTTGCAATAACTTGTAAATAGCTGGGGTTTTGAAGCAGCCATAAGTAGAAGAAGTAAAGCTTCTCGATTCCTCTTATTCCAATAAATCCATGGACATTCGGATACAACTTGTAAAAGCATATAATTCTACAACATGGAGATAATCTCATTTTAATTATATAGGTATTTTCTTCTTGTACATATCTGCTTACTTTGTCATAGAAATTTTGCCCAACAACACCTAGAGCTATAACTATGACAACAAACGTGATAAGTACTAATACCATTCGAAAATTACTTTGTGGGCTAATATGCTGCAAAAAATGTTTTATTAATTAAAATTCCTATTGTCATAATTATATTATATGTTCTTTTATTGATTTACTTTTATCCATTTATAATGTCACTAAAGACACTTTTATAACTATAGAAAATCTGTATAAGTGTAAGTATATGTATATAACAAGTATGAAATATGACACGTCTCCTATTCTGTAGTATAAGTCTGTGAAATTCTGAGAGTTATATTTGTTTAAACAAAAACTACCTTGAGAATAAAATAGCATGCAGCCACGGGTGCTTGAGATCCTAGAGGAAGTAGGAATATTTCTAATTTGCAACTTTTAAGGTACAATTTTGCTAACCTGCAAAGTAATAGTTATATAATTAAATAAAACATAATCAAACACATATTATCAATAGGGTCATTTAAATAAATATTAGTTAAAACATATACAGGGCGAGTCAGAAAGAACCAACATTAAGAAAGAGGGCCAACATTAAACTGGAGATACTAGACATCAAAATATTATGATTGAGTTCAACATGCCTTATACCAATGTCGCTGGTTTAAGAGATACAGCGTGTTCAAAGTTTTGATAGTACAAATATGAAAACTGGTAGTTTTATGTTTTTTTAAGTTTACTTGTTTTTTTATTTTTATTTATATTTATTTAATTTTAAGTTTATTTTGACGTTGCCCCTAGAGGGCGCTAGTTTCGCCGTATTATCTAGGTAAATAAAAACATATTTTTTTATCTGTTGAGCCATGCATGAAACAATAATCTAAAAGAACGCTCAATTCTACAGAGACAAGGTACTCTTGTTTAGGTCGTCTAAATCTATCGGTTTTTAAGTTATTAGCACTTAAAAGGTTCAATGTATTTTGTTATGATTTTTTTTATTCTTAAAATATGGAAATGTACTGAGAAGCAATCAAAGCAACAGTTAATAACAATCACAGTTTTTGGTAGTAGTGATAATGACAAACTTCAAATCAAATGTAGGAAGTGTCCACTACTTACCTCAATACATTTTAAAATACACCTCCTTAAATGTCTCTGATTGTTAAACAAAATGTCGCTATTATTTTTAAATGTATTCGCGGCTTCTTTTATTCTCTGCCCCAACTCCTGAGGATAATTAACTTCTGCCTGATAAACTAAATCCTTCAATTGACAAAACAGAGAAGACCAGAGGGTTAAGGTCTGGACCTTTCGGTGGGCCAAACAAATCCACATCCACGGCCAATCCACCGATGAGGAAAATCCTCATGTAAATATTGGCGTACTGGCAAGGGAAAATGTGGTGGCGCTCAGTCGTGCATACACCACATGTTTTCTCTTAATGCGAGTGGTACATCTCTAGGAGCTCGTTTAAATGTCGAGGAAAGTTGAAGTACCGAGATCCAGTGAGATTGGGTGGCAATTCAAAACGTCCAGTGACAAAATTAGAAATTATACCACACCAAATGTTCACCTTAAATTCATGTTGAAAATATCTTTCTTCTACATGTGGATTCTCGGAATCCCACAAATGATTGTTCCTCCAATTAAAATCTCCCAGTCCAGTAAAATTCGCCTCATCGGTAAATAAAACTTTATTTGTAGTTTATTTGTAGGTTTGGATATTTTGTAGAAACTGAGCAAATTGTAGGCGAGCTGGTAAATCTTGAGACAATAACTACTGATTCGGAGTATAATGATATGGATGTAACATTTCTTTTTTTGAAGATTCTAAAAATGGACGATTGACTTAGCTCCGTTGCCGCAGATAACGGACGAGTACTCAGGCCTGGATTTTCCGAAACACGAATTAAAATTCTCTTCATCCAGTGTGATAATTTTCGGAGTACGATGGTTACTTTTTGTGGGAAGCGATCCAGTTTCGCCTAAGCGATTGTAAAGATTTCTGAAAAGTTTATGATTAGGTGGCCTTCTATTTGAGTAATAATTGTACCTAGATATCTGCGGATCGCCTCATGTCCGTTAATTTGCCTGAGCAAAAATATAAATCATATCACGCATCTCACTGTTAGAAAAATGATTATGTCGTGGCATTTTCTTACTTATTCTCTTAATTATTAGCTAGTCCTCTTGTGCAAACAATAATTAACAGGCACATAAAATAGCCAAATACTTTAATACATATATGTAAATTTAGGAAATGTTGACACAAGCCTACTTAGAAAAAATATAGCAATATCAGCGCCTAAAAAGATCAACAAAATACATTGAAACTTTTAAATGTAAATAACTTAGAAACCGGTAGATTTAGACGACCTAAACAAGAGTATCTTTTCTCTATAGAATTGAGCGTCCTTTTAGATTCTCTTGTTTTATGTTTGGCTCCACAGATAAAAAAGATATTTTAATTTACGTAAATAATACGGTGAAACAAGCGCGCCCTCTAAGAGCAAAGTCAGAATAAGCTATAAATTCGTAATTCTCGCGCCAAAAAAAAAAAAACATAAATTTACTAATTTTAAGATTTATACTATCAAGACTTTCTCAATTATTGAGAAATTTCAGAATAAAATTTAAACTTTGAACACGCTGCATCTCTTAAACCAGGGACGGTATACGGCATGTTGAGCTCAATCATAATATTTTGGTGTCTAGTATCTCCAGTTTAGTGTTGGTCCATTCTTTCTGATTCACCCTGTATATATGGAACAAAAGTAAATACTGAAAAAGTAATTGCATCTAACTATGAAAGAGAGAGATGGAAATAGGAGTTATGTCGAAACTCGAAGAGAAACTTTATTGTTGTCAAACTTTTGAAGTAGCTGTCACAATTGTAAAATAAATAACGATTGTCACATAATGTGACAGCCTTGACAATTCAATAAGATTATAAATTAAAGATGAAGTTCACACCACTTTGATGACTGTTTTTTTAATGCCTCGTTATTAATTTTATTATTTATACTTCAACCAAGTCACGTGCTCATCACGTGGTCATCACGATAATAAAATTTGTTGTTTTAGGGATCGTGAAACCTATCCCATTAGATTAAAATTGGCCATGTAGCCAATGGCGGCCGGTGGAATTTGACATGCTCGTATTTTCGTAAGGAGGCATGAGACCCACACCATTATTTAGGGAGTGGTTATTAGACCTAAGTAGAAGGTTATAATGGCAAAATATCTTCAGTAAAAACTTGCGAAATGTTTTTTCAAAAAATGGCTGCCTCCGGGCAGATCTTGGAAACGACTTGACGACCAAAATATTTGTGAATTTTTTTTTTTCAAAAATCACCGATTAAATAAATGTTTTTATACTTTTTTGAAATCTGTGAAAATTATGGTAATTGAATTTTTATAACATTTCGTCTGTGAGATTTTACAATAGTTGTATCTTTACGCAAAATAAGAATTTTTTCAAATATCACAAGTGTTCCGGCATCGTCATATATTTGGTTACTAAGTTACATTT
This sequence comes from Aromia moschata, assembly GCA_029963805.1. NCBI lineage: Eukaryota > Metazoa > Arthropoda > Insecta > Coleoptera > Cerambycidae > Aromia > Aromia moschata. The sequence continues at coordinate 60,020 of JAPWTK010000244.1, read as the reverse complement.
TTTTTAAGTTGTCAAGGAAGTGAAAATTATTATTGTTGATAGCAACGAGAAATGTCATGTACATAAAAAACATTGTCTAATAAAAAGGATTTTTTCTAGAATTACAAGAAATTATTTAGAGTCCAACAAAGAGTGCATAGTACGGTACAAGCTGGTCCAGTCGAGCCGGATCCATTGATTTGGGGTACATACGAAGGTACCAAGCTGATTCAAGCGGATTCACTGATTTGGAGTACATACGAAGGTACATGCTTTGGGGTACATACGAAGGCGCAAGCTAGTCCAAGCAAACCAAATCCAATGATTCGAAGCTATTTACGAGAAAAGTCGAGGTGTAGCCAAAGCAAGGGAGCAACACCAACCAGTGGACACTAGACAGGCACGACGACACGAGGTGGGCCATTTCTAATTTTTTGCCTAGAGTTCATGTTTATTCGAGTAGTAAACTTTAGCAATTTGCAAAAATCATTTAGTTCTCGGTATAATGTCAGAACAGCTAATCAGATATAGAGGTTCCATAAAAGGTTCCCTAACAAGCTTCACAAAATTCGTTGAGGCGAAAAGGGCAGAACATGTTTTAAGTGATGCTGACGTTGTTCAATTGCGAGACAGGTTGTTGCGGGTAGATGATCTATACAAACAATTTAACGAAGTTCAATTCGAAATCGAGGCGGTGATTGACGATGCAAAATTAGCAGAACAACACGATGAATGTGCTAATTTTGACGATGCTTATTTTAACATATCGGCTATCGCGAAGATTATTTTGACAAAATATGAGGAAAAATACGATAATATGTCGGTCCATTCAAGCCCAGCGGCGTTCAGTAACGTAGCAAGTGGGTCTTCGTCTAGTAAGGGGGTAAAATTGCCAGTAATTTCTATGCCAGTTTTCTGGTTCCTACGAAAATTGGCTCGAGTTGCGAGAACCATTTGAGTCTCTCGTACGAAGCCTTAACTCCAATCCAACGTTATCATTACCTAAGAGCGTCACTTGAGGGCAGCGCAACGGAAGTAATAAAATCGGTCGAGTTCATCGCAGCAGGGTACGAAGTAGCGTGGCAAGCGTTATGCGACTGGTATAACAACGCAAAACTACTGGTACACAATCACATTAAGTCTATATTTTCTTTAGACCTCATTACGAAGGAAACATCCGGAGAAATTCGTAAACTAGTTGACGATTTGTCTAAGCATTTAAGGTCGGTGGAACAGCTAAAATAAAATATTGAAAATTGGGATCCATTGCTCATTTTCATTACAGCGTCAAAACTAGACCCAAAAACATTAGTTGAGTGGGAAAAATGTTCCGCGGAAATAGAAATCCCAACGTTAGAGGATCTTAAAATGTTTTTGAGAAACCGCGCAGACCTTTTGGAAACCATCGAGTACCGGACTAATTCAAAATCAATAAACGAAGATAAAAGACGCGAAAGCAAGCAAAATTCAAGGTCGCTTCTTTCAACCTCAATTTCATGTTACTATTGTAAAAAAAGAGCATGCCATTTATTCGTGCGAGGAATTCAAAAATTTAGCTGTCGACAAGCGAATAGAATTTGTCAGAAAAGCAAGGCTATGTGCGAATTGTTTGCGGGACAACCACGTGACCAAAATATGCAAAATCGGTCCATGCACTAGGTGCAAATCATGGCCCAATATGCTCCTGCATCAAGACGACCACGAACAGAATACAAGTCGCGCTTCCGAGTCTAATTCAGAGCGCCAAGAACAAAAAAACAACCGTTTTAAGCCAATATTATAATAATAGGAAAATAAATAGTAATAGGAAAATTAAGTCCAAGTTACGTCTTACTGTCTACAGCTCGCGTTCAAGTTTTTGATAGATTTGAAAAGCCTCATTTCGCGCGTACTATTGGACTCAGGTTCACAATCATGTTTTATTACGAAGAGTATGTGCGAAAGATTAGGATTACAACAAGAAAATGCCAATTTGAGCGTATTTGGCATATCAAACGCTAGATCCAAAATTCAGAAAAAATGCGACGTTAACCAACTCTTTACACAGTGATTTTCACGCAACCATCACATGTTTTATTCTCTCAGAAATAACTAACGTATATCCAAAGTTCAGCGTAAGCACTAGAGCTCTAAATATTCCTCCAGAATTAAATCTCGCAGATTCCGAATTTGATAAGTCCGGTCCTATAGACATATTGATAGATGCGGAACTATTTTGGATTCTGTTGAAATCTAATAAAAAAAACGTGCGGCAAGAATAATCCGATATTACAGGAAACCGAACTAGGGTGGATAATATCCGGTTTAGTGGAGGAAGCGTGCGCACAAACAAAAACCTCAATATATCGTGTTATCTCAATATAAACGAAGAGTTAAACAATATTCGGTCAAAGTTTTGGGAAATCGAAGAAGGTAATCTAACTAAGGTATTGTCCGGTGACGAGTTAGAATGCGAACAGAATTTTTCGGAAACAATGCGGAGAGAATGAGAGGGGCGGGTTCATAGTCACTTTACCATTAAAGCGTTCAGCTCATTGTCTCGGCGCGTCCCGCTTTCACGCAGAAAAAAATGTTTTATAGTACTGAACGAAAGTTACAGAAAAATGAGGTCTTAAAGGAACTTTATGTTAGCTTCATGCAGGAATACCAAACTTTGGGTCACATGTCGCTCATAAACGAAGAAACTGATACGACGGGCGCGGAGTACTATATGCCACACCATGGCGTACTACGCGAAAGTAGTTTAACGGAAAGCTTCGCGTTGTTTTCAATGCTAGTTTTCCGAGTAGTAGCGGACTTTCTCTAAACGACATACAACGTGTCGGTCCTGTTTTACAAGACGATTCATTTTCAATAATATTGCGATTTAGGCAGCACAGATATGTAGTGTCAGCCGATTGCACAAAAATGTACATGCAAGTTCTTGTACATCAAGGTCAAAGAAATCTACAGAAGATCTTTTGGCGATCAATTTCAGGGGAAAGACTTCAGTCTTACACTTTGAATACTGTTACATACTGTCATGCAAGCGCTAGTTTTTTAGCTATTCGATGTTTGTTTGAGTTAGCCAATTAATGCGAAGAAAATCAATCAGACATCGCATCAATAATACGTCATGACTTATATGTTGACGATATGCTCACGGGCGCGGAAACGATTGAGCATGCACAATACATTTGTCGCGAAGTTTCGAGAGTATTAAAAAGCGGATGCTTCGAGTTGCGCAAATGATGTTCCAATGATCCGCTAGTATTACAAAACATAGCAGAAACGAATTTATCTTTCGGGATTGTAGAGCTAGGCGCCGATGAAATCACTAAAACGTTAGGGTTGCTGTTGGTCCTGTAAAAACGACAAATTGCTTTACAACGTTGAGAAATTTTTTAACGATCAAAAATGCACAAAGAGAACCACTTTATCTCTCACAGCTAAGATTTTTGGCCCATTAGGTCCGGTAATCGTTATCGCTAAAATATTATTGCAAAGTTTACGGATAGAAAAGTTGTCTAGGGACGAGGTTTTGCCATTTTCTATTCTTGCTAAATGGACAAAATTCACTGATGAGCTTTCGAGATTAAACGAGTTAACAGTCAATCGTCAAGTTTTATGTCAAGGTGCAACAAAGATCAAACTTCGTGGGTTCGCCGATTCCTCAGAACGGGCGTACGGTGCATGCTTGTACATACGCTTGTACAAGCGTATGTACATTGTTGTATCGATGACGAGGGAAACGTTCACGTGAATCTTTTATGCGCTAAAAGCAAGGTAGCGCCGGCCAAAACTCTAAGCATACCGAGGTTAGAATTAGGTGCCGCGTTATTGCTAGCTCGCTTAACAGACAAAATAATAAGTTCAATGACCATCACATTCGAAAGGTGCGTGTTTTGGTTGGATTCTGCTATAGCGTTAGCGTGGATCCAAACATTTTGAAAATCGTAAAAGCAAGTCGTGGTCACCAATTAGAAAAAAACGCATTACATCTCGAGCTTGTTTCAAGTTTATCAACAGAGTCTTTCTTGCAAGCTCTACGACGATTCATTTCAAGGCGCGGAAAACCGGCTAAAATTGTTTCAGACAACGGGTCAAATTTCGTAGGAGCCAATCGAGAATTAAAAAGGTTTCTAAAGTCTAGTCAAAACAACCTTCTTTCTTTGGCTGCTAACGAGGCCATAGAGTGGCAGTTTATCCCTCCTTACTCTCCACATATGGGTGGTCTTTGGGAAGCGGGCGTGAAGAGTGTCAAACATCACGGTTTGACGGGCACGGGTAGCCGAGTGGGTTAAAGCGCCGTCTTTCCAGTCGCGATACCTCTGTGCGCGTTGTTCGAATCCTGGCCAGGGTAGCGATTTTTAATTGTCTCGCTTTCTCCGTCAGGGCTTGATATGCAACCACTAATACACTAGTGTATAGGTGTGGATGCATAGATGCCAATCCAACCGCACATGCCCTAGATGTGGTAATGTTCTGAGTTTTCTGGGTTTCCTCAGAACTGTAAAGCAAATGCGTTACCGAAATAATCTTAAGTCGCTCCCAGTGCGCCATGGCAAATAATAATAATAGCCACTCCTTCCCGCACAGGTCCCTGAGAGGACCTAAGGGGTTACTCTTCGGAGTAATTATAGGGTGAGTATTATTATTATTATTATTATTATCACTTAAAGCGCGTTCTCGCTAATGCACGCGATTGAAGAATTCACTACTACTTTAGCTCAAGTAGAGGCGATACTGAACTCTAGGCCGCTGCACCCGACGAACACTTATTCGACGTCAAAATCAATAGATTATCAAGGTTCCAGTTAATTCAGCGTCTAATTCAGCATTATTGGAAACGATGGCAGCGGGATTACATTACTGAGTTGCAACAGAGACAAAAATGGCGCATCAACAAAGGTCAACTTGTCGAAGGAATGTTGGTCCTAATAAAAAATGACCAATCTTTACCTACCAATTGGAAGCTAGGAAGAATTGTGGAGCTACACAGCGGCCCCGATGGAATTGCTCGTGTCGCTTCCATTCGAACCCAGTCTGGAGTTATAAGAAGGAGCTTACAGATGATCTGTCCTCTTCCCCTAGACGATTGATTGAAAGCGGCTCTTTTAAGGCGGGGGGCATGTTCCGGCATCGTCATATATTTAGTTACTAAGTTACATTTTTATTTAAGTTGTCAAGGAAGTGAAAATTATTATTATTGTTGATAGCAACGAGAAATGTCATGTACATAAAAACTATTGTCTAATAAAAAGGAGTTTTTCTAGAATTACAAGAAATTATTTACAGTCCAACAAAGAGTACGTACTACGGTACACAAGTATAAAGGGATTTGTATATACTCGGTGATTATGAAAAATTCTTCTACAGGTAGATGCGCATAAGTCAGGAGTGAAGTATATGGGGGTAACCCGTATATACCGCGGCGATAGCTCAGTGGGTAAAGCGCCAGGTGAGAAGATGGCGATTACTCGAGAGCTATTATCCGCGCGGGTTCGAATCCCGCCTGTGGCAATTGGCACCTGTCACAGGGTTTGGTTGTGTGTCCTACGTCTTTTCCATATGTATTCTCCTTCTGAACAGTTGTAATAACTCTTATAATTAGAGGGAGAATGTCGATTTCTGTGGTGTGATTTATTATTATTATATTATAACAAAATGGGAAAAGTTTATTGTTTAGTAAACGCGCCATGAGGAAAACATGGCCTCAACCCAGGCATCGTACACTGGGTGAATGGCAATGGCTTGGTGCATTAGGAATTAATTATTATAGGACAATATGGGGCCAGTATCAAAAACGTAGTCACAAACTCGCTTTTTTAGATAATAATTGATACGGTGATATCAAAGTTAAACCACAAACGACCCTAAACATCCAGCTTGAATGGGATAGGAAGATAGTAACCGATAATCAGTCAGAAACAATCATGTGGTGTACTGACAGGCCTTAAACTATCAATGGAACAAGAACTGGAGTCCATGGCATAGGTTCCAAATACCACTGAAACGGATCAGAATCACTGGGGAAATTCACCATTGTATTCCAGGTGGAAATTTTTGCAGTCGAGATGTTTGCAGGAAAACATTGTGAGGAGATATAGAGGCAAAAAGATTCTTCATCCACTGCGATGAGGATATGGCTATTGTAACATTACTTTAAGACTTTTATTCTCTAAGTCTCGATTTTCTTAAGGAACCGACAGACCATAATTATGTAATTATCAAGTGGGTGCCAGGAAATTCAGGGCAACGAAAAAAGCAGACCTTCTAGTAAAGAAACATTCTGAAAACAAGTTCACAGGATCAAAACCTGTTTTGGCATTCAGGAGAACTTGGCGCAATATTGTGCGACAAGGTAAGTTAAAACACAATACCGAAATAATTGACAAAACATTTAAAGGCAAAACCAAATCCAAAACCAAAACCAAATAAAGGCATACCAAATCTTTGATGACATTACAATCAACATACTGACTGCTGCTCTACAATTTAATAAGAATCGGATCGGACCAGTTACTGGATTACTTACTGGCTACACGTACCTAAAGGAAAAATTACATAAAATAGTACATAATGACGAATCCATATGTAGATTATGTAATGAGGAGATCGAATCAACCCTTCATATTATCTTCGACTGCGAAGGGGTAGCAGGCTGGAATATTATCTCATGGAGGCCACAGAGAGCGAAAACTTAGTGAATTGGTTTTCAAATTGATGGAAATTTTGAAAAAGACGCCTACCTGTTCACAAAATGCAATTCACCTGGTGACGTAAATAGCCAAGAGGCTGAAATATTTGGGGCAATTTAAACCTGACCAGCTGCACTGGACATCAAAATCAAAACTAATTCACAAAGTTTAATTAATACCTGATAAATATTATGAATTGTTCCACTAAAACAAATCGTGACTATTTTCGAACTCTCGACTGTCAACTTATTATTACTAGAGGATATCAGCTTCCAGTTTCCACCACGATGCTGTTGAACCACAATGACCTTGAGTCGTGTTTGACTCCGATCAGGTGAATGACTCATATTGTTTGGTTGAAAGTATATACACAAGAGAAAATTTTTTACAAAATGTGTAAAGGTTATAGTTTACCTTCTAATGTAGCCATGATGTTTAATGCATATTTTTAACCTTTTATATACATCTTCCTGATATTTTTCGTCATATAGTAGCTGGAAGTCGTCCGTGATTTGATAGCCCTCAGATATTTTTCGCAAGTGTTCGTTTAATAAATCAAGCTGGAAATTCAACAGATGTAGAAGGTAGAATATGAATATAATGGGGTAAATTAACCCGTAGGCGAGTAGGACTGCACCAAGATAATATGTGAGACTTAAGGGGAATTCCCAAAGAAAATATTTTTTTCATTATATGTATTCCAATATGAAAGTACTCCTCATCTCCAACCAAAGGCAAAACCATTGTTAAATGAGCAACTAGAGTTACAGCAAATAATTCAACTGCTAAAACATTCAGGCGTTTGCAATCGTTTAATATCTTCTTCTTGACCTCTGCGCCAGCGGAATCTATGACCCAGTGGAGATTCATTTTCGATTTGATTGTTTCCATCGCTGTAGATAACTTTAGTGTTGCCATTAGTCCGCACCATCCCTAAAAATTAATTGTTGAGATAAAATATCATGCCCTCGAATAAGTTCTCAGTTAAGATAGGCTGTGATTTATACAGTAAGAGTTACCATACTGCGGAATTCTAAAGAGCGGAATATTAGCGGAAATCTAAATAGCAATGTTGCCAGAACTAAATGTAACTCTGCATAGTAAGTCTTTATAAAAACCCTATATTTATAAAAATGCATTTTGTACGATCAATTAATATAAGGCAGTTTAATTTTCAGACTGCATTGCGTATAATAAAATTTACCGTTATCTGTTTTCAACCCAACTACTGTGAAATAATTTTAAATAGTTAATATTACTTTAAACAGATGTGAAACAATTTTAAAATATCTGATAGGAATATAAAAAAAAGAGAAGAAAGAAAGAAGAGCAGAACAACGACGTTAGGTTCTCGTTAGGAAAATAAAATCCCGGGAACGTAATAAACTCGTTTCCATTAAATTCCATTTAATTATTTGAACTTTTTCGTCAATCTAATAAATATCTATTTTTATTTTTATGAATGTATGTAGTGCTTCTAAAATACCCTCGTAATAACGCACTCTTCTAATCAGCCACTAGACCAAAATAAAATATAAAATGGTACTTCAAATTTCAACTCAAACTGATCTACCGACAAACCGGATGCCTGGTATACGCCTGCGCTAGCGATTGGATCGCGATTGGTTCCCATCTCATGTTTAGTCGGTGGTGACGTCTACTTAACAAAGTACTATATATTTTTTTCAATTAATGGTTGGCATACTTTTGCGTACTCAAAAAGCAATTTAGAATTAATTGTTATACATTAGCTTATTTAGATTTTTTTAAACTCCATTGGTGGATTTTAATGCAAGGTCTACCTTCCTGTAAGTACTACTTTTTTGCACTAGTGCGATCACGGGGGTGAAACTGGTGAATACTAGTATTCGTGGACTCACAACATGCGATCGGTGCGACATTGCCAGGTGTATTTTGGTGTGGTAATAATTACAAGCTGTAAAGAGAATATAAGCAGTTTGGCGAGCTCTTATGAGCACATCCCTCAGTTCGACTAGTGTATCCCAGACATTTTGATAAGTTGGTTTGTAATGGGATAGCTGCTTGGTCACCAAATAGAAGACGGACTTCTCTTTCTCCTGCTGGGCCACCGTGATTTGAAGAACTCGTCTAACCTCTGGTCTCTGTCTACGTAACTGCTCCAACTGTCCAAACGCCTTCTTGAAGGTACGTGCAATCCTTCGGGACATTCGAAGATCTGCTGCTACTGCTAGACAGTGGGCAAGACAAAAATCAGGAGGAGTCTTAAACAAGTGACGTGGTTCTTCTCGTGTTACACCGTAACGAGCTTTCTGGCCGTTAGAATGCAGCAACATGAATTCTTCAAAAGAGAGTTCGCTCTCTGGCGGACTGACATGTCGAACTCTGGCTTCAGCTTGCTCTTCCTTGCTTCCGGCAAAAGGAGCCAATCGGTTGAAGTGGACCACCCTGGGTTTTCCTGTTGGTAATTTCTGGATCCAGTAGATTACATCGTCAATCTGGGTGACGACCTCATATGGACCTTCCCAGGAGCTTTGAAGTTTTGGAGATAACCCACGACGACGTTGTGAGTTATATAACCAGACTCGGTTGCCGAACTGGTACCTTCCATCGTTGGCATTGATGTTGTAGGTTTCCTTCATGTGGTCGCTGGCACCCAGGATAACGGACTCGTTCGTGAATGTCGTCCATTCTCTGGCGTAGAGTACTGACGTAGTCCTCTCCAGCCACGTCGTCTCCTGGTGTACAACCGAACTTCAGGTCACAGGGTAGACGCAGTTCACGGCCCATAACGATGCTTGCAGGTGTTGGCCCCGTTGTTTCATGGACTGACGACCGGTAGGCTAGCAGAAACAGGTGGAGAAAGTTATTAGAAGACTACTTTGGATAAGTACCGGTTAATGATCCTATTCATTCGCTCCACCATTCCATTCGATTGTGGGTGCAGTGCAGTTGTTCTTGTCTTACGGATGTTGAGCGTGCGGCAGCCATTCTGAAATAGAGTCGACTCGAAATTTCTTCCCTGGTCCGAGTATAGTTCCAGAGGTACACCAAATCGACAAATCCAGTCCCTAATTACAGCGTCGCTCACAGTAGAAGCCTCTTGGTTTGGAAGGGCATACCCATTTGCTGAAATAATTCATCACGACGACGATGGATTTATTTCCATTATCTATTTCCGGAAACGGATCTGCTACATCGATGGCAATTCTTTCAAATGGACTACCAACGCTGTATTGACGCAATGGAGCCTTCGGATGCCGTTGTGGACTATTACTTGCAGCGCACACCACACATTTCTTGCACCACTCCTTCACGTCAGTAGTGCAGTTCACCCAATAGAAACGTTCTTTAACTTTCCCCAGCGTCTTCGATTCTTCTAGGTGTCCGTCTGTGCTTCCATTGTGAATTTTCTCCAATACCTCGGATACTCTGTTTCTGGGGATTATCAGCTGTTTTCGTTCTTTTGATCTGATCATCTGATTTCTCCAGAACGCGTTTTAAAAGTCCGTCACTTAAGACGAGGGACTTCCACTGAGCCCAGTATGACTTTACTGTTGGCGAGTACCGAGATACCTCTTCCCAAGTGGGTTTCCATCATTCCTTTTTCCAATTCACAATGGGTTTTAGATTCGGGTCATTCTTTTGATCTTTTAGAACCTCCTCCAGCTGCCAATCATCGTTCACCGCCGTTGTTCTGTATATTAGGACGTCCTTTTCCTCTACCCGTTGACAATGTTTACAATATTCTAAGCAGGGTCTTCTTGATAACGCATTAGCGTTGCGGTGAACTTTGCCTGCACGATGTTCTGTGTCGAAATCAAATTCTTGTAGTCGTTCTATCCACCTGGCTACTTGACCTTCAGGGTTCTTGAACTGGAGAAACCATTTTAGCGCCGCATGGTCCGTTCGCAGCAAGAATTTTCTCCCATACAGGTATTTATAGAAATGTTCGACAGATTTCACTACTGTCAGTAGCTCCCGCCTGGTAACACAGTAGTTTCGCTCAGGTTTCGACAAGGTTTTACTGAAGTATCCAATAACCTTTTCTTAGCCGTCCTGAATCTGAAACAAATCTTTGATCCTGATAGAGTACCCAAGGTGTCATTGATTCTAGCCAACGGATAGCTGTCCTTCTTTGTCACGTTCTTCAGTTGTCGGTAATCCACACAAAACCTGGTTGAGCCATCCTTCTTCTTTACTAATACTATTGCTGAAGCCCACGGACTATTAGATGGTTCAATAACACCATCTTTCTCCATGTCCTGCATGATTTTGTTGGATTCCTCGCGTTTGGCTAATGACAACCTTCTTGCTGTTTTTCGGATGGGCCGGGCGTCGCCAGTGTCGATTTTGTGTTGGTTTACATTTGTCTTGCTCTTTCCTCCTTATCCCTTATCGAAAATGTCTGTGTACTTAGTAATAACACTCCTTAGTTTTGCCGTTTGGTCGCGTCTTAAGGATCTGGAGAAAGATGAGAGCAGTGTTGTAAACTAAACTCCAGTGTAATCTTCCTATCTGATTTCTCTTGGCGCCATCTAATTTTCGAACGATGGAAGAAACCGAAGAACAGTACCCTAAAACAATTCCTTTCCTTAGGTTTACGGAATGATGAGTAAGTAAGGTTCATTATTATTTTCTTGGTCAATAACAGAGCTTTCCCGACAGCGATTCCCTTTGCTACCTCGCCGTCATGAGATCTTGGCTCAAACACCATTACATTTCCAACCCATGGGCTGCTGTCCAAATACCGGGCATCCACTTCGTTCTGGCACTGCCGTATCCTCTGCCAGGACAACTTTAATTGTTTGCATTTCAATGCATGTTCCTTCTTCAACATCTTCCTCCATCTTACGGACCTTAGCTTGACCTCTGGAACTTTGTTTAGCGGCTTCGAATTCCAAAACTCGCGCCAAAGCATACCACAACTTGCTGGGACCAGCGAGATCCAGAGCTTGACGGGTCTCAGTATCACGCAGGCCATCTAAAAATGCCTGCACGGCTAATCGTTCCATAACGTTCTCTGGTGTAGATGAATAAGCCAAACGAACTACGCGCTTGGTCGTGGTTGGCGCTTGGCAGTGATTCGTTATTTATCTGACAGCGGTTCTTCAATTGCGAGTGATAGACATGCTCGAGATGGGACTGACCATATCGCATTTCCAGATATCGGTTGATGGTAATCCTCTTGTTCTTCAAGCGTCTGCAATATATCCGTGGCATCTCCGCGTAGCGCCAACGTCAGCGCTGTGGCCTTCTCCACCAACGACCAACCATGTGCCTTCATTCCAGCCTCAAATTTCCGTAGATAATTAACCCAAAAACTCTCAAAAACCATCAAACTGTGACGGTTTCATGCGAATTTTCGAAATTTCCATGTTACCCTTTTCCGGGTTTACTCAACCTGTCGATGTCGCTACCAGGTGACTTCAGCGCAGTATTGACCATTCGTTGTTGTTCCCCACTTTCTAAATTCAGCATTGCAATTTTTCTCTCTACTTCTAAAATTGTATTCTGGAATTCTATTCTACGGTAAACAACTTATTTTCCATTTCCCCAATTTGTTTGCCCATTTGCTTCTGTAGACAACTAGAATTCTCCTGTAGCTTTTTATCTAAATTTTCAAATAACTTCTGTTTCAATCTTACCGAGTTTTCTAACAATTTTTGCTCCAGATTAGGAGAGTTTTCTATTAAATTTTGCTCCAACCCTCTTAAGTTTCCAGACATTTCCTGAAATTTCTGTTCCAGACTTTCTTTCAAATTTCCAGAATTTTCTAATAACCTCTTTTCAAATTTTTTCTCCAAATTTCCGGAGTGTTCTAGAAGTTTCTCTTCTAAATGTGTCGATGTTTTCAATAACTTCTTCCCCAAACCTCCAGAATTATCCATTAATTTTTTGCAATGCCGAATTTATGTCACCAGTAATTTCGAATAAAAACATGTCGGGGTTTTCACCTTCATTTTCCAGAGCTTCTCTAAGTCTATTTTGTATGTCGGCTTTTCCCCTGTGGTTTCGCACTCCCGTTCTTCAAGTTCCCTTCTCAAATCCACCACTTTAAAGTCCTTTAATAAAATCTGTTTAGAAGCCATTTCACTTAATTTATTTATCGCGAATTTATTTATTCAAATGTTTTAGTTGTTCAGTTTTTTTTATACCCACACCTGACGCCAATGTAACGTTTTAAAAGTGTGGTTGTGATTGTGTGCGTTAGGTGTGAAAAATTCCATCGCGCTCTCAACTAACACTATTTATTTAAACAATTACAAATACGGATTATACACTAAACGACTTACTAACACTAATTTATTTCTGTACAATTTATATTCGACTATTTTACGAAGACCGCAACGCGTGCGTCAAAGGAAGACTGAAAAATCCCACGTCGATATGCCTCTCTATATACCCCTGTAGAAGGATCGCGTAAGTGCCAGTAGCCGCTAGCCATTTCCAGTTTTTTTCAGAACCGTTTTTTTTTCTAGTGCGTTTTAAAAATAAGTGACATTAATTTTGAGCTACGGTGTGCTATCAGGTTTTGCTTCAGACTTGGATACAGCGGATACTTTTGCAAAACTTCAACACGCCTACGGAGACAGTATTTTTTCAAGAGCCCATCGGTGGTTTAAGTCATTCTCAGAAGGAAGAGAGTCGATTGAAGATGAACCCCGCAGCGGAAGGCCTTCATCTTCAAGAACCGATGAAAATGTTGGTAGAATACGGGATGTTGTGCGTTCAGATCGTCGGTTGACGACAAGAATGATCGGGAAAGAGTTAAATTTGAATCACACCACTGTTCATCAGATTTTGCCTAACGAATTGGGGATGAGAAAAATCTGCGCAAAAAATTATTCCAAAAAACCTTTCGGAAACCAAGCGCCAAAGCATGGCATTACACACTTCAAGCTCTCCAAGGCCCGAAAAAGCAAGATGAGCAAGTCGAAGATCAAATGCATGCTGATTTGCTTTTTTGATGGCCAGGGAAGTGTCCACAAAGAGTTTGTGCCTCCAGGCCAAACAGTAAATAAACATTTTTACAGAGAGGTTCTTGAAAAACTTCAGAAAAGGGTCCTGTATGTGAGACCAAACAACAAGAACAACTGGATGTTGCATAACGACAATGCGCCTTGTCACACAGCCATTTCAGTAAACGATTTTTTAGCCAGTAAAAATATTCCCGTGGCTCCTCAGCCTCTTTATTCGCCTAACTTGAGTCCTTGTCACTTTTTTCTCTTCCCGGGATTTAAAAATCACGTCAAGGCACGTCATTTTGGAACCATAGAAATCATTCAAACGGTTTTAACCGACCAGTTGAGTATATGAGTTCCAGCACTGCTATGAGGTATGGAAGAACCGTCTCCAGCGCTTCCCAAGGAAGTTATTTTGAAGGAGGCAATACTGAATTGTAATTCTATTCGAATACAAAAGCAATAAAAAAATCTCAAGTCTCTTGATGTGAACATTTTCTTATCTTAATTTCCTTTGATTTATTTGTTTTCAAATAATTCCTGTGCACTATGTCACTCTGTTTTTAACACTGTAGTATTTTAAATGTTTATAATTGTGATGCAACCTGTGAAGAGGTACCAGATGTCGGAAAAGTGAAATTAGCTACAGCCCAAAACGCAGTTTCAAGTCGAAAAATACGAATTCCGGATTTCAACGGATATAGGTGCTAGACATATCTGGCAACCATGTACAGTAGAAATAAGTCGTTGGATTGGAGCAATAGAAGACGAGATATCGATTTTTTGCTGTACAGTTCTATTCCAAAACTTGTGTGTTTTTCTCAAAATTACGATTTTACATATTGAAACTTTACATGCTTTCAGTTCGAATTATATTAACGCTATTGACTTCATTTTTTTAAATGAAGCGAAATTTATGCTCTATCGAAATCTGACCCCCACCCGAAAACAGTTTTTCCGACATCTGGTATCTTTTCACAGGTTGCATCACAATTAATTGTAGAAATAAATAACACAGCCCCACAAACAAATTTGGAACTGCTATCGAGACAACTTTATCCCTATGTAATTTTCGACGCTGAATACGAATCCAAAGTCAAAAAAAATGGTACACCCCCAAAATCAACCCCTATCGCTAAAAAACAGTAAACAGACTGACTTAATACTTCACGAATAGTCTTAAATCTCAATAATTCTAATTAAATATAAACATTCAAGTATATAACGCATAAATACAGAGCTAATACTACTTTCCATTGAAAAAACCCCCATGAGTGGGTGAAAACTACCCCTCACAGGACTGGAAATTTTAAAAAACTGCAGTTATTGCAAAAAAAAGCTTGCGACGCCCAGTTATTTTAGAAACAGTATCTAACTGCATTAGTCTCGATGCGATGCTCAAAAACTACCCCTATAGAGTGGCGGAAACCACACCTAACTTTAAATTACAGTTGCTTAAATAACTCCTAAAAAGAATTCTCTGAAAGTACTATAATATTGATAACTTATTTATATGGCTTCTCAAAATCATCTAAAAAGTCAGAAAAAACATCTATATAATTTTCTGATTATATCATTTTTTGACCAGCCGGTAGGTGGTGCTGACAACCGCATACGAAAGTCTGGGAATTAAGTTTACGTCAAGTTGGTCTGAGTCTCATTTTTGACTCGTGCGATTTCACTTAAAATTCACGTTCGTCAAAAAGGGTGTCACTTTACACACTTGCTGCATAAATAAGTATTTTTTTATTTCACCTTTACACATTTTTACAAGTTAATTTTTTCAGATTAAACAACTATAGCGTGCTGTCAACTGTCACTGGTGATTTGAAATTAGAGAAAGGATGTTGCCAACTTCATTATAAAATTACAGCCAACCTTAATTGAGAATTCATTTGTATTGTCAAAATACTTTCATTTAAACTAAATAATGACTAGACTGATTTTCAGGAGCTACAGTAGAGGGCAGATCTACGAACGGTGTTACAATAACCCTATAATAGACCTGCACGACAGTCTAATTCTTACACAATATATGAAGAAGTGTTTGAAGAGACTTAACGCATGTTTTAACATCATGAATTTCAAGCTTATACCGGGTGCGTCATTCAACTTGAGATACCCATATATTTCGAAAACTCTAGAACTGGAGAACTGTAATTTAATTGTATTCACTTCAGTTCTTGCAGTAGAAGCAGTAGATCCACACGTACACATGTATCTTTTCGAAAGCTTTCTCACGACTGTGGAATATATTTAACCAGTATTTGAAGCATTCGAAAATCGCATTGCTATTTTGTCAGGTGGAGTGGACGTTTATCAGTGATAAATAGACACAGTGATAAATGCATAATGGTCGGCAACACAGGATTGGCCTCATAATAAGCACATAGCGAGTAATAAAAAAAGGTAAACTGTTCTTGCAAAACTTACCCTCTTAACTAGTTAGAACCTCACAAAATAAGATTCGTTTTTGTCAGCATCTACGTTTCAATGGTTGTCTCCTTAGCGATGGTCGTAGTGAAAAAATATTTTTATATTGTGAAAATGACCTTTATACATCTACCGATCCAATATTCGCTTACTTAAAATAGTCTTGAATGCACTTAAGCACTCTGAAGATGTACCGTCACAAATTTGTTTCAATCTGGTGAAACCTGCGTCTTTCTGTAGGACACTTGTAATATTTTTTTAACGCTCTCATTTTTTACGTCATAGTCATTACAAATGTACTATTTGTAATGAGTCCCTAAAGGCAACGCACTGTCTTGCATTTTTTCAATGGCGTCATGTAATTAGTTTATAGTATTTAAAAATAGTTTTTAAATTCGTTTCAATAGATATGTCTTGGAATATTGTCAGACTTTCCTTAATGGCGACAGCCTCGTTGGAATTGAAATCTAGTATTACAGCTTTTATTTATTCAAAATATTTCTCATAATAAAAAGCGACCCCCAACCATATTCCCCAGCGTATAAGAATCGGCTGTGGTGGTTCAGAAATATTGAGACACCTGCTGTGGAATGCACAAAGACGTTTCGGAGATTTCAGAAACACTTTTTTTAGTACTTGCTATTAGTGGATCTACCTCTGGAGAATATTGTCTAATAGTTTCGACCACAAGATGTAGCACATGCCCTTTATCCGTGTTCTTTAAGAGAACGACCACCACACGCATTGTCGCGACACCATCAGTCACAAACACTTAACTTGTTGACAGTTCAGATTTTTGTAATGTCTAGAGCACCACCCGCGTAAGTGTTTCGCCAGTACACTCAGTTAGTTTCTTGCTTGCTAATAACAGTGAGCATGTCGGTTTAAGAGGGTCCAGCACACGTACTATAATATTTACAATGGATTGTTTTTTTTTAAATCTGTCGTTTCATCAATGCACAACCATAGCCGCGCATTTTTAATACACATTTTATTTTATTTATAACATCTTCCCGTGCAGTTGATATATATATATATATATATATATATATATATATATTATATACATATATATATATATATATATATATATATATTGTTACGAACGCTGGGCCAGTCCGCCCCTGCCTGCTTCGATGAGCCAGCCGACTGAACGTCGATGACGTACGCGGGCAGCGCCCGCGTCGAAAGATCGCGGCTTTTGCCCGATGGTTCGGGAATCGGCCGGAAGTTTCGAGATATATCCGCTAGGAGATATAACGCGGGGTTTCGACGCGGGACAGTTCAGTTCTATTTAAATATCGGCGCGGCGTTCCGTGGAAGGCTCTAATATAAATTGTATATTAAAATAAATTAGTATAGTTAAATAGTGTTAGTCAGTAGTTGTAGTAATTAAATAAATAGTGTTAGTTTAAAAGTGCGAGTTTAATTTTCACACCTCACGAACCCGAAATAAATAAAACGTTACATTGGTGTCCGGTGTGAGTGTGAAAAAAAAACTGAACAATAAAGACATTTAAATAAATAAATTCGCGATAAATAAATTAAGTGAAATGGCTTCAAGACAGGTATTTTTAAAGGACCTTAAAGTGGCGGATTTAAAAAGGGAACTTGAAGAACGGGAGTGCGAGACGACAGGGAAAAAGGCCGATCTACAAAATAGACTTCGAGAAGCTTTGGAAAATGAAGGTGAAAACCCTAATACATATTTATTCGACATTGCTGGCGATATAAATTCGGCGTTGCAAAGTTTGGAAAACAAATTATTAGAAAACTCTGGAAGCTTGGAGAAAAATCTAGAAGAGAAACTTTTAGAAAATGCCACCCAAATGCAACAGAAATTGGAGGAAACGTCTGGAAACTTAAGAGGGATGGAGCAAAACTTAAGAGGGATGGAACAGAAACTAATAGAAAATGGTAGTAACCTGCAACAGAAGCTAGAGGAGACATCTGGAAAATTAGAAAACTTAGATAAAAAACTACTCGAAAATTATACAACTTTAGAAAAGAAAATTATGGAAAATTCTAGTTGCCTCCAGAAACAAATAGGCGAATATGTGGACGGAAAATTTGAGGAAATTGAAAATAAGTTAGTTACCGTAGAAGAATTCCAGAATAAGTTTCTAGAAGTAGAGAGAAAAATTGCAACGCTGAATTTAGAAAGTGGGGAACAACAACGAGTGGTCAATACCGCTCTGAAGTCACCTGGTAGCGACATTGACAGGTTGAGTAAACCCGAGTTGAGCAGTCCTGTGGAAATTTCGAAAATTCGTATGAAACCACCACAGTTTGATGGTAAGAGCTCATGGGTCAATTATCTACGACAATTTGAGGCTGCAGCGAGGGCAAATGGTTGGTCGTTGGCAGAGAAGGCTACAGCGCTGACGTTGGCGCTACGTGGTGACGCCACAGATATTTTACAGACGCTTTCTCCGGAGGAACAAGATGATTACCATCAACTAGTTAAACACCTCGAAATGCGTTATGGTCAGTCCCATCTCGAGCATGTCTACCATTCGCAGTTGAAGAACCGCTATCAGAAAAGTAACGAATCGCTGCAGGAATTCGAAGCGGACATAGCGCGGTTAGTTCGTTTGGCGTATTCATCTACGCCGGAGAACGTCATGGAACGACTAGCCGTGCAGGCATTTTTAGATGGTCTGCGTGATACTGAGACCCGTCAAGCTCTGACTCTCGCTCGTCCCAGCAAGTTGGTGGATGCTTTGGCGCGAGCTTTGGAATTCGAAGCCGCTAAACAGAGTTGCAGAGGTCAAGCTAAGGTCCGTAGGATGGAGGAAGGTGTTGAAGAGGGAACCTGCAATGAAGCAGAAATTAGGCGAGTCGTCGAGGGCATGTTGGAAAAGAGGCAAATTCGGTGTTGGAATTGCGGTAAGGTTGGACATGTCCGTAGTCGCTGCCCTAGAAATAAGGAAACGTCACCCTCGTCGGAAAACTAAAGGAGGTTGACCGTAAGGGGCAATCGTCAACCTCTAAGAAGCAAGCCCCAAAGAAAATTGCACGAGTCGCATCTCTTCAACACCCGTCTAATAGTGTTTTTATCGATGGACTAGTCGATGGAAAAGAGAGACTGTTGCTATTAGATACGGGTGCAACGAGAACTATCATTAGACCAGATATTGTTGGAACAGCAGCAAGAATTACTCCGACCAGCTGGCGACTACGTACTGCAACTGGAGATCCCGCTACCATTCGCGGTGAGACCAACATCACAATTGTCATTGGAAACGTGTCGTTTGAACATCGAGCACTGGTAGCTGAAATTGAGGATGAACTTATTCTTGGAATGGACATTATGAACACCAAGGGATTTGAACTGGACTTCAAGAATAATGTTCTGAAAATAAATGGCGAGGAAATCGTACTACATCGAAAGACGGAGGAAACAATCCGAGTTGTACTGGCAGAGGATACGGCAGTGCCAGAACGAAGTGAAATGATCTTGGATGCTCATTTGGACGGTAACCCGTGTGTTGGAAATATAATGATGTTTGAGCCAAGATCTCACGGCGGTGAGGTAGCGAGAGGAATAGCTGTGGGAAAAGCTCTGTTGCTGACCGAGAAAACAGTACCGGTGAGAATAATGAACCTGAATCATCACCCAGTAAATCTAAGAAAAGGAATCGTTTTAGGGTACTGTTCCTCGGTTTCCTCCGTCATCCGAAAATTAGATGCTCAAGAAAATTCAGTTAGGAAGATTACAGGCGAGTTAGCAAACCTTCTATCATCGTCCTCAAGATCCTTGAGAAGTGATCAAACGACGAAGCTAAGGAGTCTGATTACTAAGTACGCAGATATTTTCGATGATGGGCAAGGTGGAAAGGGCAGGACAAATGTAATCCGACACAAAATTGACACGGGCGACGCTCGGCCCATCCGACAAACAGCAAGAAGATTGCCATTAGCCAAACGTGAGGAAGCCGATAAAATTGTGCAGGACATGGAAAAAGATGGGGTCATTGAACCATCTAATAGTCCGTGGGCTTCACCAATTGTATTGGTAAAGAAGAAAGATGGCTCTACCAGATTTTGTGTGGATTACCGTCAATTAAACAACGTGACAAAGAAAGACAGCTATCCATTGCCTAGAATCGATGACACCTTGGATACTCTATCAGGATCAAAGATTTTCTCAACCCTAGATTTGAAGAGTGGATATTGGCAAGTAGAGTTGGCACAACGAGATCGAGAGAAAACTGCGTTTACTCTGGGTACAGGACTATGGCAGTTTACCGTAATGCCGTTTGGATTATGTAACGCTCCGGCAACATTCGAGAGGCTGATGGAAACCGTGTTAAAGGACTCTCTTGGAAGACATGTCTTGTGTACCTTGACGACATCATCGTGGTTGGAAAATCCTTTGAGGATCACATGAAAAATCTGGAGGAGGTCTTTCAACGTTTGCGAACCTCTGGCCTAAAGCTTAGCACGAAAAAGTGTCATCTATTCCAGAAGGAAGTGAGGTATCTGGGCCATGTTGTTTCCAGTCAAGGAGTGGCAGTGGATGACCAGAAGATCAAAACAGTGCGAGAGTGGCCAGTACCCGGCAATAAGCATGATCTACGAAGTTTCCTCGGATTATGCACTTACTATCGTCGATATGTGCCCGGATTTGCCAATATTGCCAAGCCACTGACTCGACTCACGGAAGGAGAAAGACGGTTCCAATGGGACGATGAATGCAGTGAAGCGTTTCGACATTTAAAGGGAGCGTTGACGAGTGCACCTATCCTGAGCTATCCTCTCCCAGATGGAAAATTCATTTTGGATACCGATGCCAGTAATGTAGGTTTGGGAGCAGTTTTGTCTCAGATTCAGGACGGCCAAGAGAAGGTTATTGGATACTTCAGTAAAACCTTGTCGAAACCTGAGCGAAACTACTGTGTTACCAGGCGGGAGCTACTGGCGGTAGTGAAATCTGTCGAACACTTCTATAAATACCTGTATGGGAGGAAATTCTTGCTGAGAACGGACCATGCGGCGCTAAAATGGCTTCTACAGTTCAAGAATCCTGAAGGACAGGTAGCCAGGTGGATAGAGCGACTCCAAGAATTTGATTTCGACACCGAACATTGTGCAGGCAAAGTTCACCGCAACGCTGATGCGCTATCCAGAAGACCCTGCTTTGAGGATTGCAAACATTGTCAGCGGGCAGAAGAAAAGGACATCTTAGTATACAGAACGACGGCGGTGAACGATGATTGGCTGTCGGAAAAGGTTTTGAAAGACCAAGAGAATGACCCGAATCTGAAACCAATTGTGAATTGGAAGAAAGAAGATCGGAAACCCACTTGGGAGGAGGTATCACGGTATTCACCAACCGTAAAGTCGTACTGGGCTCAGTGGAATTCCCTCGTCTTAAGCGACGGACTCTTAAAACGCGTTCTGGAGAAATCAGATGGTACCGAAGAGCGAAAACAACTGATAGTCCCCAGAAACAGAGTGCCAGAGGTATTGGAGGAGATCCACAATGGAAGCACTGGCGGACACCTGGGAGTAACAAAGACGCTGGGAAAAGTTAGGGAGCGTTTCTACTGGGTGAACTGCACTACTGACGTGAAGGAGTGGTGCAAGAAATGCGTGGTGTGCGCTGCAAGTAATGGTCCGCAACGGCACCCGAAGGCTCCAATGCGACAATACAACGTGGGTAGTCCGTTTGAAAGAATTGCCATCGATGTAGCAGGTCCGTTTCCGGAAACAGATAATGGAAATAAATACATCGTCGTCGTGATGGATTATTTCAGCAAATGGGTAGAAGCGTATGCCCTTCCAAACCAAGAGGCTTCTACTGTGGCGGACGCTCTCATCAAGGACTGGATTTGTCGATTTGGTGTACCTCTGGAATTACATTCGGACCAGGGGAGAAATTTCGAGTCGATTCTGTTTCAGAATGTGTGCCGTACACTCGACATCCGTAAGACGAGGACAACTGCACTGCATCCGCAGTCAGATGGAATGGTGGAGCGAATGAATAGGACCATTAACCGGTACTTATCCAAAGTAGTCTCTGACCACCAGAGGGACTGGGACCAGTTTCTCCACCTGTTCCTACTAGCCTACCGGTCGTCAGTCCACGAAACAACTGGGCAAACACCTGCAAGCATCGTCATGGGCCGTGAACTGCGTCTACCCTGTGACCTGAAGTTCGGCTGTACACCAGGAGACGACGTGGCTGGAGAGGACTACGTCAGTACTCTACGCCAGAGAATGGACGACATCCACGAACGAGTCCGTTCAAATATCCAGGGCGCCAGCGACCGCATGAAGGAGACCTACGACATCAACGCCAACGATGGCAGGTACCAGCCCGGCAACCAAGTCTGGTTGTATAACCCACAACGTCGTCGTGGGTTATCTCCAAAACTTCAAAGCTCCTGGGAAGGTCCGTATGAGGTCGTCACCCGGATTAACGATGTAGTCTACCGAATCCAGAAGTTGCCAAGAGGAAAACCCAGGGTGGTCCACTTCAACCGTTTAGCCCCTTTCGCCGGAAGCAATCACGAACAAGCTGAAGCCAGAGTTCGACACGTCAGTCCACCAGACAGCGAGCTCTCTTTCGAGGAATTCATGTCGCTTCATTCCAACGGCCAGAAAGCTCGCTACGGTGTAACGCGAGAAGAACCACGTGACCTGTTCCAGACTCCTGCTGACTTCTGTCTTGCTCACTGTGTGGCAGCGGACCTCCGAATGTCCCGAGGGATTGCACTCACCTTCAAGAAGGCGTTTGGACAGTTGGAGGAGTTACGCAGACAAAGACCAGAGGTTGGACGAGTCCTTCAAATCACGGCGGCCGAGCAGGAGAAAGAGAGGTCCGTTTTCTATTTGGTGACCAAGCAGCTATCGCACCATAAACCAACTTATCAAACTGTCTGGGACACACTAGTCGAGCTGAGGGATGTGCTCTTGTCCCAGAGCATAAGCAGTTTGGCGATACCGAAGATAGCCAGCGGACTAGATGGCCTGGATTGGAGGGTGATCAGGAGTATGCTAGAAGTCCTCTTCCGGTTTACTGGAATTGAGATTCTGGTATGCTGTTACAACCCCCAGGAGATCGCTCAACGAGAAGACTGTGGACTGCTTCTTCTACCAGACCTCCCGATGCAAGAATGGGTCATTCTGCAGGTATCGACACGGACCAGAGGACGATACAATTCGAGACGAAATGTCTTTAAGGAGGGGGCAGTGTTACGAACGCTGGGCCAGTCCGCCCCTGCCTGCTTCGATGAGCCAGCCGACTGAACGTCGATGACGTACGCGGGCAGCGCCCGCGTCGAAAGATCGCGGCTTTTGCCCGATGGTTCGGGAATCGGCCGGAAGTTTCGAGATATATCCGCTAGGAGATATAACGCGGGGTTTCGACGCGGGACAGTTCAGTTCTATTTAAATATCGGCGCGGCGTTCCGTGGAAGGCTCTAATATAAATTGTATATTAAAATAAATTAGTATAGTTAAATAGTGTTAGTCAGTAGTTGTAGTAATTAAATAAATAGTGTTAGTTTAAAAGTGCGAGTTTAATTTTCACACCTCACGAACCCGAAATAAATAAAACGTTACAATATATATATATATCCATGCAAGATACGTTGTCACTTCCAAATCAGATACTCAGTGTACCTTGTCACTTCATATATAACGTTGTCACTTCCACTTTCGGAAGTGACAACGAAATGCACAATTTTTTACAGAAATATGATGTAGATGGCACGAACAGTTCAATTCTGAAAATCATGTAGGAAGTCACTTTGCACCCAATACATGCGCAAAACTTTCTTTTAGTTTAGTAGATTCTTTACAAAAAAATAGTCCAAAAGTCATCGACAATCAAGATACATGATGATAAAGTTCATTTGATTTTTTAAATTTTGGTCATAAATTTCGTAATAAATAGTCATTTTTAGCGAAATTTATCATGGGGTTCTTTGTTATAGCAAATCTGAATATTTAACCCATTTAAACTTATCTCATAAAGGGCGCCACTTGCACCATTTAATTTTGACTTCCTTGATGACCTTAGTGGTTCATAGAACATGATGCAAAAATATTTTTTTGAATTCGACTAGCTACACCAAACTTATTTAGTTGGCCTAATTCCCCGGCTCACAGACTGGATTAGTGGTTATGCCGATGAATTAATTCTTATTCTTTTGTTGCCTAAAATGTGAGAGTCAGCACATTTATAAATATATTGAGACATTCAAGGTTTTAAAAACTAATCGTAACAAAATGAAATGTATAACCACAGCATAAAGTTATGCTGTATCTATAACTTCATACCTGTGCAGATAAGAAACTACGAATTCGTAAATAATGGTTAGCCAAATTCAAGACGCAAAAAATATCTATGTACATACGACTAATTCAGAACATAGCATCTTTATTATTAAAAAAACTGAATGGTTGAATCCGTTATTTTGTGATGGTTACTTTCCCTTGATTTTTAATTATTATTAATAATTAAAATGATAAAAATAATGTTGTATTAATTTATTCATTATATACAGGGTGTCCTGTAACAAAGTGCAAATATTGTAACTAGATTATTCAAAAGAAGACAAACAAATTTGACGTTTTGAAGTCAAAGTTGTCATTTTGACGATATTAAAGACATTTGTTTCTTGTTTAGTTCCTATACAAAGTGTCAAAATTTACATGTCTCGAATAAAATTTTCGATGTGACTGATAGTGTTTACAGTTTAATGATTATTATTGTTCGTTTAAATGGCACATGTTTATGAAAATTTGTATAAAAAAAATTAAAGTTAATTGAAGAGTTCTACAACTTAATAATAAATAGGCATATGTATATGTAGCAATGTTTTGTATAAGTTTTTCATTTACATATAATACGTGGCGCACCGAATCATCGTCTGCATTAATAATTATTGTTTATGTATGTATGTTCTTGAAATTTTTAGAATGAAGGAAATAACAATGTGCACTCTAAATTTTGTTCTGAAGACATAGCAACAAAAAAAATTTCTAAGACATTTAATTCGAAAACATAAAAATGAAGATGAGGTAAAGAATATACTTGAATTTCCGAAAAATAGCAAAAAGCGGCGACAAGCTCTTTCTTTGCTACGAAATGATACCAACTTCAATTTGTTTATTCAAGGAATAGTGAGACCGAAGGAACAACGATTTAAGAATTTTGTAAAAGATGATGAATACATTCTATGCGCATATTGTAAAGTTTTAATTGTAAGGCACTATTTAAAACGTCACGTAAAATCATATACAGTTTTGGCTGCCAAAGAAATTCAAATCAGAGGAAAAATAAATCATGCATCACGTTCGCACACACTTACGGCTTGTATGACTGACCCAACCAACGTTATTTTCCAATTAAATGTCAAAGAACAGGTAAATTGCATACCAGGATGATTCGTTTATGTTGCACGAAAATTCAAGTCCTTGGATTATCCGCTGCAAAACAGTTTGTTCACTTTTTACTTCTCGAAATTGTTCTCAATTTTTTTTTTTACATAATATTTTACATAATACATTTAGTCAAGGCAAACTATGTCAAGGCAATGTTTTAAAGAATTGCTATTTGAACATCCTACATATATCTCAAAAATGAAGCTTTTTCAAACATTTATTTAGACTAACTTCTATCCGACCTTAAGTTCTCGTGCCATTTTTTGATATTTTTTTTGTGTTTTTATAAAGAAATCCAATGATTTTACAGTAGTTCTTTGTAATACCAACTGTAACACAAAAGAGAAGGCTTAAGATATGCTTGTAGCAACAGGATGCGAGAACTTTCTCGACTCTTAATCAGTGTGAGAAAAATGATGGAAAATGAAAACATGGCATTAAAAGATATACTTCATCCGAAGTATTTTGATAATGCAATATCACCAGTCAGAAACATAGCGGGAATAGACGCTTTCAAAAAATCATTTAAAGTCCCTAGCTTGGTTATGCATTTAGGAACGTCGTTAAAATTAATATGTAATGAATGAATCCACCTGATTTTGAAAGAAAGTCAGGGTTTTAGATGCCATTCGGTTGTTGAACGTAAGCAGTGGCTAGAGGACGTAAAAAACTTTCGAAAATTAGTCGAATGTCGATGGAACATCGAATTGGCCTCTCTTGCAAATAAAGATTTGGAAGAGAAACGGTGGAAAAAACCTTAATTGTTACCCTTATTAAGCGGCATAAAGACATTTCGAGAAGAAACCCTGAACGTTGCAAACACAAGCAAAGAATTGTTTTTCAATAATAATGATAATGGCAGTACTTATAAAGATCTGGTACAATGCGTTTTATCTCTTTTGATCGTCTTCAACAGAAGACGAATAGGAGATGTTCAGTTTCTCAAACTTAGTGAATATCAATGTGATACGAATCATACTTTTACAGACTTTGACAGTCTTCTAACGAATACTGAAAAAATACTAACGAAGTATAACGAGAAGTATAAAAGAGTACTTACCAGTGGAAAAGGGTCAAGAGCCGTAGTAATATTAATCCCCAAAGTTATACAAGATTTTATAGAAATAAATATAATTTCAGAAAATTCGCAAGTTTTCCCTGAAGATTTTTTTGCCATTATAGCCTTCTACTTAGGCCTAGTAACCACCCCCTAAAATATGGTGTGGGTCCCATGCCTCCTTACGGAAATACAAACATGTCAAATTCCACCGGTCGCCACTGGATTTGGCTACAAATTTTCACAAATAAGAACAAGAAACGCTACGTCTTATGGTGGGTTCATGCAGAAATTTTTAGTAATAAGAATAAGAATAGTAATAAGCATAAAAGTTAAACCTTCGTTTTATAATGACCCAGTTCATGCAGTAAACATAATTTTTAGTAATAATTTTAAAAATAAGGATTTGCTGCATGAACTGGGTCATTATAAAACGAAGGTTTAACTTTATGCTTATTACTATTCTTATTCTTATTACTAAAAATTTCTGCATGAACCCACCATTACTTGGTACTGCGCCTCTTTAATGCCTCCTCCTCATATACATACAGTGTGTTCCGGTTTTTTTGGAACCACCCCTATAACTTTGGAACGGGAAGTCGGATCAATTTGAAATTTTGGCAAATGATCAACTTTTGCTACGTGAATAATTAGATGAACTGGCATTAAAACTACTATAAAGGTGTGCGCTCTAGGGCACTTTAAAGGTCACTTTTTTTAAGAACTAACATGAGCGATTGGAGTGGATGAAATCCTATGACATATTCTTATTCAGCACTAGAATAAACCTTTTGAATATAGAATAAGAATATGTCATTGGATTTCATACACTCCAATCACTCGTTAATTCTTAAAAAAGTGACCCTTTAAAGTGCCATAGAGCGCACGCCTATGGAGTAATTTTGTCACCAACTTACCTAATTATGCACGTAGCAGGGATTAATTACTTGCCAAGATTTCAAATGGATCCCACTCCTGATTCCAAAGGTATAGGGGTGGCCCCAAAAAAAAAAAAACAAACAAACACACTGTATCTCGATAACTAGTAACGGTAGGTACTTGAATTTTTGCACCAGGAGGTTTATTCTAGTGCTGAATAAGAATATATCATTGGATTTCATCCACTCCAATCCATGTTAGTTCTTGAAAAAAGTGACCCCTTAAAGTGCCCTAGAGCGCACGCCTTTCGAGTAATTTTAATGCCACTTCATTTAATTATGCACGTAGCAAAAGTTGATCATTTGCCAATTTCAAATTGATCCGACTTCCCGTTCCAAAGTTATAGGGGGTGGTTCCAAAAAAAACGGGACACACTGTATAAGGTTTCTGAACGAAGTTAAGTTCAAAAAAGTTATAAAATCTTGTCTATTACAAAATGCCTTTTATAAATTTAACCATTTGTAGCAAGTGATTTTAGTTAATTCGAATCTAATATATTTAAGCTTTTATTTTATAGCATTTTTAACATAGTTGTATTTTTATTACTCACTTTTTTGCTCACCTCTTAATTATTGTTATCTGTATGTTTTGTAATAGATAACCTCATATTTGTTTTTGACAAGTGTAAATTTACTAAATGTAAACTTTTATTCTTCTAGCACATACTATTTTCAAAAAAGTTACTGTTTCAAAGTTAAGATAAAAAGTAATAAAAAAAATAGACAACGACAGACCTACGTTTGTTCAACTTATTTGAAATTATTTAAAAAATATATTAAGTTAATTCCTATATTTTATTAAATTAACCAATACCAAAAAAAATACTGAATGTTATACGTGTTTCTAATGAAATTCATTATGTTTTTTATTTTACCTGGGAATCCAAAAAGCAATAAATTAAACTCAAGAATAGATGTTTATTTAGTGTTTATTTGTGTGACTTACATAATACAAGTATAATAATATAATACCTATTAGTGGCGGTTGCTGATATTTCAGTTAGCCATATCTTGAAAATGACGCACTTCACTTTTTAGGTGATGACTATACACCTCTTACAGAAATTATTTATAGTGGAGAAACCGCCAGCAAAGTATGCGAAAAAAAATTTCAAAAAAACTGCAGCACACCCTGGGATCTCAGTAACGCTCTGGGGAATATTTGCAGTATATACATATTTTTTCATAATCTAGAAACAAATCTAAGGAGAAGTTTTTCGATTTGTTACAAAATATTTTTTTCAAAAAAGTTATGGCCATTTTAATTTTAATTTTATAGGAACATTTTGTTTCCCAAAATTAAAATGGCCATAACTTTTTGAAAAAAAAATATTTTGTAACAAATCTAAAAAACCTCTCCTTATATTTGTTTCTAGATTATGAAACAAAAATATACTGCAAATATTCCACAGAGCGTTACTGAGATCCCAGGGTGTGCTGCAGTTTTTTTTTTTAATTTTTCGCAAACTTTGCTGCTGGTTTTTTCACTATAAATCCTTTCTGTAAGAGGTGTATAGTTATCACCTAAAAAGTGAAGTAGGTCCCATGCGTCGTTTTCAAGATATGGCTAACTGAAATATCACCAACCGCCACTGATACCTACATTAACATCTTGTAACAAAAAAAAACAAGGTTCACTGACATTATGAGGTAGTAAGTTGTATAAATTTAATAAAAAGGGAAAATAATAAATTACGCTTTGAACTGTGTAAGTGGCAATAATAAGAAAACATTAAATAATAATAAAAAAACATTAAAAAAAAACATGATTCAAAATTTTAAAAAAGTAGCTCATTAACACTGGGAAGGTTCCCCTAACATACCCAAGACTAAAACAACAAAAAAAAAAACAAGGTTCAATAACATTATGAGGTAGTAAGTTAATAAAAATGGAAAAAATAATAAATTACGCTTTAAAATTGGCAATAATAAGAAAACATTTAATGATAATAAAAAAATATTTGAAAAAAAACATGATTTAAAATTTTAAAAAAGTAAGTAGCTCATTAACACTGGGCAGGTTCCCTAAAATACCCAGGACTAAAACATCTCTGATTCCAAATGGACATTCGTCTTCTTCTTGGAATATTTGTACAGTAGCAATTTACCAAAAATTCCACAGATATCCTGGGTCTATTTGGTATATTTCTTAGCGTTCCAATCCTGACTTCGCTTCCTTGGGGGCAAAACCTCTTAAAATCCTTCATAACGGCAACTAGGGAAGCACAGCCAGATTCATAGTTATTGTCATTTCTTGAAAAGGTGCAAACCCATCGGTGTGGATTTCTTCCTGTTGCTACTTCTGGCACAACTTCGTCTAATGTGTATCCAGGCGGTGTGGCATTTTCCACTACACCTCGGGCAGTTGCAATTATTTGTTGATTAACATTCTCCGTACATGGGAGAAGAACAGCCATTATATCATCATTGAGCGTAACCAGCAAAAAAAAAGATATCATAGGTAATATCACTTTCTGGAAAAAGAAAAGGAAGACTATTAATAGGGAGGCACGATGAATATACATATTGGTACACCATATATCTTAAATATTTTTATTAGGAAATAATTTAGTATAGCTAAATAGCACAACTGCTTATGTAAAAGACAAGAAAGTCCCAATAAACCGATTTAGATTAATACCTTTTCAAATAAAATTAAATTTAAATTAAAATATGTAAATAATATTGTACAGTGAATGCCTTATGTAAATGGATATTAATTTGTCATTTATTGTCAAATTTTTAATTGTCTCAAACCTATTGACTAGCCTATAATACATATTACTTTAGGTACTGAAATAAAACTTGGGACAGTAGGTATGTATTTCTAATAATATTGAAAAATTTCAATAATGAATTGAAAACTTATAATAAACAAAAATTGTAATATGAAAATCTCGATAAAAATCTAAATGAATAAAAAAGAAAATGAATGTCCTAGTTAAAAATAGAAGTACTTACCTTAGTACGTAAGTCACAATAGAGTTCACTAACTAAACATCTAAAAAAATAAGAAGTAAAGCAAGTCTGTTGTAGAATTAAATACCCTCTCAAATACTTTCAAACGCGCATGCTCAGTAATCATATATATGTTCTTGTCACTGTTGGCACTGTGATCGGAACTCAATTTATTTTTGCTCTAAGGACTTAAGAATATTTATAATTATTTTACTGTTAAAGAAAATATATTATAGAAAGTATTTTAACTTGCTTAATAATTAGTATTAATATGTATTAATGTTTTCAATCAAGAATTTTCTATATAAAATTAAATACTTTGATTACGAGGTTACACCATACGTAATTTTTCAAATAAATTACTAAGTAAGATTTTCATTTAGATAAAATTTATACTTTTACATTTACATATATAATATGAACATATGTAGGTACTTAGTCACTTCCGAAAAGTGGCAACGCTGTTGGAAGTCACCAGTGTACTTATATGCTATAGATTGTAGAATCATGCGGAAGTCAGTTAGTATATTGTATATAGTGTATATGACCTCTGTGAAAAGGGCTTGTAGATTACCCCTCTTTTGATTTTACTATTAATTTAATTCCCCTAAAGACACATGATTAATTTTAAGTAAATATTAGGTTTGATAAGCATGGAAGTCAGGTCGCCTCTACAACATGACGGAAGTGACATCGTATTGCATATCAATATATATATATACAGTGCGTCCATAAAGTGACGCATAAATTCATTATTAGCTAAATGAACAATATTATTGAAAATTCCCGAGACAGGTCAATTTTTGATTGCGATTTACTATTTTGTCACATACTAATTTAATATACAGGGTGTCCCACCTTCGAGTAATGACGCCACCACCGATTTTTTTAAATGGAACACTACATTTTTTTTTTCAATTTTCGGATGACCCTGGCCGAGCTGAGTCCAAAAATGTATCACAAGTTGCTTCTATCTATTACAGGGTGGACAACAGTACAAAAAATTACAAATTATGTATTGCTGATTAAACGCACTAAAAAAAATTAAATTAACGTTATTGTGATACAAAAATACAACTACTTTAATAAACACCAGTTTGGACAAGACGCGCGAATGACGCGAGGCGCGATACGTGGTTCGTTATTTTTTTTGTCATTTGTTTTTTGATTGTCATTGTCATTTTTTGCCATATTAAAAACGGCTATTTAGAGTTCACTTTTGTATTGTTAACGCTTCAAAGTAGGTACTTTAAGTGAAACCTAAATCTAATTTATTTAAAA
Source organism: Aromia moschata (assembly GCA_029963805.1). Taxonomy (NCBI): domain Eukaryota; kingdom Metazoa; phylum Arthropoda; class Insecta; order Coleoptera; family Cerambycidae; genus Aromia; species Aromia moschata. The sequence goes on along the minus strand of JAPWTK010000244.1, from coordinate 28,351 downwards.
CGTTTTGTTGAAAATGCCTTTAAATGAAAGGGATAGGATTGAAATTCTAATGATGATTGGTGTTGGCGACAGAATGCGGACTCAACAAGAGGTGTGTAGATTATTCCATGAAATGCACCCAGATCGTGAACCTGTTTCACAATCTACAGTAAGCAGAATAGAGCGAAAATACAGAGAATTAGGACACGTGAGGGATGCACCAAGGCAAGGTAGACCTAAAATTAATGAAAATGTTCAACAAGACGTAATTTTGTCGGCACTAGAAAATCCACATTGTACAGTACGGCAAGTATCTAGGGATTTGAATATTGGAAAGTCTTCAGTATCGAATATTTTTAAAAAGGTAAAATACCATCCCTATAGAGTACGCCTCATCCATGAATTGGCTGAAGACGACTTTGACCGAAGAACTGAATTCTGCGAGTACATGATGGACCACAATAATCAAAATAACGGTTTCATTGCTAATATTTTATTTTCTGACGAGGCAACGTTTTTTTTGAACGGGCATGTTAATCGGCAAAACACCCGCTACTGGTCTCAGGAAAATCCACACTGGATGCAAGAATACCATACGCAACATCCACAAAAGGTCAATGTGTGGGCTGGTATTGTGAGAAATAGAATTGTTGGTCCATACTTTTTTGATGAAAATTTGACAGGAGCATTGTATCTGAATTTTTTTACAATATACATTAATTCCTGACTTGACCCGGCTATTTCCTGATATTGAAATAGCCAATACTTTAGACGGCAGAATTTGGTTTCAACAGGATGGTGCACCACCACATTTTGCTATAGCTGTGCGCGAGTTTTTACACAGAACCTTTCCAGATCGGTGGATAGGAAGAAGAGGATCAGTGGAATGGCCCCCTAGATCACCTGATCTTACTCCACTAGATTTCTTTTTATGGGGTTATTTGAAATCTAAAGTTTATACTAATAGACCCGAGAACATCCGTGAGCTCAAAGATCGAATCAGGCAAGAAACGTTAAACATAACACCTGCTATGTTACAAAATGTCAGAAGCGAATGTATTGCCCGATTCGGTCATTGTTTAGCAGTCAACGGAGAACAATTTGAGCATTTATTGTGACTTTTCTAAAAATACAGAAACGTATAACTTTCTAATGAAATTTTTCATAAACACTTTATGTATTGTTGTCCACCCTGTAATAGATAGAAGCAACTTGTGATACATTTTTGGACTCAGCTCGGCCAGGGTCATCCGAAACTTGAAAAAAAAATGTAGTGTTCCATTTAAAAAAATCGGTGGTGGCGTCATTACTCGAAGGTGGGACACCCTGTATATTAAATTATTATGTGACAAAATAGTAAATCGCAATCAAAAATTGACCTGTCTCGGGAATTTTCAATAATATTGTTCATTTAGCTAATAATGAATTTATGCGTCACTTTATGGACGCACTGTATATATTTAAGTAATGTTCTGCTGCTTGGTAACACAGTAAGCATCTGGACACAGTACTTATTCCAGAAATCCTGAAAAGGATTTTTCTTCAGTATCTACAACGGAACATTATTCATAATCAACATCATCAATAAATCGAACATAAACCCTGGTTTTCGAGGCACGCCAGTGCTTTTCTCTATATGTTGCGCACTATTAACCTGCTTTTTACAGTCTTATTTATCCCAACACATTAGCTCTCTATCGCACACCTTACACATATCACGGCACCATTACAGTATAAATTCGGAAAATCCCTGGTAAATTTATTTGCTTTTTTCGGCGTGAGGTCGCTTTTTTACCGCCCGGCACGTCGGCATAATATTTAATGTTCAACGTACTATTCCTTCAGTATCACGTAAAAATATAGCACGTAGCGTATTTACTCCAGGGCCCTGGGTGAACTAAATTGCAAGTAGGCGATGTGTGATATGCTGTATACGTTCGGAACGCTTCGGTAACCACTGCCGACTGCCGGTTTTGTCTAGCCGATCGATGGCCAGGCTCTAGTAATAAATCGGTTATTCACATCGAAAGTTCACATCGGACAAAAATTTTTCAGATAATATGTACTCAAATTTTTCTATTGTTTAAGATTATCTACAGATAAATAATAGTTTCCAATTAAAAAATAAGGTGATCTTCAAATGTCTTTGAAAAAAGTTGTCAGTCATACGTCTATTTTGTTGCTCCTCTAAAATCCTTGTTAAAACTTTTAAAAACCCATCCGAAACAAGTTGTTATAACATGCAGAATTTTCAGCTGTCTCAAGTTAAATAATTCACCTGATATAAGGAGAATATACGATATTACTGGATTATGATCCGGAAAGTGTGCCACAACGCAGGGTCGGCACTATACAACTCTATGATACTTAAAGTATAAACCGTAATTTTTAAGCGCCTTGTAAATTCTATACGCGTGTATTTCTTGCCCATGCATATGTATGCTATTGACCAGCCTAGAAATGAGCACTGGGATTCCAGCACCACACTCCTATGCGGATTCACGAACGACTAGATACAACTTATCCATATTTCGAAGCGACGATTCCGTAGTATGGTACGTTCGCTCAATACGAGCGGATGGACGGTAGAACGCCGAGTTTAAAATTATTTTATGTGTCGTGAGTGACTAACAAATTGTAAAAGGTGCATACGTATTTTGCGTTCGTGTAGTGTATTTACATATTGTCTGATTTTGTGTGAATTTTTGCAATAATGGCACAGTCGTTACGATTTGTGAATAGACTGAAAAAGTTTATTGAAAATTACGACGATTTTACAAAAGAAGATCACATCTTTTATGTATTCCTTGCAATATTCAATATATACTTCGTAGACGCCGAGACTGTGAAAGACATTTAGATAATATACATCAACAAAATATTACTGGTCCTGTTACAAAAGAGGAATTTTGGTTTGATGTGTACATGTGTTGCGCATGTAATCTTTCGTGGAACGTGGTCGACAATATTTACTTTAGATGTTTTTTTGCCAAATATGTATTCGATTTTCCATTGCGTAAAACATATTTACATGAGACATATCAATGTGTCATGGGAAGTATCAAGGAAGACATAGGCAATAAATTTATGTGGCTGACAGTGGACGAAACAAGAGATTTTTGCTGTAGTAATACGGTCCTTATTGTTGTGATACAAATTTTACTGTTTCAGATATTTCGCCCCCGATATTGATAGCTAGTTAATGGGTTTTGCAAACAACAGCTAAAAGTATAGAAATAGTAGTAACACGTGCATTGTCCTCTGTAGATGTAAAAAACAATAATGTACTGATGTTTGTGACAACAAATAACTGTTAGTGACTCATTCATTTTCCTTCTACCCCATATGTACAGGTCAAACTGCTCATGTTTAACGAGAAGAAATGTAGAAAAACTGCTGGTCGTGGCAACGTACGCTCAAGCACTGAAGACAGTCGGTGTTTCTGAATGACACAAGCGAGAGGTATGTACATTATTAACACATTTTTACTTCTGTCTTTTTTGGTCTCTCATATGTCCTCCATCAATGACATGACAGATTACGAGTCCGACCCTGCGTTATGGCACACTTGCCGGGCCCTACTGGATTATGCTGTATTATTACCGGTTGTTGCAGCAGGACGATGGTAATGTATTGTCGAAAATGATCCATGTTCTTTATATGTACTAAAGTCATAACATCCAAAACTTTTACAAATATAATGATGAATACAAAGGTGAATCGGAGCATTTTGCTCAATTTACTCCTCGCACCAATGTCTAATACCTTCACTATGAAATTTAAAGGGTTATCTAAAAACAATAATGGTTATACGTAACAAACAAATTAATATAAATAACACGGTTCAGGGCCATTGCCATACAGAAACTTTAAAATTTCTGTTTATGGATAACGTAAAAAAATAACACTTTTTTCCTGTGAAAATGTGTCGCCACCCTACCAAGTTACCAAACCAATCAACCAAGTTACCTAAGTAACCCCTGCCAAGTTATGTTAGTTCAACAATGAAAAAAAGAGTATTATTTTTATTCTATGAATGTTAAATTGAAACTACATTTGAAGAAAGTACATTTGAACAGCTTGTAACAATATTTTTTCCATTTTTTTTTACCTTGGTTGTTTTTAATATGTTAAATTAAAGGTCACCGCTTATTTTTAGACTACTTTCATAAGTAACTTTTTTCCCACTTTTTCTTATTTTTAAAATATATGGGATTACAAAGCATGTTCTTCAAAGGCTCATGCTCTGATGTGATTAGATTACATCAAATTAGGAAACGCTATAAAGATCAACGAGTAACTTATACAGGGTGAGTTTTTCGTGTATACTTGGTCTATAAAATCGTTATTTAATAATAAAAATGCTGAAATGGAATATGTGAGGTAGGTTGTACAATTAAATTTGTAATCTACAGAATGTTAATATACTTCTAGGCGTTAACTAACTTCCTTATCTTCAATGGAACACCCTATATATATTTTACATATGTTTGGAAAGAACACAAGTTTTGAGTCCAAAACATGTACCATAATCAAACGCAGTCGTTTCGGAGCGATATTTTATGGTCTTTAACAAAATTTTTAAAGAACATGTTTGGAAAAACCATCATAACTTTTTTTGGTAGAATCATTTCAAACATAATGCACAGATATAATTTATTTTTAACAAAATAAAAACAAGTCTTTATGTTTCTGAACAAAATAGAAAAAAAAAACAAGTTTTAAATAGATTTGTACACTTATAGTTTTTAGCCTGTTTAGCAAGTATTAGAAAGTACAAAATAGTTCAAGTTTCGACACAGTTTCAGTGTTATTATTTATAATATAATTTAAAATAAAAATATATAAACAAAATATATTTTTCTTTGTTTATTATTTCTGCTATTACTACTAATTAAATGAATAAATATATTTATATGTATATGTAGTTAATACATAATATAAATGCATGTTATGGCACATACCATTCGTATATTTCTTTTCTTTTTCGAACAGCATGGTGCAGACTAACAACTTTGTTAAACGAATACTGACTTCTGAACGTAAGTTAGTAATTAATTGATTATCCTATTTAAATTTTAAATGCCAAGAAATAAATGAATCCCTAACGCTGCAGGTACTTCCATTATTAAAGAAACAATGGGACTGTAAATAGCTGTAAATGACTATTCGAAAATTGCATGCTCAACATGCTCTCTGAATCAATTTTTTGCCGTTTCAGATTAAAGAGTAAGATCGGAAAATTGAATTTGGAGAATTTAGTTTTTATGTCTATACACACAAAAACTAAAAACATCTTACTTAGATCTCTTTCCATAAAGGAGTAGGGTTTTTGGCCTATTTTGCTATTTCAATTTTTTTTTATATTCATTATCTATGAACCATAAATAGTCGATCCCCCCATAAACTGGTAGTCAAAATACCACCAGCCCCCTTAAACCATAATATACCCACGTACGAGGCATATACCTAATGACATGGTTTTGCCCTTAAAAAGTCCACCGTACACGGTCAGGCATGCATGCTTCCATCTATGACGTACATCACTTCCCTCCTATTAACTATCCTCTTCCCTCAACCGCCCCCTACACAACCCCCTCCTCTCTAATAGCACAAGCCTACACAATACAAGCACTACTAACATGGAGTAACAAAAAATATTTATTTTTTTCGTTAAAATTAACTTTCCGTAAACAATCCACTACTTAACACCCTCCCCCATCTCCTCTCTCTTCCTTACCCCTTCCACTACCATCATTACCAATATACATTTACTACTAACAACATTCCAGGTATATGCTGCACAACAATAAAATTACTTGTTTGGTATTACTTTAATGATAGACTAGGGAGGGGGAAGGGGGATTTCGCCCCCTCCCCCCTCCTAGTCTATCACTTCCAAGACCAACCTACTTATCCTCACTAAGGAAGATGAATCCAGAATTTGCCTTGAAATGCAGAAATGTGATAGAGAATACACAAACGTATTGGTTGTGTGTAAATCTAAACCAAACTTCTGTTTTGTGCATACTTATATGCACATAGATATTACAGCACATTATTAATTTACAGTTAACAGTTAATATTTATTGCAAAATTAGCGTCTGTGTCCCATTAGAAATATGTTTTACCATCGCACTACCAACATATTCAAGTAGGTATGTGATGACCTTGATGACACTTTCTGAGCTAATATTAAAAAAATGATATTAAAAAATGGATCCTCCAATGGGGAATCCGCCAAATTTCCTAATTTTTCCCACTTCGCTATGTACGTGGATGTAAAGTAAAACAAGTAAAGAAATAAAAAGCAGAGTTGTCGTGAATTATGTTTTCATACCTACTCAGAACTCAAAAAAACAAAAGAATAATAACTTTTCTGACTGAAAGTATGACTAAAAACATTGAAAATATATCTATCACAGAACAATTTATTCTTTACGACATAAAATCATAACCACAAAAAAAAATGAAAATAATTTAATAAACCGTCTGCGCATGTATGACGATACGATTTTGCCAAGAGATAGTTCTCCATTTCTTTTGAGTAATATTATCGGATGGCAATATTTGAGCTAACAAGTGACACTTGATATATTTTTCGAACGGGAAAACAGTAGACTTTGGTACTCATTTCAGTTAATATTCGTGAGTTATTTCAAATTGTATTCTGTATCGCATTTCCGCACTTCCGCTTTCGCACAAGCTCAAAAAATTCTTCAAATTCCACATTCAATGTTGTTCTCATTGTTTACATAAAATTATACAAAATAGGGCTGTATTGAATTTTCTGTTTAATTTTAACGAATTACTTCTTATACAGTGTGGAACAGCCAAATGGAATAAATTCAGTAGCTCCATTATTATGCATTTTTTTAGAAAATTCTGAGACACGTCAATTTATAATTCTAAAATGACATCTTAGAGCGACGTAAAAATGCCATCCCTAAATGTCATCCCCTTCAGGTGACAGCTACAACCCCCTAAATTTTCAAATTGGAGGTAGGGGCTTGTGATACTTCATTTGAAAGGTCTTTTCATTCTCTATTGTGCTAGGTATAGTTTTAAATTTTATTTGCAGGAATTAACAAGAAAAACAAGTTTCTCCAGAGTAGGAAATTCGTTACATTAAAATAAAAAACAAATCATTATTAATGCAGTAGATGTTCAAAATGCATGCCTCCAGCTTCTTCTTCCTTCCGTTGCTCCTAAACGTAAATAGAAATGTCTTCTAACGTTAGTTAACATCTGCGGGGCAATCGACCTAATTGCAAGTGTTATTCTTCTTAACTCAGCTAAATCGTCGGTTTGGTTTTGTAGACCATACTTTTACATATCCCTATAGGAAGAAGTCTAACGGCGTGAGATCAGGTGATCGTGCAGGCCATTCTACAGAACCACGTCTCCCTATCCAGCGATTTGGAAATATTGTGTGGTTATATTGCCGGACATTGACTTCGTAATATGCTGGTGCACCATCCTGTTGGAACCATATTGCGTTACCTGGAAGTTGTGGGTTTCCTTCAGCTGGATACAAGTTTGCCATTATCGGTACAACATTATTTTGGAGCAGCACTAAATAAGTTCCTCCATTCAAATTGCCGTCAGTGAAGAATTGACCAATGATATTTTCTCCAATTGAGGAGCTTGATGTAAAAACGATGCAGCTCCATTTTCAACGCGTGACGAGGTTAGCTGCTTATAATTTCGATAAAAAATATTAGACGTTATTTAACGCAAGTTCGACGCAGCTCAGCATATGTCAGTATGTATACTTCATGCGCTGAGATATGTGGAATTTGCGTTAAATAACGCGTAATATTTTCATTGAAATTATAGGCAGCTAACCTCATCACGCGTTGAAAATGGAGCTGCATCGTTGTTGCAGCAGGCTCTTCAATTATTCCTGCCCAAACATTAACTTTCTCAGGGTTTTGCGTATTTTTGTGTATTTCCCTCATCCAGTGAGGATTTTATCTCGACCAGTAACGACAGTTTTGGCGATTATCATGGCCGTGAAGTGTAACTGTAGATTCATCCGAAAATAAAACATTTTCTATTTGTAAAGTATTGTCATCTATCATTTACATCATTTGTTCACAAAAGAGAATTCGTCTATCAAAATCGTCTTCCGCGAGCTCATTAGTTGGTACCAGTTTATATGGGTGCATCTGATTTTCTGTCAATATGCTGAGAATCGAGGAATTGCTAATATTTAATGCTGAAGCTGTTTGACGACTCGACGTATGTGGATTTTCTTCAAGCGTAAGCATCACATCCACTTTCTGATCATCACTTAGTTTATTGGGAGGATTTTTCTTTAGCTGCCGTACATGTCCACGTTCCCGAAACTGGACCGGATATTTTTCTTGAAATAGGCGAACAACTTCGGCCTGCATTCGTGTTCTGTCTCCATAACCAATCATCTGCAGAATCGTTATCTTATGCATTTCTGTTAGGTAAACCATCTCTCTGAATTGCAACACGAAAGCTAAATCAAAAAGTTTAACACTGATAACTGTTAACTACTGTTACAATGAGAAAATAAATTCACTAAAGCTGATAATGGCCAACGTCTTAAATTTCCGGTTTGTTTTTTGATGCTTGCTCGTTTTTGTAGTTCGATCGTCAACCAAAAAATTGTATGTTTTTATCTTATAGTAGGGAAAGTCGGCAATTACAGACATTTATTTTTTATTATTATTAACATTTCAGAATCTAAAATTGACAAATAGTGTTATTTATAAAAGTTTTATTATAATCTAATGAAATTCCTACGCTGGAGAAGATTATATTTTTTTTTTGTAATTGCTGCAATAAAATTTAAAACCGTAGCAGTATGGAATAGAGAATGAAAAGACCTTTCAAACAAGCCCCTACTTCCAATTTGAAAATTTAGGGGTTGTAGCTGTTACCTGCAGGGGTTGAATTTAGGGGTTTGAATTTTTACGTCTCAAGATGTCATTTTAGAATTAGAAATTGACGTGTCTTAGAATTTTCTAAAAAAAATGCATAATAATGGAGCTACTGAATTTATTCCATTTGGCTGTTCCAGACTGTATAAGTAAATACATGTTACATGCCAATAGTACCTCATATTTACATATAATATAAAAGAGCATTCAGTATAGGTGTTTCACACTTTATGGCATTATGTACCTGAATTTGGCACCTTTGCTCTGTCGCTGTACCATACCAATCAGGCAGCCCTAAGTGAAATACATAATACAGTGAGGTCGTAAAGTCACGCATAAATTCTATAAAAAATGATAGTATATTTTTTTTAGGAAAACGCTCGGACATCAATTAAATTTTTCATTTGTCGATATTTTGACGTACCTCATTTGTTTTTTTTAAATTTTTTTAAATGACAACATATGGATTATGATACACAGTTTGAAAGCTCTTACTTGACGCAGTACGCTCCTAAATTTTGGTGCGATTCTGTCAAGCCATTTTAAAATAGTGACCGATCAAAAGTTACAATTCGATAAAAAACGAAGGAAAGTTTATTTAAAAAAGCACTCAGGTACAAAAGGTTCTAGAGCTATTTGCTCGGCTACTTGACTTAACATACTCTCAAAACTTATTCAGAATTCCAGAAATTGAGAATAAATAATATAAAACGCATTCTAAATTTATGCATTTAAATTAAATTAATTATTTAAATTATACACACAAACAAGTATTTCCAGATCGATGGGTTGGGCGACGGGGTGAATCAGAATTTCCTCCTAGATCGCCTAACCTAACTCCCATGGATTTCTCTTTGTGGGGTTATTAAAAAAAGCGTGTGTGTAAATAAGCCTACTGTTAGATTTATCTTCTATCCTATCTAAATCTAATCTAGATCTAGATAATATTATCTAGATCTAGATAATAGATAACTTAAAAAAATAGAATAAGTTTGGAAATTCAAAAAATACTCGCTGAAATAGTATGGAACATGGTTGAAGAATTTGAATCGCGACTTGGTTACTATCAAAAAGTCAACGGGGCAGAGTTTGATCAGTTATTAAAGACCAGATTGAGATAGGTAGTTTCAATTGTGTTCTTTTTTATATTTAGAGTTCTGTTTTAACAAACAGATTAAATAAAATTATTTAAGAATGCGCTTAATAATATTTATTCTCAATTTCTGGAATTCTGGATAACTTTTGAGAGTATGTTATGTCTTGCCAATAGCCTTGAAAATAGCTGTAGAAAATCTTGTGCCCAAGTGATTTTTTAAATAAACTTTCTTTCATTCTTTATGGAATTTTAATTTTTGAACGGTCGTCACTCTAAATGGCTTAATAGATTCGTGCTAAAATTAAACATATTGTACATTAAAAAAAATTATCGATGACTTAATATTTTTGACAGCTGTCAATAAAAAAAACATACCTAATGTACGTGATTAAATGAAAAATTTAATTGACGTATTCAAGCCATTTTCTAAAAAAAAAAATGCTTTCATTTTTATTGAATTTATACGCGACTTTACGCCCTCACTGTATACAAAATGCCTATCGGACTATTGGATTGTTGCGTTTAAGAGTGTAGGTTTATTAGGTTATTGAGTCTGAGGATTCTAACTCTCAGGGCTATGGAGTTATTCGGTTTGAAGGAGGTCTACTCACGAACCCCTGAAATTCGCAGTTTCTAGTTTTCTACATACTGACGCCAGGGCTAGGTATTGGGTTTAAGGGTATAAGGGGTTATAGAGTTCTGGGGTTTACTCTGGGTTTCTGTTGACCCATAAATGGTATATTATGCCAAAAAAGTCTCACTCTCTGTTTTTATTCTATACCATGAACCTCCATGAATCCACATTTTAATTGAAAAAAATTATTGGGTTTGGTCATTTTTGAGGTTAGCGATGAATTATGCGTGATGTGTTAAAACCAACTGCTGATTCGGATTTGGTGACCCAAAAAACATATGGCAATGTTGGTGTAGTTTACTAGTAATTTCCACTTTGTTATTTTTTTTTTGTAGTTAACAGTTTAATGGAAAATCAATAATAAGAACTAATGCTTTCTGAAATATATAGATTATTAAGTAGGGTCAGAAAAACAACTAAGTAATAACGGTGGATTAATTATAATGAACAAGGTTAAAGATTAAATATAATCATAGAGTACTTATACTAAAAACACTAATTAACATTCTTAATAGCATAAACTGTCAGTACGTTAGTGTAAAATATATAAATTTTTACAAATGTTGCATAGGAAAATCAATATCAATTTAAATTCAAATTAAGTCCAATATAGATGGTCACTTTTTGAATGTACAGGGTTTTTCCTTATATGTAATTTGCCGTCACTTTAAAAAATTGTATTCCTGGATATAGAAAAAAAGACAAAAACAAATATTGGAGTTTTTTTCTGGAAAGTTTTTTATATGTTAACCAGAAAACAAAAGACGATCGTCAAATAACAAAAAAAAGTTAATTGAGGCATGCATACCTATTATTTTTTAAAAGGCACCCTACTATGTATGACACATTTTTGAAATTAACTTAATTTCCACATTCCAAAAATATATAACATGCCTATATATGTTTGGATCAGCCAATGTTGAGTTGTTTCACTTTACATAATTCCGTCTAGCCGTGCGTACATAAAAAAAATTGTTCAAATCAGGAAATTACAATTTCTTCTACAAATGTTCGTGCGTTCTTTTGTTTGAAACTATATAAGTATGAAAATTGCATGATTACAATTTTTGATCATTTGTTATAAATCAGATTTATTAATAAAGAAAAACTATTTTTTTACTACTAAACAGGGAAGCGTGTTAATTTATAATTTAAAAATATGTATATAAATATAAATGAAATAAAGAACGCTCAATTATACAGAGAAAAGGTACGCTGTTTTAGGTCGTCTAAAAGGTTTAGACGTCATCTAAAAAAGATTTTAGGTTTAAAAGGTTCAATTTATTTCGTTGAATTTTTTTCGGGCGCTGATATTTTTTTCTAAGTAGGCCTGTGTCAACATTTGTTTTTACGTATCATTAAATTATTTGGCTACTTTGGGTGCGTGTTGCAAGAAGATGAAATTATAATTCGTGTTTGGAAAATCCACGCTAGGCGGGCTAGGCCAATCGTCAATTTGTAGAATTTTGAAAAGAAATGCTCCGTCCATATCATTATACTCCGGTTCAGCTGTTATTGCCTCAGATTTACCAGCCCGCCTACAATTTCCTCAGTTTCTACAAAATATGCAAACCGAAAACCCAGATTTTCTTAATAAGATTTTATTTACCGATGCGAGGCGACATTTACTAGACGGGGAATTTTTCGAGACGAGAATCCACAAGCAGTAAAAAGAAAACATTTTCAGCATGAGTTTAAGGTGAACATTTGGAGTGTAGTTTCTAATTTTGTCATTGGACCTTTTGAATTGCCACACAATCTAACGGATCTCGGTAGTTAAACTTTCTTCAACACCATTAAATGAGCTCCTAGAAGATGTACCATTGCATTGAGAAAAAACATGTGGATCGGTGGATTGGCCGTAGATATGAATTAGTTTGGTCACCGAGAGTCCAATCCTAAACCTTCTAGACTTCTCTGTATGGTCAAATTAGAAGGATTTAGTTTATTAGAAAGAAGTTACTTCTCTTCAGGAGTTTCGCCAGAGAAGAAAAGAAGCTGCGAATACATTTAAAAATAATAGGGACATTTTGTTTAACATTCAATGTTTTTATTTAACATTGAGTTTGTGTAGCAACAATTCAATGTGACATTTAAGAAGGTGTATTTTAAAGTGTATTGAGGTAGGTGGTGGACACTTTCAATATTTTATTTGAAGGTTGTCATTATACAGGGTGTTTAAAAAAGACGCGGCAATATTTAAGTGGGTGATTGTAAAGGCACTGATAAAGTCTCTTTTTTCTAATATAAAAATTCAAGACGATAAAACCGAACGATAGCAGCTATATTTAAAAATGTTCAATCCGGATTAAAGGACAGAGTTCAATATGGAAAAAAGACATTACAATTAAATACATAAAAGGTGTACCTACAATTACGAAAATTCGTGCAAAAAACTCAATATTTTAGATCTCCCTGTGTATACTGACTTAAATTCCCACTTAAGTAAATATTCTGAACTACAAGCAGATGTACAATTAAATCTACCAGCAATAATCATGATCACCGAAACATACATATGTATATCGATTAATTACAAGTTCAACTATATTCTTAAATAACTACGCTTTGTATCGGCAAGACAGAAGAGGCCAAAAAAGAGGAGGAGTCTGTACGTATTTAAATAATCAGTATTTTTCAAATGCTGATATCACATCATAGACTTACAGTCCCCTGGTATGGAGATGTTATGCTTACAAATCAAATGGATGTTATATAATTTTGATTTTTGCTGCATCTACAGACTACCTTTTGCTTCAATTGATTAGGGTGCTATTTGAAAATATTGAATTCATATGCCATTTGAACATTGTAGTTATAGAAGATTTTAATTATCCAGAGCTGAAATGGCCAAATCCGCTACATATAAACTATGAAATTAGCTCGTAACAGTTTTTAGGTGGTATTTTATAGAAATAGACTACATCAAATAAGTATCCAGCCTACTAGAATACGTCTAAATCAAACACCATCCACTTTAGATTTAATAATAGTCTTTGATATAAATCTGACTTCTGTTCTTCAAAGTTTCCCGCTTCTTGGAAAGTAGGGCCATGTTGTTTTGCTCTGTAACTTACAAATAAATGAAATTACTTGTAGGGGACAATTCAAATTGCGTTAGACTATAGTCTAACTCGTCAAATTCAATTCAAAATTCAATAATATGTTGCAAGTTATAACTTACAATATATTTACTGGGATGAAGTACTGGAAAATAAAAATGTTGATAAACAGTGGATATATTTTTACAATTGGATAACCGATCTTGTTCAGCAGTTCTCGTCTATAATTTCTGTAAAACATAATTCCAAAAAACAATGGATAACGAGGAATATATTCAATAACATCAAGTATAAAATATCTCTGTGGCAAAGGTACAAACGTTCCGGAAATGATTATGACTTTTTTCGTTTTTAGATGCTTTTCAAATCACTTGTCTTGGTTAATAAAGAAAAGCAAATCACGCTACGAAAACCTGGTTAATTAAGACAACAAAAAAACAGTTTTACAATTACGTTATCAAATGTCATGATTCCACGCCTGCGAGATCAAATTGGTGTAATGATTATATGGACAAAGCAAAAATAGCTGATATGTTGCCGAATTTTTTTCTACCATTTACACCACTGAACCAGGTGGAAATCTGACTGATCCGCAAGTAAATGCAGCTGAAGTTCTACTAGACTTCGTAAATATTACGCATGAAAAAGTTTATGACAAATTAACAACTTTAAAAAAATACTTCCTGTCCAGGTCTTCCAACGTATGTTCTAAAGAACTGTGCATTTATATTATCTTTATTACTTTCTATAATTATGCAAAATTATGCGAACATCTACACTTCCAGGAGCCTGGAAAAAGGCAACCGTCATCCATATTTTTAAAAAAGTAAATAAATTATCTGTCGAAAACTATAAACAAATCAGTTTAACTGCAGCAGAATGTAAGTTATGGAAAAAAAAATGTTGTTGACAATTTTCAACAATTTTTTTCACTAATGATATTACACCAACTTACCAATATGGTTTTCTATCTGGCCATTCAATGACCAGTAACTTTCTTGAATGTCATAACACCTGGACAAAGGCACTTGATCGATCTGAACCTATTGACGTCATCTATCTCGATTTCAGAAAACCTTTTGACAAACTCTGTCCGAAGGTTAATCAATAAACTATATTATTGCGGTATTTAAGACTTCCTCTTAAGTAGAAACTTTAGCGTGGAGGTAGGGAACTGCAGTTCGTTTTCAATAAAATGTGGAGCGTTCCATTCCATTTTGGGCCCCTTGCTATTTTAGTTGTATTCTTCAGACTTGGTTAATTCACTTCACTGTAGCTGTTCTCAATATATAAATGATACGAAACTTTACGCCAATCCGAACTATAAAGACGATGAACTACAAATGGACGTAAACCACGGTATTACAATAGAAGGTATGATATCTAGGCGGTTGAAATACGTACCGCTTTGCGCAATGACGTCACCTTGTGCTCACGATCCCAATACACATCCACATATCCGAATTGCAAATTTCCGAACTCACGATATTTCCGAACTTTTTCTCACGATATTTCCGAACATGTACGTCCACACAACCGAACTTGTCGCTGATTGGTTGACGACAAAAAACCGCGAAATTTGAAATGAGAAAAAAATGTAAACACAATAATGCGATTGTTATCAAACATTTCGATTGTCACAGAATTCAGCAAAGAGGAAATCGCCCTCCCTCAGCAGCACACCTGAGACAGGTTCTACAAGAGTTCTTTGTACAAACCAGTGGAAAACGCTTATTTCAAATGGCGTATCATAAGTACCGGTGCACTTTTTGTGTCAATCCGTTCACTCAATTTTCGTCTTTTTTCAACTTCCGACAAGTAAATTTCTTTTTTCCCAAGAATTTCTGCCACTGACGATTTACAAATATTGTACATCTTACATAGAGCAACATTTTTAACACCATTTTTTGCGTGATTTATCAGATCCAGCTTTTGCTCCAAGGTTAGCCTCTTAGCAGGCTCTTTTTCTGCAAATAAACAGTACAATAATGTTTGTTTTGTATCACGGTTTTCTTAAAAATACATATTTTCTCATCATTTTTCATTTCAGTTTTAAAGTATTATAGGTTATGTCAACAAAATGTTCAATAAAACAAACCTTTACTTTGAATTACAAAATAATTACCTGCATCACTCTGACTTTTTTTGTTTAAAAAAACGTTCTTTTATTAACATGTACACATGTATGTATGTATGTATTACATTTGCATAAAAACCCTCGAAAAACATAGAAAAGTAGTAGAATGAGCCAGAAAAACCCTTTTCGCATGCGCCAGCAGTTTGTTTATCCCGAAGTGACGAGAGTTCGGAAATGTGGAAGTTTGCGGAACGGAAAAGTTCTGGATATGTGGATGTTGAGTGTATTTGCCATAAGAAGTCGTATTATTTTCCTTCATATTTTTGCTATTTTTCATTAAACTTATTATTTAAATAGATATGTTACATATGTGGAGATAATTTTTGATAACCGACCGTGGAACTGGAACGATGAAATAATTTATATACAATAATTTATTGTAAGTGTTTTAGAAAGTGTTTTGTTCATGAAAGGATGTTTACCCGTGAAAACGAAATTCGAGAGTTTAATTTTTCTTGAATGGATGAAACAATTATGTAAAACAAATGTAATACAAAGCTTTATCCACAATCAGAGCAAGTATCATCTGAATTTATTTTATAAAAAATATATCTCAGTGTCTTATTTCACTAGTGGATGTCACTTTACACAGTTCAATGAAAATAAAATACAGCTACTTTATAAAATTATTGTGGCTAAAAATAATATTTGTGTTTATCTATCGCTATTTTTTATATTTATTCAACACTTTTACAGTAGAGCGATTTAAAGAAATATTATTTTTCAAATAAGTAATAAATTACTTATTTGAATAGATATGTTTTCAATATACCTACCATCTAAAATAATTGTTTGTCAACACTTTAACTAATGTTAAATATAGATATTCTAATTATTTTATTACGTGTTTCATTTGAAATATGCACTTATGTTTTGCCAGTAGCAAACAGTTTTTCTTATAAAGAGACATGTCTTAGGTGAAGCAGGAGTAGTCAAAAAATTATTATAGAGTAATAATAAAAAATAACAGTGTTTATTGAGATAATACAATTATTGTTAATAGGTAAATACAATAAGATCCTTAGTTAATAATTTATAATAATATAATGGTTAATAATTTAACTATATAATAGATACCTATATAAAATTATCTTGACAACTAAAATGGATATGTTCGGAAATTGTTTTATACAGTTAAATAGTTTTTAGTGGCTATCCTGTATATAATTATTACAACATAATAAAAACACAGACAAGGAAGTTTACTCAAACAAACCCTTTTAAAATTTGTTCCATAGTTTTCTTGTCCTGCCGTTTTTTCTGCTGTTGTACTCGATCAGACTTGGTCGGATTTTTTCTCTATTGGGAAGGTTTTTTGATGGGCCAGCTTATTTCTTCAAAGATCTAAATCTTTTCGGTTGACATCCGAGCAATTCATGTCTTAGATTTTGCTCATAATCTTCGTCAACAAAGTGATTTAGACAAATTCTTGTCATTATTAACATTGAATGTCTCTTCGCGTTTACACAGATGCCTCCACTTTATTTTCAATTTCTCGTCTTTGGGAAAGCCAAAAAACTTGAAATTGTATTTAGAACAATTGTTCGTATTACAACCGTTTGTTCGTATTACAACCGTTTGTTCGTATTACAACCGTATACAGCACACCTCACTTTAACAAATTTTTGCTGTCAAAAATATAGAAACTAGCACAAACTTATCGAGTTGCCTTCAGAACACACTCCTCGGCTGACAAAGGTTATCACAAGCTGACATCACAGTCATGGCGCCCAGCTGAGCGATATCATACCTTCTATTTGTATATCGTGGACGTAAACCATATTCAAGACTGGTGCTCTAGTTGATTATTACCAATCAACCCTTTCAAGTGGTGTTATCTTCATCTAGGGCGCTCTAATTCACTTAATGTCTACCCAACAATTCAACCAAACAATTCTATATGGCAACTACAGTGAATTTGTACAAGAGTTATATTAGATCGATATTGGAATATGGTTTTGGTGTATGGTGTCTAATTCTCTTTTGAGAAAAAAATCAAATTGACCAAGTGCAACGTGCTACTACTGGACTACCCTATGGAAGATTAAGACCGACATATGAAGAGTGACTACGTACTTTTGAACTGATTCCTGAGTGCAAAACAATGCAAAGGGGTGATTTAATATTACCTTATTATCGAATTCTTTACAATATGTTTTCAGTTGATTTAAGGCATTTATTTCAATTAAATACTGATCCTCGGCTTCGAGGGACACGAATTCAAACTTGTTAGAGAACATTTTAGGAATATTTGTAGATAGTTTTCCATTTATAATAGGGTGTTTACTACTTGGAATAATTTGCTAAATGAGATTGTGTGAGTTTCGTCACTTAACGTATTTAAAAATATAATTCAAGAGCCATGTATTGTCTGTGTATTGTAATTGTTCACCTCTTTCACTACCTTTTCTTCACTTAAATAAGTATTGTTGTATTTATAGGTTTTGTGCCTTAACTCTGTACTTAATAAGAGTAATAGCACTAGCAGAGTGTTCCATAAAACTGAGAATGATTAAATTAGTTTATTTAGTGAACAATAGTAAAAAAATCGTAAGTACACAATATTTTCCAACTCCAAGTATTACAGAGAAAATTATTTATAAGGCCGTATTAGAAAAACTATTCATTTTAACACTTTAAGCCCATTAAGACTTTTGATCGGTTGGTCATGGAGAGCAAAATATTACAAATTGAGCCAATATCACTGAGGAGCACCGCCCAAAATAATTGTGCGGGGTCCTTTGCAAAAGACATTCTTTGAAATTTCAGAAAAGACTTCAGATTCATATAATTATTCTGCCGTCATAAGGTAAACCTCCGTATTTGAATTATAATGAAAATGGCAGAAATATTAATTTAAAATTAAATTTTGTTTCTAGAGCAAACAGTATCAAATTTTCTTTGCAATGTTTTGATAAATCAACAAAATATTGAAAGAAACGATTTTTGATGAAAATATAATGCTTTCAAATCGTTTGCACATAATAAAATTCCATACGGGTTAAATCTCGGGTTACTCTCTTTTATCAAACCGTGCACAGTGTGTTAGACTAAATAATGAATTATCTAACAATCGAACTGTTCTCCGTGGTGTCCCTCAAGGAAGCATCTTAGGACCCATACTCTTCATTATATTTACTGCTGATTTGCCAAGTATTTTACAACACCAGTGGATGATACACCTGTATGCTGACGACACGCAAATTTATAAATCATGTAGTCCAGATGGCGCCAACGAACTTGTGAGTGAATTAAATACGAACTTGAAACTTATCTATCAGTGGTCCCAACAAAACGGTTTGACTATTAATCCAACAAAAACAGTGGCAATGTGCATAGGTACTAAGCATCAAGTAGCTAGGGCAAAAGAAAATCAATTCGTAGACATTATGTTAAATGATACTATTGTAAAATTGAGTAATAACGCTAAGAATTTAGGAGTGATAATTGATGAAAATTTAAATTTTGAAAAACACGTGCTAGGGAAAGATTAGTAGTTGTTATGCAAAAATTCAGATCAATTTGGAGATATAAATATGTACTACCTCAAGAAACGAAATGGAACTTACTACAATTTTTAATTTTACTTTACTACAATTAGTAAACACAATAATATTAAGTTACATGGACTATGGCAGTGTTGTATATTATAACTTCCTCATATGTGAACTAAAAAATAAAATACAAGTAGGTACTTCAAAATACTTGCCTGAGATACTCAAACACAAATATTAGCAGAAGTGAGCACATTACTCCACACTATGTACAAATGGGCATTCTTAAATGGAATATAGGTTTTCTCTATTGTATGGATCACTTATATATAATAATTTAAAAACTCTAGTCCATTTTATTTATTTGTATATTTAATCACCAGATCAAATATTCATAATGTAAATGTGAGAAATGCACATCTTTACAGCATTGCGAAACATAACACCTCAAAATTTCACAGTTGTTTTCAGTACACTGTTCCTACAATTATAAATAACAATTATGAAATGTTTCAGAAACCTAATCTAAGACAATTTAAATTTTATTACAAAACTATTTACTATTAGTCCAAAGTGTTAATTAATACGAATTTGTTTTTTTTGCTTATTGTTACTACGCTTTTGCTTATTGTAATTATATCTTGATTATTGTTGTTATTGTTATTATTACTGTTATTGATGAATTTTTATTAATTTTTATTAATTGATTTTTAATAATTTTCTGTATGCCTGTTCTTCTATTATATGTACATTTTTCAAATAGGTTATATCAGGCTTTATCTGTTTGTATCCGTGTTAATCTCATTTTAATTGTGTATTATTTTTTGTCTTTATTTATCGTTTACTTGTATATATGTTTTAATTGTAACTAATTTGTGAAGGCAAGAATGAAAAACGGTTTTTACCGAATTTCTTTGCCTTTTGGAATGCACTGTCTTTTTCATAGTTTTTAACTTTTTTTAACATTTTTATCTCAATCTTCTTCAACATTTTTTTACAAAAATGTAGTGTATAAATTCCAATAAACATTATTTATTATTATTATTATTATTATTATAAATCGCTAAGAAAAGTATTGATATTAACTAGCCTCAATTGTCCGTATCTGACAAATACTGGAACATAGCGTAGGAAATTAAAGAAATGGCTAGGTCAGTTGCCCGTATTCGACAAAGCGTAGGAAATAATGAAATAATAAATTGTGAGTGAAAGATATTATACACAAACATATTTTGTAAATGTTAGAAAAACTGATATTCTTTCTCTTTCATACAACATTACATAGTATATACATTAAAATGCAACTAACAACATTTATTATGTACAAAAATGGCAAAATCAAAACATTTTTCGTATCACATCATAAGACTAACTTTCTTCCTGTAAGTAATAAACTAATGAGATTGGAAAAATATAAAAAATAAGTTAAATTATAATCCAAACGTTTTTCTGGTAGAGATAACCAAAATTATTTTTCTGCTTTCTGGAATTATGGCCACCTTAATTTTTTTCAAACAATTTGGCTGACATTTGAAAAGAAGGTGTTGGCATTGCGTCAATATGTTTTTTTAGTAAAAAATCCAACACATCGTCATTTGCTAATTTGTAATGAATAATAAATTCGTTTCTTTTGACTAATATTTGCGTTATTTTTGGAAATATAAACTTTTGTGTTTGCTTTTTAATTTGATTAGAAGAGGATGAGTTTTTCCAAATTTGGAAACCATTAAGTGTCATTTTTTTAACGCACACTTTTCTTTTGTTGCTCGTTTGCACAGCACTTACATAATCTTCAAAATCATAAATTTTCATTTGTTTTAAGACTCTTCCACCTGATGGTGAAAGGAGTCTGCGGACATAAAAGTGTGCCCCGGTTCGGAGTGATTCATTTTAATCGTTTTTGCTGATATACCTCGAAAATTAACAATATGTATATATTAAAAACGAGAACAATACCCAATTTTTATTTTGGAGCAATTGTCGAGCCACAAAATAAAATTTTCGGTATCCTGTACGTAGTGATTCATTTTAATCGTTTTTGCTGATATACCTTGAAAATTAACAATATGTATATATTAAAACGAGAACACTACTCAATTCTTATTTTGGCTGGAGCAATTGTCGAGCCACAAAATAACATTTTCTGTATCCTTATTTTGAGGAAGAATGCATTAAAGGCACTTATGATATATTCCTTGCTTACGTCCGCTGATCCCTTCGTGCCATAGCACAGCAAATGGAAAACGTCCAGTTTTATTTTTCCTTATATTTATTTTTCCTACTGGAACAAAACTTTCGTTATATGTTGTCAGTCTTTGGTAAAATTGCCCGTTTAAACATTTCTAAACGTGGAAGCATTACGATCTTTTGAAGATCCACTGAAATGTATAAAGTGTTTTCGTCATAATTGTTTTCCTTGTCCAAAGTTACCATGTACACGAATCTTTTGCCTTCGTGGTGTGGTCGCTTCAAGTACAACAGATTTCACAATTTTCATTTAAACTCTCAGGTTTATGTTCAGGGTTATGAATTTGGTAAGACTCGCATAACTCGCACTCTTCATTGCCTAATTTATCAAAGGGTATGTTTTTGGATTTTACTACTTCCCTATATTTGTCGTACGAGCAAACAAAGTTAGGAAACTTTTTACAAAATCTTGAAACATTAACGTAATTGAAATATCGCTTACAATTGCAAACTAAGCAAAAAGCCCGTATTTGGAAATTACTACGCAAAATCTACGTATTTGATTGCAGATACGGGGTCGATTCCTTAGCAAAATTAAAATATGTGTAATTAACTTAGCATCGTATACTATTTTTGCAGAATACGGGGAATTAAATAATAAATTTATTATATTTTCTGGTCAAATACGTGGATTGTGAGTAGTAAATATGGAAATTTTGGGTATTTATATAAACTAGAACACATTACTGTATTTTTCATTTTTTTTAAATACGGGGGGTTTACCTTATGACGGCAGTATTCTGAAAAATTTTCACCTGTAAAACAAAATGTGTACCTGACCGACGACAATTTTCCTAATGTTATAGATACTAATACTTAGGGTTCGGCAAGTGTGCCACAACGCAGGGTCGGCACTATACAGCTCTATGACAATTAAAGTAACCGTGTTCTTTTAAGCTCCTTGTAAATTACGTACGCGTGTATTTCTTGCCCGTATATACAATGTACGCCACTGACCGTGCCTGATAACGAGCGCTGGGACTCGCTCACTGCGGATTCGAGACGATTCCGTCTTGGAATCTAGTTTCTTACGTTAGCAAGTGGACTGGATGCAAGTGGACCGACGCTAGAACGCCAAGTTTAAAATAATGTGATGTGTTGTGAGTGACTAATAAATATCCATGTGTGATTCGAATATCCATCAACAAAATATTACTGGTACTGTTACAAAAGATGAATTTTGGTTTGATTTGTGCATAGGTTTTGCGTATGTAGCCTTTCGTGGAACGTGTTAGACAATATTTAACTTTAGACGTTTTTTTTGCCAAATATGTATCCGACTTAAAATTGTCAAGTAACCATACCTTGCGTAAAATAGAATACATATCAACATATCATGGGAAATAAGGCGTTGTCTTATCTCGGGGATAGAAGGCGTTGTCTGCTATCTGGATGACATATTGATTACTGCATCGGACCCTCTATCACACTCTCGAAACGACTGAAAGAAGTTTTGCGTCGTTTGCAGGCTTCCGGAATTAAAACACAAAAATCAAAATGTGATTGGCTTAGAAGTAGCATTACATACCTAGGACATAAAATTGATGCAGAAGGGTTACATCCAACTGAAGACCGTATTGAGGTACAAAAACAAATGCCAATACCAAAGGACACTACACAGCTACGCTCTTTTGGGTACCATCACATATTATGGCAGATTCATTGAGAACCTTCACGTAGCATGCGTTCCCCTACATCGCCATTTAAAGAAGAATGCAAAGTGGGACTGGTCAAGTGAAGACAGTGAAATATTGGAAAAATTAAAAAGTACCCTGACCTCTAATAATACACTAGTACACTACGATCCAAATAAACCTTGGTCGTTACGATGGAGCGATGCCAGCAATGTTGGCACTGGGGCAGTTTTGTCCCACAAATTTTCAAATGGGGTTTTGAAGCCTATCGCCTACGCATCCCGATCTTTTAATGACGTAGAGAAACGCTACTCCACCATAGATAAAGAAGCATTAGACTTGTATATGCCGTTACCAAATTCCACCAGTACCTATATGGTAGAAGATTCACCCTAATAACCGATCATAGCAGTTAGAAAGGATTTTCGGCGAAGATAGACAAACTCCAAAGATAGCGAGCAACAGATTGCTGAGATGGGCTATGACCTTAAATAGTTATAATTTCAATGTGGAATACCCTTCCTGGCAAAGAAAATTGCCCCGCCGATTCATTATCTAGACTTCCCTCTACCAAACTTGACAAACCGTGCAAGCTTATCAAGTCACGCCCAATTACTGCACCTAAGAATAAGAAAACTTCCGATGGGAAAACAATTATTAAAAACAGAAACTATAAAAGATAAAACGCTCTCAAAGTTATTCGCTATACACAATCATACTGGCCTGATAAAAACTCTGATAGCGATTTAATACCGTACTATGAAAAACGAACAGAGCTGTCTTTTGAGGAGGACACGTTATTCTGGAAAGGACGAATCTGCATTCCTGCTACCTTACAGGGAGAGGTACTAGCAATGTTACATGATGGACACCCAGGGGTAACAGCAATGCAGTCTTTACCAAAGTTACACGTCTATTGGCCAAACATTAACATGAACATCATCCAGGAGATTGAAGGATGTAATTTTGTCAACAGTCGAGACAAAACGATAGACAGGCACCCCTTCATCCATGGGGTATATCACCGGAATCCTGGTCTCGGCTTCACCTAAATTTCGCCGGGCCATTCGAAGGAAAGATGTGGCTGGTACTCATTGATGTACACCCACTGGTTGGAGATAGTGTCAATGAATAATATTACTTCGCTCACCACGATAAATGCACTCCATGCAACATTTGCACGTTTCGGTTTACCAAGGTTTATAGTTACAGATAATGGCCCTCAACTCACTTCAAAGGAGTTTGAAAACTTTTGTAGTGAAAATGGCATAACACACATTAAAACGACAATTCATATCACCCCAAATCAATGGTCTTGCCGAACATGCCGTACGAACTTTTAAAGAAAGGATGTGTGCTAGTGATCCGAGCCAAAATCAGTTCGTAAGACTACAAAATTTCTTATTTTCCTACAGAAACACAGTCAGAAGATCAACTAAGAGAACGCCCAGTCAGTTGATGTTTGGACGTCACCTTCGATCACGGTTCAATTTGTTAAAGCCCGACATTACCAAAAACATGGAACTTGAACAGATGAATCAAAAGAACACCACGATCGTACAGCCTCCCTCCCAACAGCATTTTGCCGAAGGGGATACAGTATGGGTAAATAACCCCTAGAAAAAGGCTCTTCCCTGGGACGAATAGTTAAGCAAACTGGACCATTGTCATATGTGGTAGATATCAACGGAATCCCACATCGTAGGCATAGTGACCAGATGCGAAAACGGAGTTCAGGCGTCTTGCAGAGTGATAAAGATGACAGAGAGCACATAGTACTGAACCCTTCCCTCAAGAAAACGAACAAATTGTTGACCATACCCCGGATACGAGTAGTCCAGTAGGGTGTCACCTTGATGGAGACAAAGATCAAATATGTGACCCCCCAATCACTGAAATGAAACTCTCGACACTTAGAAGAAACCCTCCACGAGACAGAAAACTTCCAATGCGCTACAGGGAGTAAACTTTTCGTTATAGGGGGAGGGATGTGGTAATAACACCCCTACTGCCTTATAGTAGTTACTGAAAAGGACATCCAAGTGATCTGTGTAGCTCATGAGTCAGTCGTTCTGGGGCTGTCATACGAGAGACGCTAGACGCTCGTACATTCGCAGCTACACACGAACATACGGACGAAAACATACATACGTAGTTGTGATCATTTATTATACACACATTTGTAATAGTTCATGCTTTTCCTAGTAAAGTGTTATCGAGTTTGCGTGCGTATTATTCGCCTGCCACATCATAATACTACAGAACCCTTCACTGAAAACTACAGTAAAATGTAATTTAGAGCCTAGGAATAAATAATTGTAAATATATATTTGTATATTATATTTAATTGTAAATATTTAATGTAAGTAGTTTATCAGCTAAGATATTACTGCATCTAATTACCAAAACTGCAACGTATCAGTGGCGGCCGGTGGAATTTGACATGCTGGTATTTTCGTAAGGAGGCATGGGACCCACACCATAATTTAGGGGTGGTTACTAAACCCAAGTAGAAGGCTATAATGGCAAAATATCTTCAGGGAAAACTTTTGTTCCAAAAATGGCTGCCCTTAGGCAGATCTTGGAAAGGGCTTGCAAAATATTTGCGAAATATTTTTTTCATAATCAGCGTGTAAATACAAAGTCTTTTTATACTTGTGATTTTCTTGACATTTTGAGATCTGTAAAAGTTATGGTAATTTGAATTTTTATTTCATCCCAACATTTCGTCTCGAGATTATACAATAGTTGTACCTTTACGAAAAATAAGAATTTTGAAAAAATCACATGTATAAAACAATTTGCATTTACTGTAATTATGAAAAAAATATTCCGCAAATATTTTGCAAGCCTTTTCCAAGATCTGCCCGGAGGCAGATATTAATAAAAAATTGCAAGTTTTCCCTGAACATTTTTTGTCTTTATAGTCTTCTACTTAGGTCTATTAACCACCCCCTAAAGGTCGCATGCCTCCTTACGGAAATACGAACGTGTCAAGTTCCACCGGCAGCCACAGCAACGTATATTACACTTCACTATATTACACTATATTATATTACACTAAGCCTATATTACACTTTAAAAAAGGAAAAATATCTCTAGGAACAGCAAGTACAGTCGCTGCTAGCTATCCTACTACATACATACATATGTACATATCTGCTGGCCGCTCAATAAGAATTTTGGGGTCTTCCCGGACGAAGATCCGCGCAGGAATTGCGTTCTTGTTTCTTGCCGACGTTGTGCGTATCTCCAAACGAAAATGCCTGCAGACAGGAAAGTAAAATAATAAAGCACCTGTTGGGGAACAGGTGATGAGAAAACGCGTTTGAACTGAATGTCGTTCGCTCGAATAAAACGCGATACACTTAGCTTTAGGGCAGTTAGTCTAGTTCATAAGTTCAAAATGGTGTTAATTCGTGCTACTGCTAGTAAATATATGAGCGAGGGTTCATTGGATTCGTAATGATGACTAAAAAAATATACAGAAGTTTCAAACCCGCACATAAAAAATTACCAAAGTTATTAACAATTTGGGTTTAAAAAATGGTTTAATTTTTCCAAATAACTTAGAAACTGTTGATATTTAGGAAATTATAAAAAAAAAACTTAAAGAAGAAGAAATGTTCGAAAAAAATCCCAACTTCTATCTTTATTATTAGTTATTTTAATTTAATGCTAAAAATAGAGCTCCGCATGGCAAGCGCTAAGCCGTTACTATACTTCAAAATGGGCCATAATAAGTAAAAGAATTTTGTTATACTGTTAGAGATTATCTAATTAAAAAAATTAAAAAGAATATATTAGCATCTTAACACTTAAAGGGACAATATTCCACTGAAAAAAATGTTTTTCATTAATTTTTCATGAAATGAGATTATTGTTATTTAATATTTTTTTAGTTTTCATTTATATTTCAAGTCTGATAATTTAACAAACATAAGTCTTTAAAATTATTTAGCTTCGTGAAGACTGTGACAACTATACTTTACGAGATTATGACAATGCGATGTTCTAATTTGTTATAATATTTTAGTTATCAATTATTGAAGCTAACAAAAAACTGAAAATTGAAAAGTTATTGCAAAAAACTAAACCCTCTTTTTTTAATCTTAATTTCTTAATAACTTTTGCAATTGTTTATGTGTGGGTTTGAAACTTCCGCACATTTTTCTATATGTTATTACAAATCTACTGAGCCCTCACTCATATTTTTACTAGCTGCAGCAAAAATAAACACAATTTTGAAATTGTGAACTAGACTAACTTTACACTTTTTAAAATAGATGGTGACACTTATCTTAAAAACCAATATTCAATAACTAAAATATAATAACTCAGCTTAAAAACTAATATATAATAACATTTACAAGTACATACATTTATAATAAGTTTTGTTTTTTTTTCTCTTATACTACGGAATGCCAAGACTTATTTTCTTTAAAATTAAAAACTTAGTTTCGATTTAATTTCAAAATGCAAATATACAGTAGGTAGGTACCTCTACAGTTAAAATACGACAAGTAAATGCAAACATTTTTGAACTGTTACATGTTTTGTACAGAAAAGCATGTATTTTTTCAGTAGAACATTTCTGATTTTCGTTTCTCTTTTTTTCTCATATCAGCATCAACGTCATATTAAGGTAGAATTAAGATGCTACAAATTACTTAAGGGTGATGCTACAAATTTCGGTGATATTTTCGATCTTTTTCGGTTTTTAACGATTTTCTTAAAATTGGCTATCAAACTAATGTTGCTAATAAGCAATATAAATTATATTTAAAAATGGTGAGTAGAACTAGGATTATGGGGAGCCGCAACAGAGTCGGTCATTATTATTACATAGCGATAGTTCACAGAAAATATATCATAATACAATAATTAATACGTGAATAAACGTACTAGGGAGCTGACTAGTACATGACGGAGCCGTACTTAGGTGCGATAACGCTATGGTCACGAAAAATGACACTTAAAAGAACTTACCCATAAAATTAGGATCCAAAACGCGAATAAACTTGATTCACAAATTTTAAATTTGCAATTAATTAAACTCTTAATAGTCCAGTAGGCAGGGAGTTTTATGTATTCTTGCGCCATGCAGAGCAAGTTTTTACGGATACACATGTATTTTTTCCCGTAGAATACAA